>JAOXJM010000041.1:56134032-56156643 GCA_026413425.1 Tringa solitaria | reverse complement strand
TAATATTTTATTGTGTTGTGCCTTTTGATGCTGTCATTAAAAGAATATATTTAGTCAGGTATTTACCATCTAAGGATATTTTCACTGCTCATTTCAAGTATCTAACCCTTGGTGCTTCAAACTGTCTTTGTTGAAGTGAATTAAGAACCCCTCTGTTAGAGTAACCAGTTGAAGTAGGTTAACATCAGTTACATGAAGAAATCACAAGTATCTGGCTTCTGGCAGATACTGGAATCTGGTACTAGAAGATAATACCTAGCAGGTGATACACCAGCAGTTGCAAAAAAGGCAATATGCCAGTGCTTTTTGTTGCTTTACTTTAAAGCAGAAGTCAGTTTGTTGATTTTTAATGTTGCACAAGGATGTACTTTTGGTACTTACAAGGGAAATTCATGCTATAATTTCATTTGATGATAAGCATTAAAAAATGTACAATTTCTAAGTCCAAAGAATCTTTTTTACTGCTGTTATGTGACTGATGGTAATATTTATCCACTTCTATTATTACACTTTTGATTAAAAGTCCCCTTGTGTGACTCTAGAGTCTGAATTGTCCATTAGATGCTGGCACTGTGATCCAGTTGCAGCCACTTTCCATCCATCAGCTCACCTTTCTTTTTCGCTTTCTCTTACCCAGTATCCCAATCAATTTAAAAAATAATGAGAATGAGGAAATTAAGCAGTTGGTAAGCCATACTTGGAGTAATGGTTTGACAATAAAATTGCTCAATACTCTAGATAAGCAGCTTTTTCTTGACTTCTATATAGGGGGATAGGTTATCCTGAAGGGAAAAGTGAGAGATGCTAAAGAGTAGTCATCTGTTTGTGTCCAAGTGAATGTATAGTAGTAGAAGGTTTGCAGTTTGGCTGTTGTCATTCTTGTTTTGCTGTCAGCTGTCTGCTTGAAGAGGAGGTAGCATGACCTGATACACACTATGTTCATCAGTGAAGAGAGCTCTCAAATTCTCCTGTCACTAAGGGAAAATTTTAAATAGATGATCTATTTAAAAAAAAAAAGTGTTCACTGCAGGGTTAGTTTTTTTCAGCTATTTGCTGAATCCCTGCAAGTCATTGGTCCTACAGATCAAACTCCACAGGTGGATATTAGATTGTAAAATTTTCTAGAAACTTTCTACTTCAGTCCATAAGTTTAAATATAATACATAACTGCCTGATCTCCTAGATGATCAGCTGAGCATATTCTAACAGTACTAATTTTACTGTATCCCATTTCTTAATAAAATGTGTGCAAATACCTCAGTTCCTCATTTTTTCTTTATTTTATATTTAACCTGGAACTTTGGGGTCTTAATATAAAATTCTTTGGATGCATTTGTTGAGAAAATGCTCAGAAAAAAAAAATAATTTCCTGTGTTGTCCTAGAAGTGTTTATTGTTTATAAGAAAGCCTGTTATAAATTTGCAAGTTATAGGAAATGATTTATGAGCAACCATTATGTTAATATTATGGTACAAGATGTGTATCCATGAGATCAAGAAGTTGATTTACTTGCAGTGAAAGAAGAGTAGCTCAGCAATTATGATCTGGGTGCACAGGCAGCCAGATGGGTAAAAAAACTGCCTGTGTGACTGGGGTCAGAGGGTGGTGGTCAGTGGATCATATGCGATCTGGAGGCCAGTAAAAATCAGCATACTGTGGGGGTCTGTCCTGGGACCTGTCCTAACAGCTGCCTGGAGAAGATGATGGAATACTGCCTCATAAATTTAGCAGATGACTCCAAACTGGGGACGTGAGTCGATGCACGCAGGGGCAGGGCTGCTGTCCAGAGGAACCTGTATAGGCTGGAAGAATGAGCCAATGGAAGTACTATGAAATTAATCAAGGGAAAATGCAAAGCCTTGTACTTGAGAGGGAAAGAGTCACTTGTAGTGTTTCGGGTTGGAGACTGACTGGATGGGGAGCATCTCTACTGAAAAGGACCTAGAGATTTTGCTAGACAGCAAGCTAAACATGAGCTGGCAGTGTGCCCTGCCAGCAAAGATGACCAGCAGCATCCCACCTTATAATGAGTGGCTTTACTGAATTACAGACTGTTGATAGAAGGAGAAGAGAATCCCTGTTGAGGTGTCAATATGGAGTAAAAAAAATAGCATGTATCCCACTCCAAGTTCTTCCCATTTCCCCCATAATGCATTTTTACATTTCCATGTGTCTTGGGGAAAAAACCTTTGAGGTCAGAGGAGAGTTTATTTAAATAATAAGTAAGTAAAGGAAAAATGTTGTAAAGTCACTGTCTGATTTGAGTTTAAAGTAATTTGAGTTTGTAATAGGGTGAATTTATTTGTATTCAAATATCTTGGATTTCTTTTGATATTAACCTTAATTCTTAACTTATTGGCAGTCCATTTGTAATTTTTGGCTAAGCATTTTCCTATCATGTGTTGCTGATGCATATTTCCAATTTTTACCTTTACTGCATAGAGGAGCAGAAATAGGAAAATAGCAGCTGTTAATTCTGCAGAGAGCAAAGGCTGACATGGATTTTTCCAAGAACTTGAGGGACTTTGTACTTATACAAAGTGATTCTCTGTACTAAAGCTTTTGAAAACATTTCAGTTAGTATTTCCTTATATTTTTCAATTGTGGATGTTTAGGGAAACAGTGGATGGTATTCTGAATAAAAGAAAATAATGACATAGTTCTTGATACAGATGTAAATGTATTTAATTCTACAAAATTTTCTTTCCTTGGACATCGTGTTGCTTCTGCGTAATATTTGGTGACATATTTCATGGTAGTATGTTTAACCTTGGAATTTTAGTGGTTTGTTGGGGAAAAAACTACATATTGGAAATGTAATTCAGCTAGTTTTAGCCAGATCATCAGGGGTTTCTTGTGAGTGTGAGGGAGCACAGAAAGGACAAGCTGGCCAAAGGAGTATTCCATACCATAGATGTCACGCTCAGTATATAAATGGGGGTTTGCTGGGGAGGGCAGGAATCATTGGTCACTGCTCAGGACGGGCTGGGCAATCGATCATCAGGTGCTTAAGCTTAGAGAACTGCAAATTATTATGGGTAAAACATTAAATTTGCAATTGTAAACTGTTTATTTTTTAAAAAAAACTTTTTTCATATGTTTCAGGAATGAATGTATTGTGTTTCTCTTTGGTTTCATCCTGTCAATTGTCTTACAGGAAAAGTTTGTCACTCAGACAACCATTTCCCAGGCAGTAGCACTTATCTTCATCTAGTTCTGTATTTGATTTATTGATATATTTTTTTTTCTCCATGATGTCAAAATACCTAAGAATCTGAAAACAAGAATTTAGAAGTACACTGTATGCTTGCCATTGCAGTTTGATTTTTTTTTAATGTTAAAAAAAAAAAAGTAAAAAAAAAAAAGTGCAACCACTGCATTGCAAAATGGGCCTACTACTGAGCAAGACGGGCAGAGATGAATCCCAGCACGTAGCTCGCTCAATGACTAGATAGGTCACACACATCATATGATTAACTTTGTAGTTGGTTTCTTCTAAGTAACAGTGCAGAATTGTTTTCCAGCTCTCTTCCTCCTCCCTGCCCAACCTCCTAATGGTGCTCAGCCTGTGGACTAGTTCTGGCTGCTGTTCTCAGCCCAGCCATCGGTAACAGCAGGCTTCTTTTAGTTGCACAGAACTAAAAACTCCTGCAAAACTTCTGTGACCTGTAAACAAAATCAAAGTGCGTGTTTCAGAAATACTTTTTAAGGGATCTTGTTGGAAATAAGTATATTTTACAAAATAAAAAATTGTCAACATGCTGAGGTCTAAGGTAGGAGATAAACCTATTTATTAATTGCCGTTAGATCTCCAACATTTTGATGTAACTGGTGGCTACTTCACAGATCTGCATTTGATAAAGATGAAGGAAAAGAAAGCAACTATTTTAAAAATGAATTTTTTCTTCTGAATATTTAAGTTATTGATGGGCTGTTTGCATTTTATTATAGTGTCGTTTTCACTATTCCATCCCACCATTGGGTTTCTATTTCTTTATCACGTGTAGAAGCAGATATGTAATATGTTGGTTTTAGTAATTGCTGTGCCTTGATTTATGGTAGTAGTCAACAGCATCTGTTTTATAGTGATGTGCAGTGTTCCTAGAAACCTGTAGAAAGCAGAAGAAGATATCACTTCTAGTTCACCAAATCTCTTGGTTGAAAGTTATTAGAGGCCTGGAGATTCTTCCCTATATGCCTGCTATCGGCCCTGTCTAGAAACAGAATATATGCTTCATTAACTCAAGGGAACTGTTCTTATTATAAGTAATTTTTATTAGTTGGCAGATGGTATGTTTGTTAGGAATTTTGTAGGGGAGCATGGCTGTTTGCTGACAATGCAATCATGGTAAAAATGGCAAACTTAATAAACAATGGTCTTGAATATGTTTTCACATTTTGCTCCCAAAGGAGTATATGTCTTCCATGGGAGTTGAGGGAGGCTGTTGTATGCAGAGTGGTCTTTCTCTTCACCACACATGTATCGCTTGAAGTGATGGCACTTAGAATATGTGAAACAGCAGCTGTGAAGGCTGGAGAAATAAATTAATCTGCTTTATCACATAATAATTTAATTTTCAGGAAAAGAAATCCCTAAGCAGGAATTTGGTTCATTGTCAGCCTGTCAACTTACTCATTTTCTTACCTCTTCTATCACAGATGTCTAATTGTGGCCAGTGAGCAAATGTTTAGTTTCTTCTTAGTTTTAAAAAACTTTTAAAGCTCCTTAACAAGCCTAGTGGGCATTTTTCTTATTATCAAATGAACATTCAAAATTTAAGTGACTCTATCTATTGCAAGAGCTTTTAAAATTAAAATAATCATGTTGAGCAAGTGGATATTTTTCTCTAAAAACATATTAAATACTTGCTCTTTTCATCTTTAATATCTGTATGTTTTGTGTTTACAAGATGCCTGTTAAAAGCTTTGCAGGAATTGCTTTGAAAGATATCTAGAGACTTTAAAGATGCAAATTGTGAAAATGTGGTTTTGCATCTTATAGCTGCAATGTAAATAAACCGATATTCTCCTCCAGTTGAAAATAGGCAGCTTTTTAATGTGCCACCCTGAAAAAGTGTTACTGAAAAGGAAAGTGAAAATATCTAAATATTTATACTCCATTTATTAGTTCTGGAAGATTTCTTTTAACATGGAAAGGGAGTGCTCAGAGAGCTTTCGGCTTGAGACTGTTTTCCAGTGCAATCTGCCTTCCAGTAGTTTCGATGAATAGGTTCCATGAGGGAAATGAGAATGAAACTTAAACGTGCGCCCGCCCCAAACGCCCAAACAAGCGTGTGATATAGATAAAGGCAACTTTATGGGTAGTCTAGAGTTCATGTAAATATTTTTTTGAAATCTGTCCTGTTTCTGTGTTTTACTTCATGTGAGGTTTGCAGGGCAAACCTGACTGAGGCTTCACCAGATAGTTATGCATGGAGGTATTTATCTGACAGAGACTGCTTGACTTTTTAAACTCTTCTCATTGTTGTAAGGCAGTCCCAGCTGTAATGTGGAATGCAGCACGAGCTTCCGGGAAGTACTGGAACACTGCTTTAAAAAATGCCTAAATAGGAGTATCATCAGTTGGTGACTAAGGGCAACTGAACTCAGCTTAGCAATTCTTTAATTCTTTTGTTTTCCTGTCCTGCGGTGAGACGTGGTCTTGGCAGTGGGTGTTGTGGTAAAGGAAAGGAAAGGTGAACACGGCTCATAAAGCAGGAACTGCAGGAGGCTATGTTTGTTTCTCTTACTTGTTTTGTAATGAAATCTGTTGTTTCAGTGAATAAGCAAGAGGCAATGACATGCAGATTTGCACGTTCTAGTGAGATACTGACCTGCCAAGATTCCTTTCATTTACAACATATTCCAGAAAAAACTTTTGACCAGAAGCATCATGTTACTACTTGGTAAGCTCATCTTAGAACAAGAGAATCCAGCCTTTCTGAAACTACAGTTTAACATCTTAGTGTAAGAGGTTGGTGTGATTATAATCAGAAGAATTGATTTGTTTATGTGCTGTTGTAAAATTCAGTATTTTACATGTTAATTTAGTTACTGCACTGTATGCTGTTTATAGTTACAAGATTTGCTCACACTGTAGTCAAGTTTTTAAAATTCATTTCAATTTCTCCACTACTCTTAAGACCTTTCATGTAAAGGAAGGTACCCCTCTTATTTTTCTTTGCACCTTGAAGGTTTGGGGGGTTGGTTTTTTGGGTTTGTTCCCCCCACACACACACTGTTTTACCGATGATGGATTTGAGTTAGAATTTATTGCAGTTCATAACTGTACTTTGCTGATGGTAAATTAAGTACTCATGTCTTCCATAAGTGAGTAGCAGTGTTTTCATGACACAGAAAAATTTATAGCTCTCCATACCTGCTGCTGCTTACGTACTTCTAGTAATACACTTTCTGCTTACACATTTTTGAGTAATTAAGAACACAAACTCTTCCAGGAAAGTCATCATTACAACACAAGAATGCACTGAGTGATTTAATAAGTACTGTACATGCTGGGCCTTAATTGCACAGGTGATTAGAACTTTGTATGGAGAATGAAATGGGCATTTTTGTTTTTTATTTAGATACCATCTAGTGAATTCCTTTTGTATTAATAAAACTGAAAGTAGCATCAAATCTTTCAACTGTGTACACTGAAAGGATGGTAGAACTTACCAGAACAACTAATTAAACAGCAGATTTTTTTTTTCTGGTTTTAAAAGTGAGATGAACAAGATACCAACAAAGAAAAAGTTAATGGTTCCACAAAAGAAAACTGCTTTGTGAGTCTGTTCATGTTTGAGTGCACATTTGGAACTGGGTCCAGCTGTACTGCTGATGGAGAGGCTGCCCAGTCCATGCAGCTGATCCCTTTATCTCATGACCTGCAGTGTGTGACACATCGGATAAAGGATTCATTCCTCTCTCCTGCATTCCATGCCAGTAAATCCTTCCATGCCTGTCACCTCATCCTATGCATGCTTTTATTGGTTGGGTTTTCTTTTTTTTTTTTTGTCGGTTCTGAAGTTATTTAGGGAAACCCCAGAAACAACATACGCAGAAAGAAGGATGCATCCTGCTGACATGCTCTTCCTTTTCCAGGAACTGACGTTCTCTTCACCTCGACTGACAAACACAAGGATATTAAGTTTTTAATAGTTGTGTGAAATAAAATAAAAAGGAGGAGGGGACTGCAGTGTTAAAGAATTTGAGGAGTAACTTCAGTTGCAGTCTCGGGAGTTTTTTTCGTTTTGTAATTAAACTACTAATTAAAATATGCAATTTAAAAAAAACACCAAACTGTAGCTGAACAAAATACAGAAGAAAATTCTATAGGTTCCACAAAGGAAAAACTATGCCTTGCTAATCTGTTAATATTCTCTGAGTGCATAAACCAAACAGCTGAAGTCACTGACATAGTTTATTTGAAGATTCCAAGTCCTTTGCCACACCTCTTCAAAACAGGTTGAGGAAGTTACAAGGCAAGGGGCAGTCAGGAATTCAGTAGTGACCAAGTGCTGAAAGAAGACAAAAGGTTAGCTTAAGTATTCTCCACAGCAGAAGTGTTCGCTGTTAGAGATGAGAATGTCTATATGCAATAAATATCAAGAATGGGATTAGAAAAAGCAGATATTAGACTTCTTTAGTGAGGATCAGAGAAAACCCTTAGGGGAATTTTGGGGGAGCCAATTAGTTGGATGAATAGCAAGATGGTAGATTATATTCAATGCTGGTGAATGCAGAGGCATGCATATTGAAGGAAGTAATTTGAACTGTGCAAAAGCTTTACTGTGTTCTGAATTAATTTTACAAATTTAGAAGACATCTGAGCAACATTTTGGACAGCAGAGTTGAAGATCTCTGGCTCAGTAAGCAACAGTGGTTAAAAAGAATGAAAGCTAAGATGTGTTAAGAATATAATTATGGAAATAAAACACATAAACTAATAGCATCACTGTTGCTTGGAACCACAGAAACAAGAAATTTGGGAATGTTTACTAGAATGACAAGGTAGATGAAAAGCTTGTGGAGTTATGTGTTTAGGAATCTGAACATTTGGAGCATTTTGCCTTGAGGAGTAGTTGTTTGAGGTTTGGGTAAAGTATAAAGACACCTTTCTGCTTACGTTGAGCAGGGGCAGTCAATAGAGCAGACAACTTGTGAATGCAGACACCCATGCACACACACACACCCATTACCTATAGCGCTGTGAAGTGCACAGCTATGTTCTGACAGCCATTCCCGGGGGTTTATTATGGAGGTCAAGAATTCAATTAGATTTTAAAATAATTTCTTGGTAGATGATGAATGTAGACTAGCAATGGCTCAAGAGAACAAAATTTGAAAAGATTATAACTTCTCCGCTTGTGCAAGAAGTCCAACACCGAATCACTAATGGGTGGTAGGAAGCATTTATTGGGACTTGTTATTCCATTGCCACACACTAGGTGGGCTTTTTCTCTGTCAGGTGGCACAGAACCTCTACTCGGACTTCAAATAAGAATGAGAAGTAGCCACGTTGTTTCAAATCACAGATTGTGTACCTTTTCCATTAAATCACTTTTATTTCATGATTCTTTTACAGAAAAATATGATTTGAAAAGTTTGAAAATATGCTGTGTATATCTTTCTCATCTTCTGGAACCTGGTATATTGTTAACTCTTGTATAACAAAGAGATACATTGGCAAGTCTGAAGGCAAAACTTTGAAGCAATGTTAAATGCTCAGAAAAACATTTTTTGAACAAGACGAAGTAATTGTAAGATCCTGTGATGTCTGTAGGAGAATAGCAAGTTCCTTTTTTTCACGCACACATTCTTATATTTCCATTTTTATATAGGAAGCATTCACTGTAGTTGAAGGATTTGCAAGTTAATGAACACAACCTTTTAGTTCTGCAGAAGTAATTTATTTCAAAACCTTTAACTGGGATAAATTTAATCTTGGATAGAAATTCCATATGTAGGTGAATTCATTTTTTTTAAAAAAATATAATTTAAAAACAAAAATTAAAACCAAGCAAAACCAACCCCCACTAATTCTACAAGAGCTCTGAAATGAGTACATTATTTCAACAGGTAATAATTTCTTTCATACATAACTGTACAAACTACCAAGTTTTGCTGCTTCAAAAATATGTAATATAATTGGGAACTATTTGTCATCCTAATTATTTGATGATGATTGTCTATAGTACTGACAATTAATTGTCATTGTGTGCCCCTAAACTATATTTGCTGCACTTTTGTAACAGCCTGTATGATTATATATTTGCAATATAGTACCTGTTTGGCACTCAGGCAGAGTTGGACATTGTGTACATACACTGTTAGCCTACCTCATCACTTTCTTCTTCAGTACTCTTCTTTGTGCCTTAGAGACTGGTGATGGCCTTTTGATTTATAAGCCAGAGTTTATTAGAAGAATTATATCTGACAATCTCATGTGATTAATAAATGCTTCTCTTCCTGCTTGGAACAAGTAAAGCAGATGTCACATTACGAATAACAGTGTTAAGTAATGGATGTGGTGCTTCTGATTTAAATCATGTCTACAAGTAATTCCTCTGTAATACTGAACAAGCGTGGCAGGTGCATAGAAATAAATTTGGGCCTCACAGTGAATTTTAGGAAACAGCAAAAAGCTAGTCTCATTTCTGAGTAGCAGAAGAACTGTTTTGAGAAGACTTTCTGGCCTAACTGAATTTCTGCTAACAGGTATTTTACAGCCACCTTCTCGACTTTGAGAATACACTAACTACCATGGCTACTGCATACCTTTCTAATTCAGGGTCCTCACTTGGCAATGTTGCCAAAAAAATAAACCATTCCAAACACGCACATGATACTGTCTTGCTTTGTTAAATAATGAAAATGATTGTAGATAAAGCAGGTAATTCTGAGATTAATGTCTCTGTTCCTGCTGATTGTTGTACATGTTTTTATGGCATAGATGGAATAAGCATTGGCTTGTTTTCTAGAAATTGTGTGGTTTGGAGGAGAAACTGGCTTTACAATGGTGTCTGCAGGAAATTGCTTTGGAATCAGTGTGACTGTATGATACATTAGATAAACACTAATGACTGTCTTTTTGAGAATAACTTCTCATTATTAAAAATAAATGTTCTTCATATGTATCTAGCTGATACAGGATTTTACTTTATAGATTTCTAAAAATTTGTATCATAAATGGAAATTTTTCATATTTTGTATGTATATTGGTGTTGGTGACATTCTTATCCTTGAAGGTGTAACTAGTGAAATAAAAGCTTGGAAAAGCCAGTGCTGCTGCTTGATTTTGATCCAAGGCTAACATAATGTTTGCCAACTTTCATTTCTGAATGTGGTTTATTTTTTCATCTAGTGTGTTTCACTTTGCTAATTAATTTTAATTTTTGTTATGCTAACATTTCTTCTATGTGTCTCTTCCAAAGAAGTTGTTAGAACTCAGTCTTTGATTCTGGGAATTGCTGGGAGTGTAGCTCTTGCACACTTACTGTTAAGGATGGTTTTCACTGTTCAAATCATTTTGTAATACGATGAGTAGGTATGAAAGGAGCAGAGTGACTGCTTTGATTTTTCCAGTAGCTAATGTAGCAGTTTGGGATAGTAGACAAAGAAACCATTTCACATAAAACTGGATGGAATGAGAAGATCATCCTGAAATACAGACCAAGGTGTTGTAGCCCTTTCTGTTCCTGAAGTCAAAAAAAGAACAAGAAGGAACACATCAAGGAAACTTTTGTCAATCATCTGCTTATTCTGATAGTTACACAAATACTTGGGGTCTGTATTTGGCAAGTGAAGGTAAGTGGCGGTTGGAAGATATTGTTATAGAAGACATTCTGGCCATGAAAGAAAAGAGGTCATTAGGTGAGAGTATCTGTCATAGTTGTGCTGTCCTGGTCATTGGATTGTTCTTCCAGTTCTGTTTTCCTCACGTCATTCTGAGAAACCCAAGATGTGATTTGCCCCAGGGAGGGTAATATTTAATGAATAAGATTATTCCAGTTCTCAGGCTTGATGAATCCCTCTATTCAGGGTTGTGCAGCTATATTTGATATCCCCGAATTTAGGTTACTTTTCAAAATCTCTTTCCTGCATTCCGTGGCCTGGATTATCACGTATTTTACTGGCATGTCTAGAACATGTTTTTCTGAAATGCAAAGCCTGCTTATCCTCAATAAAAAGCACAAACATAGTAGAAAGTGCAGAGATTTGCAGTTAGGGCTTAATGATCCCAGTTGTTTACACAGGGTGCTCAGCTAGTACAGTATATCACCTTCCCTTTTGAAGAGCTGTGGACTTTCTCTGAGCTCCCTGAATGCCCCTATCAGTTCTCTCAGCTTTTCATTCTCTAAGTGAGGTATTTGACACTTTGTGTCTCTGAGAAGCAATTCCTCTGAGCAGCTTCCGAAGTTCCTCCTTAGACAGCTTCCTCTCCTTAGGTTGTCACTCGTTTCCTGAAGAGGACATTGGGTCCTCCTCTTGTGCCTAACGCTAGATGTCTCTAAAATATGAATCTTCTTTGATGTTGGTAATTAATAGGTGTAACAAGGGAAGTTTTTCTGTAGGGAGAGAGGAGTTTATGGCAGCATGATATTGTCCCAGAGGCTGCAAGTCAAAAATGGAACCAAACAGAAAAATCTACCATCAACAGCCAGAAAACCATTAAAAATCCACAAGACTTTTCCAAGCCTCATTAGGCTTGGCAACAGTGGGTGTATATATAATGTGTGTGCCAAAACAGTAACATGTATGTGCAGATACGTGTGAAGTATTTAACAGTTAGCATCTCTATTGGGCAGTACAACAGTATTGCTAAACTGTAGGTAGAGGGTCAGTTCAGTCGGACTGTCTCTTGAATTTTGGTATCAGTTATATGTAGTTGGCTAAGAGTGTACAAGGAGCTATGTTTGTTTGTGTGATAAAGAAACTCTATTGCTTATAAAGCTGAATTCAATCTATGTATGCTTATGTGTGTTTTAAGCCATGCAGAAATGATCAGCCTTTGTGAATTGCCACCTGTTTTTAGTTAGAGGAAATCTGAGGTTGTCTGAAGTTACATATTTTCAGGCCTCGTTTTCTTTGGCAAAAATGAAGGCTAGAGATGCATATTTGTCTGTCGTGAGAATACTGACTGGTTACATTTGGGCACCTTCTTAAATTCTGGTATACATTGTATTTGACTATGTAATAAAACTTTTCAGTCTTCATTAGAAGACTAAATATTTTTCTCTGCCTAACCAGTCTTTATGCTGTTGTGAATGTATGAATTTCAGTACTGTCATCAAGAACATTGCTTTTTGCATCATGTTCAAATGAGAGTATCATATACTAGCTTCAGTTCAATTGACAAATTTAGGGTACGAGACTACATCTGTGTGTGTAATTTCACTTATGTCTGCCTCTTTAATCCAGAATCCTAATTAATGCTAATACTTGAGGGTTTTTTTTTTTTAAAGCATTATAGTTACATTAAAAGCCCCATTCATCCTTTCTGTATGTATCAATTTCAGGCAAGAGTGACCACTACTATAGGTGCTCTGCTAAATAAAAAATAACATCTCTATTTAAATGCTTACAGTATTATATCTTGTACAGACTATTGATTTGTACTCAGGCTGTCATATTAATGTATTCATGCCAGTAGCATAGTTTTTAGCATATATATTGCTTGGAGGATTAACTGTTCCTTATCTTATATAATGGAGCTCTTCATAAAACAGACAAACTTCAAGACTTGGAAGGTGGTCTCTAGTATCGCATTGCCCATTTGTCTCTGCAATGCTTATGCAACTGCTTATGCACTGGGCTTTTTAGTCACAGGAATGTATGGTGGTTAATTTAAACTTTTGTTTTCAATTTATTTGTGTTATAAGTATAACTCAATTATTTGTCCTTCTGAAAGAGAAGAAACTAAAGATACATAGACAAACATTAGAACTATGCTTTTAAAAATCTGACATTACTGTATGTGGTAAAACGTAGTAAAAAATATAATTTAGTGAATTATACTATGTGTCTATATTTTTTATGCTGAAACTTGTCAGGGAAGATCCCTGTTGACTGGAGAGATATGTATGTTGTATACATTATCCAAAATGTGGGAAAAAAAATGTCTGGAGGAGGCAGACACAATCAGATTTGCAGGTGATGTCAAACTGAGGGATGCAGTTTGATACACGCGAGAGCAGATGTCATTCAGGTGAAGCTGGACAGGCTGGAGGAATGGACTGATAGGTACCTCAGGAAATTCAGCAAGAACATACGGGAAAAACTTCTGTACTGGTCATCTCCATCTGTATAAGTTTATAGACCTAAATGAAACTACCACTCATGTCCAAAACTTGTAACACTTACACATAGTTCAGTTACCAATTCCATGATATATTTGAAGTTTTTAGAGATGTTTATCTCAGTTTTTCTCTTTTGGGGTTTGGAAACCCATAAAAGTGTCCTACTGAGTTGCTGTTCTTTTTCAAAACATCCATGCTTCACTGTTCAGCAGCTTCCAGAGAAAGGACAAACAGCTGAAGGTGTAAACTCTTTGGCTTCTCTGAGCTTTATACTCAACTTTTATAAGCTGTCATCTGTTAGGTGTATGTGCTTTCCTGTGTACTTAGCTGTAGAGACACAATTTCTCCTTTCCCTCTGGTGGGTTTGAGTTTATTCTTTCACTTCAGGAGCCTGAGGACTACTGGCCAACATGCCTGGTGTTGTGTGCTTCATCACTGGCAGAAGCACAGAAGACTTTTACGTGCTGAAGACTCTGTTAATGAGTAGAGATTTCAATGTAGCTATGAATGGTTTCCATTAAACTGAAAGGTTTTTGTTTCTGCTGGGTTTGACTGACTAAAAATAACTGTCTGATATGCAGAATTTATAGTCGTAGTATAATTTTTGTATTTATAATGCCTTTCCCTTAGTACTAAAAAAAAGGAAGTCTATTTTTCATTTATATTTGCTGAACTTGAATATTGCAGAATGTAGTAAAGATTACAGCAAGACTATGATGTGCTTAGTCAGTATAAATATGCATCATGATAGTTTTATGTTTTAGAAAAGTCTGCTAAACCTTCAGCGGCCCATTGAGAATCATCCAAAGTGAATTTTCACTACGCTTATCCAAACAATCTTTATAATCTTAGCAAACATACTCCATCTTGAGGTTTATTGAGATGAATAATGTTTCAAATTTAGCTGCTCAAGATAAGTGCTTGGGAAGAAATAGCTTTTTATGTGGAAAGACTGCTGTCGTTTTTCAATGCGTGTCTATATATTTACCGATACTGGGTTCAATAAAAACAACTGTCTTCATCAATACTGACAGGGTAGGTGTGTGTTTCAGAGATCCCGCTGAGTGCAAGTCCAGTTATTAGAATGCATATTCTTCCAGCTCAGGAGAAATTCCAGAACAAACTGGATGATCTCTCTGTTGTCTGTTCAACTTTTCTGGCTATTTGGTGTTTTCTAAATCTTAACAGGAAACTTTCCCATCCCTGCCAGTTTTCCAGGACTCATCTGTGGGCTCCCCCTTGTAGAGCACTGAAGACACTTTACTGGGGAAGGCATAACGTGGCTTTAGCCACTCTGGCAGATTTTAAACTATGCATGGTTTGTGAGATTATTTTTCTATAGGCATTTTCTCAATTTTAAAAGAGAACATTCTTGGGAAAGGCTGTTGTTTCCTCTACCTAGAGGACTTTGCAGTGGTATGTCTAGGATCACTTGAGAAGATGGGAGGGAGCAGAGCTAGACAATTTGGAGAAACTGGACCCTGTTAGAATGATTCTTCTTTCAGGCTGGTCTGCTTTCCTCCGTTGTCCAGAAGAGATTGGGGTTGTGACAGGGAGAGCATTTGTTCCTGGGTTGCTTGCAGTTCATGACTCCAGATGCTTGCTCTTTCTCCTGTTGTGTGAGCTTGAAGAATTACCCGTGTGCTTGCTGGGCCACCGTGAATACTGTTGTCAGCTTTAATGCTACAGTAAGGTATTTGCACCACCAAAGATAAACGGCTTTCCAAAATTGTAATTTGAGTAATGGAGATGTCCTCTGTAGTGAAATTGTAGATTTGAACGATGCTGTGGTCCTGAAAAAGAAGGCATGCCAGGTTTTTTCTGCATTTCATAAAGTAAATGTGGTAAAGGGGCCAGATTTGCATCGTCAGAGGTTTTGTCCTGCTTACACCTTCTTTTTATTCTCAACAGAAGAGATTCTAATTCTGCTTACTGTAAAGGGGGTTAGCCTAGCTAGCCTCAGAGGCATTGAGATTCATCTCTTTGTGTTCTTCTGTCTGTGTTTCATTTCTTAGACGTTTCACCCACAGCTACTGCTCTGTGGAGCCTTCAGTGACTGGTGGTAAGAAGTAGAGAGGTTTCTTCAGGAACAGAGTTGTTGCATCTGCCAGAAGGAAAGCAATTTAGGAAAAGTGCAAAAGGATGCCATACAAATAATGTGGAAGGCTCCATATGATACAATTTTTGCAAGAGGTAAAAGAAAAAAGTAGAGGAGGAAAAAAGGATGTTTGGAAAGTTTCTTACAGTTAAAAATTCAAATGTTAAAACCAGATGTTAAGTTTCTATGAAACTTAATAATGCTATTTAAGACATACAAAAAGATACATATCTCTGCATACAAATTTGTTACTATGGCAAGACCTGTGCTTTGCTTCCTAGGAAAGCACATTGGCAGTTCTTGCTCTCTTGCCTTGTCATTTGGGCCGTGGTAGGGGCGAGAGGTGGGGGGAAGGCAGAAAGGGGCACAGGGATGGCACAGGGATAAAAATAACTTTCTGTGTTGCATAGCCACTCTGACATGAAACAGCCAGCTCCCTACACAGAGCTTTCCATGCTTTTGAGTTTCAAATTAACTGTGGCCTTGATGCAGTTCCATGAAGATGTTACTTTCTAGCTTCTATGCTACCCTGCTTTCGGAAACAGTACCACCCTTTTCCGCCTGTGTGGAGGGGAAGTGATACTGGCCTGGGGCTGATTTTGCCTGAAATCTGCCGGGGAGTCTGTGCACGGTGTTTCAAGAGCTGGGGCAGTGGCAAATGCAATGCAGAAATTATCTCAATGGTTTCTGTATTGTCAGCTGGAGTCTCACTGCGTTTGTGAGCTCAATCCTTGTGAGACTGTTCCCACAGTATTCCCTTTTCAATGCTCAGACTCAGGCGAGCTTTCTAGAATTGGGGTCATCACGGTCACTCTTGAGCTGAAAGTAAGTTCCATCCTGAAGACAGCGTAAAAGTTCTTCCCTAATAGCAAGGTATGTTGTTTAGGGTTATTGATCTATAATGATTTCTGTTACAAGTTTGTAACCTAACAGAGTGAAAGATAGAAAACTTGAGTCTCTGAGTAGAGCTTAAGGAGGTTTGTTTTTGTGGGGTTTTTTTCCCCCTTGCTTTGTTACTGGGCTTAGGAAGGAACGTACTCGATTGAATTCACATCTGGTTCGCTGATTTTCTTCATGGAGAAACTCCAAATTCATTGTGAAGATTAGAGTAAGCGTTTATGGGTTTTCAGGATTTTGAATGGAATTTGAAGTATTGTGTTTTCAAGCAGTGGACAAATCAATTTTCTCATAGGTATTTGTTCATGTTCTAATTTTGGCATTTCTTTGTCTACATTCTAATTTTAAAAATTGTTTTATACTTCATGTTGTGTCTTGGGATTTCGTAATGTGCTCACTTTTTGCAGAAATGCACACGGATCCATTGAAGTTCCTCATGACAAAAAGTTCTCATCTAAAACATGTTGCCAAGTTGGTTGGAATCAACTTATTTATCAAAATAAGCTGCTTATTAAAGAGACTGGAATTTGAAAATGATAAAAAAAAATTGAATGTATTAATATGCATGATTTGTTTTAAAAGAGTACAAACACGCTATCTTACTGTTGCCTTATTTTCTTTGTAATAATGGTTAACAAATGTATTTGTATCCAAAAGAGGTCTCATGAGCAAGATAAAGAAAAAATGGTTAGTCAGTTGAAAGTGCTTGCCAGCTAAAAATATCTTTCCTCTCAAACTTTATGAAGTCCCTCTTTTCTATTTAAACTCATAATTGCAAATTATGTAGCTTTTCTGTGTAAATTGCTCTGGAATTTTGAATGTCCAACATTGCAAAACTTGAGAGTTTGCCACAATTTTGGCGTTACATTATTGACTGATTTCTGGCATCTCTCTCCATCTTTATTCATTTATGTTTCTTATAAATGTACTGTATTCCAAGAAGCTCAGAAACTGGAATCTTCCACTAAACTTTTCTTGATCTTCTCTGTTTGAAAAATTTGTTTGATTATAATTTGTTCAAACTAGTGCCTAGCTTAGTTTTTGCTGTGCTTCATGTTTTAAATAACTGTTGTTTCGAAACTGTAAGATTTTATAGAACTTGTTGTCCTGTCTATGCATCTGTCTCCTTATACAGTAGCCTAAAAACGTGGTTGAACCTCTGTGCTACGTCACACAGGCTGACCGGTTTGTCTATGTTATTTCATAATAAGAACAAACTGTTTGAGCCTTCAGGATGATAAAAATATAGTAAGTGTCTTTACTGGACTATGAAAAAAAAATAGTGGTAAGTTAAGGATACGTAGGAGTAGGATGCAGATATTACTAAAGTGCTTAAATACTCATTTTGATAGTTGTGATGCAAATAGCAGCCACCTAAAATGATCATGTGGTCATGTTTGAGATTTGAATAGGTTGGTTAAGACATGTTGTTTATACTGGCTGAAGAAGAGGATAAAACTTTAGATTAGAAGTTAATGTTCTGAAGAGCCCTGACAACATTTTGTTTTTTTCAAACTGCAACATCTTTGGTTTCAGCAGGAACTTGAATATTGTCAACAGCTTGTTGCAAAACATCTGTGGACCAGGAATCTAAAGACCAAGTTCAAGAAAAAATTTTGCTGCTAGTTCCAAATGTTTTATGAAGGAAGATTTGAGGAGGTTTAATTACTGGAAGATTTCTGGAGCTTTATCCCAAGTCCTCCATGCACATTATACAAAGTCATTGTAGGAGGCATTTCTCTAAAAACCTGTCATCTTTGGTTAGCCTTGTCAAAACAGGAAGATCCTCCTGAGATTTTTGTTACAATGTTAATCCAGAGACCGAACTGCCCCAAACAGTTGCTCAGTGGATTCTCTTTCTAATTTAATTTCAGTTTCCACACTGTGTTGGAAAATAAGATCTCCAAACTTGCTTAGGCCCTCAATTGGCTCAAAAAGGAAGACGATGATAATATGATGCTGTTCTGGATTGATGACTGAGTCCATGTGGTACAAATTCTCTCTCTGGTGTTGGTCTGGTCTCCTTAAGGTATTATCACCATTGAGCTGTCACAGTTGATGAAATGAACTTTAGAAAAATCTTTCAGAATTTTTTTGTTTTCATTCTGCCTAGAAACTCAAGCAGGCATCAACACCACTTTGTTTTGGTCATGTTTCTGTATTTTTTTTCTTCACAAATCTGTGGTTATGTAAAGTTTTTGTTCCAATAGAGTAGTGAATCTATTTGTGTTATGTTACCACGCAAAGGGGTTTGAGGCCTGACTGATGCTGTAACTTTGTTCTAGAAATGGTTGTCGTCACTTTGACCTGCAGCTCTCTCTTTAGAGGAAGAGTTTTTGTGTGTTTTTTTCTTTGTGATATTTTTTTCTAAGATAAGTACTAGAAACTCCTAACCTTTTATCGATTAAAATAAATTGTAATTCAGTACTTAGACTCAAGTAGTGAATGTTGTAGAGACGATCAAGAACAAGTACGATCTCTCTAGATCCTAGATAAATCTAGATCATCCTCTTCTACTGCAGCCTCTGATGTGTTGAAGGCCATTGTGGAAGGGTCTAAAGTCACTTTCTCTGTTGTAAATGGTTGTTCCCTGCCACAGGGGCAGTTCCTTAGAGCTGCTGTATTCAAGGCTCACATCACAACATCATGTTTCATTAAGATTTGACAATTTTTAGTCTGCAGCAACTTTGGTTGCCAGATCTCAAATATCTGTGACCTGTTTTTTTCCAGACTGGTAATATTGCTGAGTTTCCTACCAAATAAAAACATTTTGAACAGTATGTCTGCTCGGCGCTTCTGAAAGTCTGGCCCTCTGACTGTGGTGCCCAGTTGTAGCAATTAGGGAATACGTGTGAAAAGTGGCTTTTCAGCATCACACAGAAGATCAGTGGCAGACGGATGGGAATATATGCTGGTTCCTCAGATAACAATTGGTGAGCTGTGTGACCGATCAAACACATGTATTGTTTTACCAGACAAACACTTCCCTTAATTTCTTTTCTGCTTATAATTGCCTGCATATTGCAGCTGTTCTCTCCTGCTCTTAGAAGCAATTAATCTTCTTTGGAACATTTACATGATTAGCACTGGAATTGAGAAAATACCTTTCAATTTCAACAACGTCAAATACAGAATTATGCATCTTCCTTTGTTCAGTTAGCTCACAAATGCTTTTACAGCAAGGATTGTTATGAAATGGGTTTGGATTCTTTTTGCCTGTTGTTTTTGTCTGGTTTGGGTTTTTTTGTTTTTAAGGCTGATTGTGTATTGTATTGTAAGACGGAGCGGCCATTTGCATGTTTGCTTTCATGGCAGTCTTCATTTTATAGTCTTAGCTGTAGGCAGTCTTAGTTTCATTATGTAGGTTGTAAATGGGATGAATGAATCCTTCAGTGGGCTGTGGTGCACATCAGCGTGGTTCTGTCACAGCGGAGTTGTCTAAAATCCACATCAGCTGTCAGTAGGAATGTCACTGATGTATAGGAAGCTCAGTGTGCATTATACTGTCAGGGTTCTCTATCCAGCTCATCTCACTTCTTTTAACATGAGATGCACAGTTTTTCCTTGCTCCTTTGCTTTCTGAAGTTCCTTTTGCTCACTTCCAGGTAATAAATTTGCTAGTGAAATGGGTTTGCTGTGCAACAAGGAATTGTGAAGTCATCTTTATATTCCATCTGAATTTCTCATTTCGCTAAAATGTTTCTAGTGAACTCATTAGCAAGTGGCTGTAGAGCAAGTTAGCTCTAGTGAACTGTTAGCAAGTGTCAGTTGTTCAGGGAGACGACTAATTTCCCACTCCCAGCTTTCTACTACTGGGAAGTAGTAGCGTCAGTTTATACCCTACTTTTTGGAGTTTGGGACAGTTTTCAATTCAGTGTGGAAATACTGGATTTGAAATAATTCTCTAGTTTTGGACAGCTTTCTGATATGTTGAAAGATGTGAAGTATGTAGTTGAGCACCACCTTGTCTCTACTTAGACATGTTTTGAAAAATAGTTTTGAAGTGGGGGGAAAAAAGGGGAAAATAAGGCATTTTATGATTCTGTAATCGTTTTAGAAAAGCGCAAGGCATTAGAGCAATGGAAAACAATTCTTATTGCATTTAAGTAGTGCAATGGGTTGACGTTTTGCAAGTTGATTAGTGAAAATGTAAAGTAAAGTGAAAATATGCTGCAACTTTTAAATTCATCTCAAAGATGCATTTAATGTTACTTGAAGATTTATAACTTTTCAGTCCTAAGAATAGTGGCATCAAATCACAGAAAAGCATCATCAAATCTGCATTTCACTCACGAAATGTATCTGGTAATTATACAGCTGTGAGCAAGTCATGGGTTTTATAGAAACAAGGATACACTCCAGGATTTGTGTTTGTAGCATTTCTTTGCTTTCTAATGACTTGTGTTGCAAAGTATTCAGTTACAAGCTGTCATTCATAGACGGATGCTTAATTTTTAAGGCATGTATAACTCATAGAAGAAACAGTACATATTTTGATACTTTCTCAGCTATAGAGTTCCTGCTTCATGGAGAACACAGATTTAGAAACTTCTAAGAATATCAGTCAGTGTAAAGATTCCCAACTTTTTTTTTTTTCATTGCTAACTTAAATAAAAAGACCCAAAGTAGTTACTTGTGCAATTTGCTTTTTTACTATATTATAAGCAAGACACTGTTCTTGATCTTTGTTCCATGCTGTATTTTTTACTTTATCCTGCAAGCATGGCTTAATTACTCCGTAAGCTGTCTTTGCGGCTGTTATTGAGCAATTGGAGACAAAAGGAGAAAAGGGACAGTAGAATGATAGTTTAGAGGAACAAGTGGACCTGAAGATTACTAAGATAGGAGGAATAACCCTAGTTTTAATTGTAACCCCATTTATTGGCTAAACATCATTGTACCTGGGGATTTACATTGAATCATGCAGAAATATATGCATTGAGATTTGGAGAAAGAAGAGCTTTGTTTTTTCTCGCATATATTGTTAAGACACAATCTGCTGACATTCAACTGGTAGCTATGAATGCACCCAATAGAATATGCCACATTCTCAGTGCTGGGAGGTTTCTTTATTATTTTGTGATGTTTTTTACCACCAAGTAAATGAGACAAGTAAGGAAAAGTCTTCAACAACTGAATTTAAATATGTTAGGGAAGTTATTTCATCCAAGAGTATTAAAAAAGTGTTCTTAAAATAATAAAAGCCTTAACACGTTTAGCTAAGCACAACTGCACCTTACTAAATGCACAGTCACCCCAGAAGTGGAAAAATGCCTGAGTTGTTCAGATCCTGCCATATCATTCCAGAAATTGTAATCACTATTATTACGGTTAGAGGGTGGGGTCAGTGCTTCAGGCAAAAGGCCAACAAGTAACATATTGCTGTGCCAGTTTTATGAAGATGGATTTGCAGAAGCGGCCAGTGTTAGGCAGTTCAGTACCATCAGTTTAATTGTCCATAATTTTGTTATTAATGTTGTGCGTAGGAAAATCTTTTTCTTGTAATCTACAACTAAAGAGCTAAAATACGTAATGTGATTTGTTATTTATTGCTGTGATTTCATGTTTAGGAAAAAAAACATGGATTACTTTGTTTCTGAGGCAAGGTCTGAGATTTTCTTTCACAGCCTACCAGTTCCATTTTTACAAGATGTGAATTCTATCTTGGAATTGCTCATCTCTGAGATTCTTCAGGGTAGGATACTCAATACATGCAAAGAAATACCAGATAAAATTCACAGTGGTACAGGGAAAAGCAGACGATTCTCTCAGAGTTGAGTCATGGCTACAGTATTGCTGTCTCTTTGTGGTTTTGGGGAAATTTTTTTGGAATGGGCAGCTTTCGGTGAGACATAAAACCAAGGTCTGCTCATACTATGAGCACTAAAGATCCATCCATGCAAATGTAGGAGTGTTACCTGCTTTTTTTTATTTCTGCTTTTCTCCAGTAGCTTTCCTGTCATAAAGAGTGTTGTGTCCAGCTTTAAAATAGTTTTGAAATTTCCTGAATGGGGGAAAAAAGTTTCAAAAAGGACGTGCTACTCATCATGAGTGGGCCACCACCAAAATATGTATGTTCAAAGTGAGCACTGTTGAAAGTCAAGATGATTTGGATTACAAAAGTTAGTGAAGAGAGAGTTGTTCAGCATTACCAATGGCTACAAAAAAAAAAGAAATAGCAGGACTCTGTTACACTGTGAAGTATAGATTAAGGTAAAAGGTCTTTGTGCCATCCCAAACAAACTGTCTGCTGCAACTATCCATGGTAAACATGGATTCAGAGGCAAGATGACTAATGAGAAAAGAATTGGAAGG
>JAOXJM010000041.1:56113615-56129320 GCA_026413425.1 Tringa solitaria | reverse complement strand
CCTCTTTCTGGCTTCACAGAGAAGACCATATGCAATACATCAGTTTATTTAGTCTGATTCAAGTCTGTTAATTAGCACCACTGATTTGTGATGTGGTGTCCAGCAATTCTAGCTACACCAGCTAGTTGCAGCTCTGTCCAAAACAATAGTGTTCATGAGATTGGGATGAGAGCAGAGCATCCCCTGAGTTTAAGGGAATTCATTGCACTGATGATACCAAATACCAACGTACCACAGGAAAAAAAAAAAAAAGCAAGCAAAAGGAATCCCTGAATCCTTCTTAGCTTGATTTGGTAGAAAATTCCTTCTCAGTTCTTGGTTTGCCATACTGCATATAGTCACATAAACAAGAGGGGCCAGCAAGACTTCTCTGCTGTACCTGCCAGCCCCATGAACTGCTGGATTCTTGCAAAAACTCTGATCTCCATTTAGGTATCCAGGTGGAAATTCTGTCTTAAATCTCTATGCTTAAATTGTTGAAGCTCTGAAGTATGAGATATAATTATAATCATATAAAGTAGAGCTTCAAGAGTTATGAGTATGTTCAGGTCCTGAAAAGGAAAGAACAGGAGGTTTCATATACAGATTTTTCAGGTCCCACACCAGTCTGGTTGACTTGTGCCAACGCACATGGACTGAATAATTTCTTCCAAAAGCTGTTTAATTTTGCTTGAAGGACTCCAACTCCAGCTGAGGGGAGCCGAATGCTGAGAACCTGATCCAGTTTTCCATCCACTTCACTGACTAGAGAGTGACATCTTATTTTGAGGTTTGAATTATTATGATGATGATTTCTGGATCTTATAATAGACTGGATCTGGAACAGTCTTATCTGAAATCCTCTTACTAGCAAACACCTTATCTAACATATAACTACTCTATAAATTGCTTCTCAACTCTCTCTGCAATAAACTAAAAAAGCTGAGCTGTTTTAAGCTCATTATATGACACTTGTTTGCCAGCCCCAGGGATTGTTTTTTTTTTTTTATTTGGAAAGCTATCTTCTGTGCTCTCTACACCACATTCTAAAGTGATTTTCTTAGAAATTCTGTGACTAGCCAGTAATGACACCTAGGAAGGGATGAGGCTTTAGAGCTGGGAGGAAGGCGAATAATTAGATAATGCTTCTTCACTAGAGGTGGCTTCACTGATGTGTGTCTCTGCCAATGGTTATCTTTTCCGATCTGTCAGCAAGCTACCTTTTTAAATTAGGGAATATATGCCATACTAATGTCCTCCGATGTACTTTTAAAATACAATTGTCGCAAAGCATCAAATCAAATATCTTTCATAAGAAAAAAAAGAAGAAAGTCCAAGTTTGCCATGTGGGTTGTGGGTGCATTTATTACCTGCATTGTATTTCTATATTACTCCACCATCCAAAAGTTGTTTTAAGGGTTTCTTTTCTACAAAAACATGCCCGCCATCTTTCTGTTTCTATCTTTGATTTTTGTCACTCATACAGCTTGAAATTACCTTCTGTTAATTTGCCTGAGTTGACTGTTTTGCTGAACTAGTCTGTATTTTCCTATGCATGTTCTTTTTACCCTTTTAAAGCATAGGAATAATATCTGGAGTCTCCAGTTGGCTTGGGATTTCCCCTTTTGGAAAACTTGTGGAATTTTAACTTTAGTGGTGAAGAGCTCCTCTGTTTTGTCTTGCATGTAAGTTACTTGATCCAGTCTGTTTGAAAATGTTGAATTCCATGAGAGGTTCCCACATTTTCCCTTCTGAATTATTTTTATTTATTCCAGTAACATGACAGAAGCATGCTCCCCATAAAAAAACGTTAATGCTTTATTTTGCTCTGTTTTATTTATCATGTGGTGGAGAATGGAGAACATACAAGTTTCTGTCTTCTGGTGATTATGCAAAACTCAAGTTTAAGATGTCTTCCGAACATGGAGTACATTGGAGGATTGCCAAAAGGGAGGAAAAGCAGGTGCCATGATAAAATAGGAGTTTACAAGTACAAACTTTCTTTTATCTCTCAAGTTTCATTTTGACAGATTTTGGACTGTGTTATTATCATCTTATTTCAGAAACTGCTGAATTCTGCAAACCCACCTGGAGGAAATACAGAATATTCATCAAAATAGTAATTTACTGGCATGCCAGCAGTGCATGTGAAAGCATCTACAGTGGCACAAAGCCTTTTTTGTTTATACTGGAGCTTTTGCCAGACAAACCCTTTTACCACACCCATTGAAGACATCCTGTAACGTAGTCCCATAGTAATGCCCGCTGGGTTATAATCCAGGCCTCAGTTTTGTGGGAAGAGAGGACAAGTAGCTCTCATATTGTTGATACCATTTTTCTGCACAGGAAACTGAAGCTCAATGGAAAGCACCAAACTTTTCAGCTGTCTTTTCATGCTACTTATTTTACTGTGTACTTGGTGAGAGTGCTGACAGGAAATGCATTTCATAGTTTTCTTAATGCTGTGGAAATGTAAAATCCAGTAGCAGCAAGCAGCAGTGTCAGAACTTCATTAATAGGATACATTCATCTCACAATCCAGTAAATCTTTTTTCATTTATTTCAGGTCTGCGTCTAGGCTTTCACTCACATGAGATGATGCTTGTTTCTGTGATTTTTAGCCACACTTTGTCTTTCTACGTTTATGTATTTTCTCTGTTTCTGTGTGGAAACTCACGCCTGCAAAAGGGGAAGTTGCTTGTGACCATAAGTGGGAAATAGTAACACGAGGAATACAAGAAATAGTATTAAATTCCCAAAATGAATAGACCAGAAATACACCGCTCTGTAATTTCCTTTGCTTCTTTTTAAGTTGTATTAGCTGAATCAAGCTTTTGGTGCAGTGAACTGTTGTAGTTATCTCTGTCCCATGCATCTTGGATCAGTTTGAGGGCCGTGAGGAGCAGGCATGGTGAGGTGTCATGCAGGGGTTGGGTGGGAGCGGTTGCTGCCACCTTTGGTGAGGTGGCAGCCTGTAGGATGAGGTCCTGGCCATGCTTGGTTTTCAGGCCTTCCACTATTCACATGGCTAGAGGGGCTCATGCTGGGCTAGGTTCTGCCAACCCATTGAAACTTCCACAGAGTTTTCCAAAAGCCCCTTCCCCATGCCAGCTGCCCCTCCTTCTTTCCCTTGATTTTCCCTTACTAGGTGTGTGTGGAGATGCTGGGAGGGATGTGCTCTCTCTGGGCTAACCTGGCAGAAAGCTGCTTGGAGGGTGTTGTCCATATTCCAGGTCTCGGAGGCACACCACATTATAACAGTATTTGGATGTGAAAATAAAAGAGTAGGACAAGGTAAAGAAGATTAATGGATTTTAACGTGATGTCTGGCATCCAGAGTGGTTAAAAGAAGTAAGGATAATTCACTGGGATAGATGGCATCACTGTTTTGCTGGTGTTACACCAGAAGACTTAGATCTGGTCTCAGGCAACCCATTTGTTTCATTCTGTGGAAAGGAGGTGTCAGGCAAGGTGAGATTCAGAAGTTAGCTGAATCCTGTGCATTTTGAGTATGACCTACCCCAAGACATGGAGAGTTTATGTAAATCATGAGAGCTTTGGAACAACCTCCCTGAAAGCTAGATCCAGAAGCACATATCCCTTCCCGGGATTACGTTCGCTAATTTGTGGCCTGCTACTTCTGTTGATCTGGGTTCCTGTCATCCGTTCTGCTGCTCCTCTGGGCGCTTTCTGAAACTCAAAGGGAGTTTGAGAGTTGCATTATGAAGGGATATATTTCAAAAAGAAATTGATTATGGTTTTGTTTGGACTGGGTGTGTATTATTCAAGGGGTTTAAGATATACGTTATCCTTTTTGTGATTTTTTCTATAAGCATATGTTCTAGTCTAATTTCTGCTTTCTATTTTAAGGCCAAATTCTTTTACATTAATTTGTGTATTTCAAGACTTCCTGTTCTGTATTTTGTCATTTTGAGACTGTTGGCATCCCTCTTCAATCTCTTAAGTCTATTTTGCTGCAGCAGTTGCAGGCCGTTTAGTTGCTAGGCCTCTGTCAGTCCAGATCAATGTTCTTGATATACCGCATTACCACATATTTACACCCTACCTCTCCACACCCCCTCCTGCACTTTTTTCTAAGTGTTGAGTCTTCGAACCCTTCTCTGGCAGCTGTATTCTAAGGAGATATAAGATTGTGAATGCAAGAATCTTAAGGCTGCTTGCACTTTTTTTTACAATTGCTGGAAAGCAACAGAATGTGTCTTCAAACCGGGTAGCAAGGCTGGATGTGGTGTTTACAGTGTGGTTTAGTATCTAATCATGCAGGTGTAAGCTATAAAAATAAGATAATAAGGACTTTGTGTATTACAGTAGTATTTTATATAATGTTGACCAATTCATCTGGAGGAATATTTAAGCATTAAAATGTCAAATCAAAATTTATGATCATATAAGTATCTCACTGTGTGCCAGTCTTAATTGTTGAGTGATGTACGTGAATTACCCTGCTGTACTTTTTTTGACATTCAACCAATGCAATAATTATACTTGTACATGCTGTATATCTTTTGAAAGATAGTTTATAGCGTTATCTAGAAAAGGAGTTGGGAAGCCATTAAAGACTTGAAAAACTTTATGGCTGCTGTTGTAACAAAATGCTACTACTATCAAAAGAGAAAGAAAGAAGATGGGGGAGAGAGAAGTAGAGAAAAAAAGAATGCATTAGGCAAGGTTAATATTTCATGCTTGACTGATAAATATGTATCAAATGCTCATTTATGTTTCTAAATGGAAACTGTTTTTCTAGGCTTGTATACCTCTTGTCAGGTGTATAGACTGGTCAGTAAAAACAGAAAAAACCCAACAAAACAAATTAACTATTGTCTTAGTGTCACAATGCATTTTGGAAACCACTCCTGAGTGGTAGGTTTAAGAGGGACAAAGATGCTTCTTCATCCATTTCGTGGTGAAAATTAAAACACAAGCTTTTAATAGAAAGAATTAATTTCTTTGATAATGATAGTCTTTTTTAGTGTCTTTCTTTAAGTATTGCTTCAGGAGTATTCTAAATACCAGTTATTTTCCACTCATGCTGTCTTTTTTGTCTCATACCCAAATACAATTCATGTGCCATAGACCTGTATTCTTCAGATTGAAGGATAATTTACTAAGGTCACACCTCACTTGAATTTACTAATGCATTGAAATTGTCTTTTCTGCTTGCATGCTACATATTTAGTATCCAGACTTCTCATTATTCTTGTGACCAACAGTGTCATTGGCAGCAATTATTGCTGACTAACAAGCATTTCCTGTTGAAAAAAAATTTTGAAGACTGTTAATGTGTTCCTGAATTTCAGTTACAAGTCCCGAGTTTAAATTTGTGACTTTTTAACTTTTTGATGAAGTTTAAAATGTGTATTAAAAAAAAAATAATTCTCCAGCATTAACTATCTGCTTCAGACACCTAATGTATTTGTATTTGGTTTGACATATTGATGTACATCTGAGAAGTTCTGGTTACTGTCCACAGCTGCCTCACTCTCTTTGCCTGCGATAGCCCAGAGCACGGTGGGTGTCTTGGGTTTTGTTGGGGTTGGTGGTAAAAAAAGATTCTAGGTTCAAGGGTCTCAGAATTTTTAAATTGCCATAAGATTATGTGATGGACACTTGGCTAAAAACAAGAGGAGTAGTCATGGTTTAAATAAATTAATTAAAAGTCCAAACTATTAATTATTTGTGCAAACCTGCTAATGTAATTTTCTTACTAAACGTGATTAGAATAGAGATGTTGAAAGTTCATTTTGAGAAGAAAACCCCATTCAGAACGTCATAATTAATCCTGTTCTATTTCTGAAATAAAGGCATTACATAATAGTTATTTGTAAATCACCAAATCTGAAGTCTAAATTGATTTTGTTCAGAAACAGTGAGAAGATTATTTGATAGATTTATTTTTTTTAGTAAGCAACTGGGATGGAGATATTAAGTGTTCTGAAAGCAGAAAAAGAAACTGGTTTGCCGATGGGTGTCATTTTCTTTCTAAAAAACAGTTCAAATATTTTTTTGGAAGGCAAACTAGGAAGGCATACAGTCCTTGTAGAAATGTTTTTTGCAAGTTGGGGTTTTCAGCATAGCATTTCAATTGTGGAAAGGTGTTTAAAATTACACAGTGTTACAAGCTTTTAAAAAAAGCAAAGCAATGAACTTGAAACTGGTTTGTTGTTTTTTGTTTTTTTGTTTTTTTTTTTATTCATGTGCCTGTGTATATGTACACCCAGGCTTACATAGTTACCAGTGTGTGTGTGAGGTTACCCTGGTTCTTGATGAATTTCCTTGAAGATGTCTCGGTCTCTGTGACATTGGAAGATGAATTAGTTGATTTTATTTGAGATGTTAAAAAATATTTTAACTTTTCTTCTTTTGTTGAACTTTTACTGAAGGTCTCTGTGACAAGCCTGAGCATCTGATTGTTGAGGATCTCTTTAATCTGTAGCTCAAATTAGAGAATACCTCGTCTGTCATTTGTGCAGGATTAGTGACATTGAGAGATCTTTCAGCAACTTTCAGCCTTAGGAAGCCCAGGAATGTGGTTGAGGATCTTTTCTCTGAGGGGAGGTGTTTCTCACTGTCTTTTTTGACATGGTTTTTATGTTTGACTGATGAGCTGACTACTGAGGCGGAAATGTCCACAGTACATGGGGAGAGTCTGTGCCAGGCAAGGAGAGGGAAGATCGTTCACCTGTAACTCTTGCTGGACAGGAATGTCACTTGTCACAAACAACCCCCCTGCTGCTTCTAGTGTGATTTCCTGGAAGTATTTCGATCAGTTTCAGGTGTGAGAGGCTAAGGGGCAGGTAGTGTCCAGTAACACCAGAGTGTGCAAGCACCTAAGTGTGTTCTTTCAATTTGCTAAGGGGAGAAAGCAGTTCCTTCATTTCAAGTGAACACTGTGTATTTGCACTCCTTTTGCCTTTCCTCTGTCTCTGGCCTCATAAATTAGAAAGGCTGAAATCAATGAAATATATTAATGTTGCTTCTTAAACTCTTTTCTGGCTTCAGCACCTGGTCAGCCTCTGCCTGGACTGGACAGGAGAGGTGGGCAGCTGGTTCACACGGACCTTTGTGGGAGATTTTGGCAGCAGGTTCTGGCAGTTCACGGGTATCACGAGGTGACTGTGTAAAGGTTCATCTTGGGGAACTCTGTATTTCAGTGCGGTCTAGGGTAGAAAAGGCCTTTATATTTCTTTCATGATTAAAAGCTATTTTTTCCTTTATTAGTGAGTTTAATTGTTTACGGTTGATCATCAGAATATTCCACAACACTTGAAATGGGCTTTTACCTGGAAATAATTTGGAGTATCCTTCAAGTGCACTAGTTTTATTTGAGACTAGGCTAAAGATAAATATGAGGTTTCTCAGATACACAATGTTGAAAGGCAGGAAGATGCAATAAAATTCAGTGTATATTTTGTATTCTGTTTACATTCAGAGATATCCCCAAAGCTCCAAGCATTTCCTTAGATTTACAGCTTCATAACATTGCTTTTTTATTATGCCAGTGAGCATTGTAATTGTTTTGTTTTGTTTTAAGTAGAGGTATGCATCTGAAAAAGAAAATTCCCTTTGCCAAAATTCCATACATAAGTGAATGGGGAAATGGTGAAATACTCAGCAGCTGGTGCTAGGTCTTGCAAGCCCAGATGGAACAAACTTCCTTCACATGATGTCCAGAACACGGCCCTTTATTTTCAGGGAGAATGATAATACATGTTAAAAACAAAGCACTGTTATTTGAAAAGTAAAGAAAGTCTACAGAAGGAGACTTAAAACAAAACTTTATCTCCAGAGTGATCCAAGGGAGAATCAGATGGCTGGGGAAAGAGTTAAATTGGAAAGTAAGGTGGATATCTTTGTCAGATGTTTTACATTCTACAGTCATTTTGGGATCTTTTAATTCAAGTCCTGTTGATAGTTTTTTACTATTTTATGTGCATCCAGATAGCTTTGGATTTTATTTAACAAGGAACAAGTGCACAGATATATTTTGAAGAAAATATATAGTGTGAGAATATATTTTACATATAATGATTCAAGTACAGGGTTCTGTGATGGTATATCATAGACCTTGTCTTCAGTTCTGTATAAACTCTTCAAAAAAAATACTTTCAACAGATGACTTACGGAGAATATATATGATGTCATAAACTTTCTGAACAAGTTTTTTTCCCTTTATACTTTAGTAGTGCCATCAGAGGTAGTGGACTTCTGGTGGAAAGCTGACTAGGTCGTTGATAAAGCAGTGTAAATTGCAGAGAGATCAGTCTTCCCATTTGTAGCTGTACAGACCCAACTAAAATATTGTTTTGAGTTTTTACTGCGGACCTGGTGGTGCTCTGGGTGCAAACCCAGAGGTAAACAACAAAATTCTAACATGCAGTTCAGAAAATGAATAATTTCTGATCAAGAGGTGTGGAGAGCAAATAACATATTTGTGCCATGGTAAGGATACAAATGACTAAAAGTTTTCTCTAATGAAACTTGAACACTATATGATTACTGTTCAAAACAATAATAGTATTTAGTCTTCACTTCCACAGTAAGCCTTCTTCCTATATCCTGATTCCTCCAGTACTTTAATAGACATTGTGACTATTTTTACATTTTCTTCAAATTTTCAACAGGCTTGAGAATGCTTCCTGGGGAAGTCGTCATGGCCTCAAGCCTGTTGTTCAAGAAGCATTTGGATGATGCTCTTAGATACATGATTTAACTTTTAGGTTGCCCTGTGTGGAGTAGCTGGACTCAATCCTCATTGGTACCTTCCAGTTCAGGATATTCTATGATTCTGTGATTCTAGACACCAATGCTGTATACAGTATATGTAAATTATATGCTGATTTATGCAAATGATTTATTGTAATAGAGAAGGACAAGGCAAAGAGTGGGAGTATGGCTATGGCTCTAGGTAGAAAAGAAGGAATAAATTTATAAATAATTTAAACATTATTAATCACATCTCGACTTCAGACAGAAGGCTTGTAGTGAGGACATACAAAATTTTTAAAGGTAACAAACCCAGCTACACTGGTGTTTTAAAACACTATGCGTCATTTTTAAATCTGTCTGGTTTCTTGTTTAGTGTGAAAGCATTTGTGAGAATAGTTAAGAGAAAGGTCTGTGCTTCAGTGGGCACCTGCAGTTTCAAACAACGCTTGAAATGTCATTTCAGCACCTTGAATATAAGATCTGTCACATATTCTTCAGCACAACTTCTGGATATTTGCACCAGATTTTAGAAGGCAGTCAATTGTAAAGTGGAGTCAATCTGAAGCACTTGGCACAGCTAGAGGCTTGTTTCTATAAACAGTGAGATGGACAATCTGATTCTTTCTAACTTCCACTGTCTTTGATAGAAGCTATGGTTCTGGTTCCAAGAATTCTGGCAAATAAGTGAAACAATATGGGAGCGTGTTCATTTTTAAACTTTTTTTCTTGTTTACTGAAGGAGCACATGACCTTTGAATTATATTCACAGTGGCGCTTTCGTCTGTTTTGGTATAGCATCTGGTTTGGTAAGGAAAGATTTTCCTGTTCTTAGTAGCCAGACTGTGCTGGTAATCGTACTGGATAGTAGCTTGTATTTATACTAATTTGGAAAGTTTTCCTCAATGATGTTTGCATTTAAAATATTACACTAATATTTATTACCTTATTTTAAGGAAACTGAGAATCATTCATTGTTTAATTTCATGGAGGACCATGTTGTCTTTATCCTCAATCTCTATATTTATAAATTCCTTTCAGTTTATTTGAAAACACAGATTCTCTGTGTAGCCAGTGAGTGTACTGTGCTTCAGCACAGATTGTTTTCCTTAACAATCACTAATTGTTGTTTTCTAGTAAAATAGTTAAATCTGGGAAGTATATGTTTTACACAAGATTGTTTTGAAATCGGGAAGAATTCTCACTGACATGAGTAGGGCTTAAGCATGGATAAAGGTTGAAAGCAGCCTGCCCAGATCAACAGTCACTTCTGATAGTTACAAATTTGGCTGCTGGTTTTCCCTTTGTATTTCTCATTTTACAGGGCAGACGTTGGTATAAATTTTATGCAATACACCTGGTAATAATGGCTTATTACAGTAAAAATAATTATTTTAAAGTACATTTTATTTTAAAATAAATACAAAAGACATATTCAAAATGAACCTACCAATCCCTTAAAATACAAAATCAGTAGATCCTGTGTGTCATGTGAAAACCAGCTATGCATAAACCACATACCCCAAGCTCACATATTTGTCGTTTGGGTGCAGAATACATTGTTTGTGGATTATTTGAATACAGAGTACCAACTGTTCTATGTCTTTAGTGGATGTTGTTTGGTGAGTGCATGAAAGTTATTTCTCCAGGAATTCCAAACACTCAGAAATCTGATAGATTGCTACTTCCAGGTGTGAGATGGGAAATTACCTGTAAAGCTAAATGGCAATAGCACCAGCAAGGATCTCCTGTCAGAACTGGTAGACTTGGCAGATCTGAAAGCTTGTTGAAATTGTCAACTCAAGCATTTGGAGCTTAAGAAGTACCAGAGCTAGGACTGCATAAGCAACCTTAATTTAACCTACCTTGTATGGATGATTCAGTTTTAACAGTATGCCAACAGTACGCATATTTATTAACAGAATCTTAGGGCATTCTTTGCATTTTGGCTTATACTTGTTGAACAAATAGTTTTTCAGGGGTTTGGAGGTTTATCTCATTTGAGCTACAGATTCCAGGCTTCATTTACCACACACTACCTAAGATCCACAATACGTACAGAATTCTAATGATTTTATTGTCAAACTTCTTTCATGATGCTTTTCTTATAATGTCTGTATATATCAACCATATTATACTATCTTTATAGCAGTTCTGCAAGATTAATAGTGGTATCTTCTTATTTTTAACTGACATAGGATGAAAAACAAAGGGAGATTAGGCCAGTGTTATCAAAATCGTGGATTAGTACTGGATGCTTAGCTTGGAATGACTAGGATGTCTTTTCTCAGAGTCTTTTGATGTTGAGAAGAGTTATTCTCAGATGCAGGAAGGGGTGCTTAGCATTTCTAAGGGCACAGACTCAGAAGTGTTAAGCTGACTAGAATATGAAGAATGTAACATGAGAAAACTTTGGTTCTGAAAATTTTCCCAGAACCATAAAATAAACTGTATATCACAGGCAGAGTTTTAACTGCTGTTCACGTAAGACTACCCAGGTTTTATTGTAGAGGTTCTAAAGATGAATCTGTAGTAAATGTTTGTTTACAACTTACTCTTCATGTTCTTTCAGTTCTTAGCAGCTGTCTAGAGGAAAGAAGCAATTGCTGGAAACACGAGATTTGAGACTGTTTCTCTGTTTCCTTTGGTATCTGCATTGTTTAACAATTCTAGAAATGTTTTTTTGGGTTTTGATTTTTTTTTTTTTTTTTTTTTTTAATGTTATTAGTCCTAATACATATAGGGGCTATTACCTTTACCCAATGTAAATTCTAAGTTTATAATTTTGCTAATAATAATACACTTGTGGATTTTTCGTGTATGTGACTTCAGCCTCAAGTAAAAGAACAAGTGAATAAAGAATTCCATGAAGGTCTTCTCAAGAATTTTCAGCAAACTGATTTCTGTGATTTCAGCACATTCTTCCTTTACTGGAAACAAGCTATTAACAGATGTTGCACTCTAGTCATTTAAATAAGAAGAAAGAACATACACTTTTCCCTTTGCCTTTGAGCTATAGTTCTCTTTTGTTGATGCTGCTTGTGCATCTCTGTTCTGAGATCAGAATTGCTGTCTTCAGTCCTGGTGACTTCCACTGCCACAGCCCTGGTCATCTTGAAGGAACAAATGCTGAAAGGATTTAGACTTGTTTGACACATGTTTTAAGTATTGCTCATATTTATTCTGCTCATTGCTGCAAGAGCTTGGAAATAATTAGTATTTCAAGTACATATGAAATATTTGGAGACATGTGGCCTTTTTGATTTTCTTTGTCCCTGAGACTTACGAAGTCACAAAACTTGAACATATTTTTCACAAGGTTTGCAAAACTTACCTTGCTGCTATGGTGTGACCTCTTATAAAATTTCAGATGTTCACAATAAAGTTTAGAGAGATAGCCAGTAAATGAAGGGAAAATATTACTCTATAAATAGTCCTTTGGAGGAGTAAATATTGAATAACTTTGCAGGTAGGTGTAGGTGGAGTATCTGTGTTTGATCAGATAAATTAATGGAGAAATAAGTGGAAATATTAAAAATGTAGAGACCATTCAAGACACAACGATTTTAGCTTCAAATTCTAACCTGTTGTCCAAATGAAACCTGCATAACATGTCAGCTTATTCCTGTTGTCTGTTAAATCCTGCAAAGATAGTCTTGAATACTGAATTCAAAAGAACACATTTTCAGTTCATAGAGGTTATTATATCTCTCTTCATGTCTATAGAGCTAGATTTATATCCATCTGACCAACTCTAAAACCTATTGGGTTTTTCCCATTTTCTGCAAATTTTGCAACCCTTAAAACAAAATGCGCTTCTTGTTTCAGATAATGTTCTGTTATATTGTTATAAAATATTTTCCACATATCTTCAAACAATGGATATCATTGCTTAACCGTATGTCTCTTTGGTTTTGTTTCTTTAGTTTTGCCAACCTGGAGGATGGCAGCTTTCAAAAGAGAGAAAACAGCCAACATTCTTTGTGGTGGTTTTGACTGATATAGACTCAGAGAGACACTACTGTTCCTGCTTAACTTTCTACGAAGCAGAGATTAACCTGCAGGTAAAAACTTTACAATAAGTAACAAAAATGCAGAAAAAAGTATCTAGAAACAATAGATTAATGTTATAGAGCACAACTTTAGAAAATATTTGCCTGTTCCTGGTAAGGATGTTCTTTTCTGTCATACAGAAATGCATGTATTTTTGCGCAAAGGTAAGCTCAATGTACTTGTTTCTGTTTGTTGTTTTTTATCTGATTGAAAAAAAAAAACAACCAAAAACATTTCATAGAATTTCTTTATCACACCGTGTGTTTTATTTAATGGGACAGCTAAGATGGTGTTCCTTTCATTTACTTCCGTGTTTGACATAGCATAAATGATTCTCATCTTTGTTCTAGGAAAAAGGTTTATTAACTTCTGCTCCCTCTGCTGGTCACCTCTATCAGGCCAGCACAGGAAAAATACGTATAAGTATGCTGTAATGTATATACATATTTCTGTAAGTGCATTTATTGGCAAAATTTTTGTGAGTGTAAATGGCAAGATTTTAAAACTGATAGAATAATACTCCAGTTTTTAGGTAGGTCAGATTTTAGATGTCAGCTACTTGGCAGGCTTTGTTTTTAAACATGTATTTAATTATTTTCGGGCAACCTCAGTCTTTCAAAAATAGCCATTTTGTTTCCCATTTGATGTAAAGTACTTCACAGGACCTCTGCTATGATATAATACTTGGAAACTTTAAAAGCTAGAACCTAGGGAAAACGTAATCCAATCTGTAATTGCAGACTATCATTGTTTTATTTTCAAATATTTTCTTTCCCCTATGAAAATTAAAAAACTTTGGTATTAAGTATATTAAAATTAGTTAAGATTAAATAGGCAGCTAATTAAGGTAATGTTTTGCTCTTTTAAGTGAAGAACTGTAACGTTATTGATTATTTTAAGAAAATGCTTTTAAAAATCCAGGTGTACTCTGTTTATTTAATACTGGAGTTGAAATGTTACCCTATTTGTAGAATAATTAAAAGATGTGACATGGTACTAATAATATTGTGCTTTTTCTAGTTGTAACTGGAACCCAGAGAATAATAGTTGTTATTATTTCATTAATGCTACAGTTTAGCTGGATACTTTTGTAGGTTATTAAGAAGAGTTAAAAGCAGAAATGTAACAAAAAAATTAGATGTATTTTAGGCATAAATTTTAGTCTAGATCAACTGACATCTTCCTGTTAAAAGTTTTGTCATTATTTAATGTCTGTCATCTTTCCTTTATTTTATTTCCTTATTTTATAAGTAAAGAGTGAAATATTCTATAGTAATTCTTTCCCAGCTGATAAAAATTCACAACAGCTGACTCTTCCTCCACTGTATGTATTTCATAACATATACTAAATTTAGCAAGCTTGTTATTTATCCTGTGGTTTCTAGCAGCTGCTTTTGATTCACTATCCACATCTTTCAAGTAATGCTCATCACAAGACATCCAGTATTAACTAAAAGTTTTTTTTTTCTTATTTTTGCCTAAATATTAATGCAAAAAAAACCAAAGTGAAAAAAAACCACCAAAACTGAGTGCAGCAGGATGTTGGTTCTCATAATGCCATTCCTGGCTGTGTTGTAAAGAATGCATATTTTTAAGATGAACTTGCTGTGGTGAAATTTATTCTATGACTGCATTGTTTATAGCCAAACTTCCTGTTTCTTTCTAAAACCCAAGAAGAATAATTGAACGTGCCCTATTACATGGTCATTAGGCAAGAATTCGGCACATGTACAATCTCTAATGAAACATAAGCTTATGAAGCATTGGGCTATGAAAGTAATACTGATTTAACCATTCGGATGCATGCCTCGTTGAACAAACAGTCCATGAAACATAGTGTCCAGGACTTCAAAAGAAATCTGGACAGTACTTTTCACAGTTAAATACAGTTCAGTTTTGGTTTTTTTACTGAATGATATATCCCACTAAGACAAAAGTAAGATTAAATTTAAAAAAAAAAACACAAGAGGTGTTACTTCTTTCCCAGTAGTCTTCACCTTGCTGATACATGAGATTGGTCAGAATTCAGCTAGAGCAGATTAGATGTTTGGCTTGGCAGAATCATCTTCACAAAAAAGTGGAATCAACCTCTTGGAAGTTTCTGTGGTTAATTAAACTGCAAAGTGAAAACAAACTCATTTCTCAGCTTGTGAATGCTAGAAGAGAACTATCGAACCTTTTCTGAGCTTCTTGCAGAGTAGTACAAGGACCTGACACAATTGATAAAGGTGGGTCTGAGAATGCTACTTCTGTCATTCCAGTTACTTTGATTCCTGCTTCAGCTGCTTGTTACAGGATAATTTGTAAATAATTTCTACCTGAAAAGTAAGGAGGTTGTACTCACATGGTGTATGTAGGTGGTACCCATTGTAACCTAGGGTGCAAGATAAATATAGCAACTGTAAAAGCTATATGATCTGCAGAAAAAAAGTATTCTCCCTGATATCTCTGAAAGCCTGGGATTCAGTTTAATTTCTTGGCAGTTGCATGTCATAACATTTTTCCAGAGAAAAGCACAGGCTGTAGTAATCAGCTGATGGCCTATTTTCAATTTCCTACCCCTTGACAGAAAATAAAAATACTACTTTATTTGTTGACGTGTATGAATCACACTTTGCATTATTGCAGTCCTGTCATTCTGAACTGACCCAGAATTTATTATCTGCAGGGATGCTGGTCAGTTTGATTGGAGATCAGCTCTCATAAAGTTTTGATAAGATATAAAAAAGATAGATGTTACATTTAGTCTGAGTAATACTCCATATCTGTACTCACAAGGAAGGTGAACACATGATATTCCATTAAATGTGGGAATAGAACTCACTTGATGTTATGAATGCAGGTGATACAGCTTTGCCATGTAATCCTTCATGAATTTTTCTGTTTCGCTGAATTTTCACTGAATTTCACTGAATTTTTAGAGTTGGAAGAGACCATAGAGATCATCTA
>JAOXJM010000041.1:56100074-56111622 GCA_026413425.1 Tringa solitaria | reverse complement strand
CTCTTACGGTCAGTGCCCCAAAACACATTTTGTGGAACACACCCCTGCCCCAATTTATAAAATAATGTTTATTATATCACATCATTATCTTTCTAAATCTGCTAAAAAATGGATGATAGAAAGTATAGAGTAGTAATGCCTTATTTCCTTTTTGCTCCTGTGTAAAGAGAAAGTTGCAGCTAATGTTCTGTATTATAAGAAATACATGTGTATATTTAATGTCCTTTCATACATTTAAGGCCCTCTCCAGACCAGAATTTAAAGTTAAGGTGAGAACAGTTGTCCAGAGGAAAGCATGTTTCCATCTTCCTGATAACTGGCAGTAATTTCTCCCCTCCTGTTTATCCCCTGGCTCCTGCATTCACAAAGGTGCTCACACATACCCCATTCGAACTTGTGCTATTGCAATTGCAATTGCAATTGCAAAAGCTTGTTTTGGGTAAAGGTCCCCTTTTCCTCTTTACTCCTGTGCTGTGTCTACACAGCGGCCCCAGGTCTCAGTTCACAGGATGGGGGATACTGTCTTTTAAGCAGAGACTTTCTTTGTCAGTAATGATCAGGTAGTTTGTTCTTTGAACAGTAGTTAATAGTAATTCAGCAGTTCATTGAAAGCCTTTTCAGTATGTTTCCCTATTTGCAATTAAAAAGAATTGATTGACTGCATTTTAATTAAACAAGCCAAAAATCTGTGCATGTAAAATTTTGCTTTGGTGTACTTCTGCATCTATAGCTCTATATTATATAAAAACCATTATGACCCAGTTAAAATATGGTATGATTACAAACTTACGAAGGTGATTTTTGCTGTTTGTTCTGCTTATTTTGCTTAGGTCTCTGCAGTCTTCTCACCTTAGATTAGGTGTGTAAAGCTTCAAAGGGTGGAATCTATGGATCAAGTTTGCTGCCTTTGGGAAATTTCAGAAATATTTAGTAAACTCTAATCTCTGAAATTACTATTTGCATATGCATAATTCTTACAAAAGACTTGTTACTGCAGTTCTTTAGCATTCTTCAGTGCTAAGTTTTACACGTTGAAAACAGTTACTCAATGTTAGTGATCATTGCCCCATGGAATTTCAGCATTCATAGGGCAGCTGCATATGCAGTACCTGGAACTTCCCCGATCTTCCAAGGTGTGAATAGCTTAATGGCCTACTCTGGAACTAGGCTTTGCTCTGTGGCTGCATATGCTGGACTGAAAGCTGGAATATATGGGTAGTAGGTTACTTTTATTCTGAACTTCTTTCAGTGTATTTAAATGATAATGCATATAAGCACCCTCTGGAGTTTTCAAAGTGAGGTGCATTAAATGGTAAACATCTAATAGATGGTGGTGGTGTAAATTGTGTAATGCTGGGAGGTGCAGTGCAAACTCCTTGTTGTCATATATGAGTACTCTGGAGTGTCAGAAGTAGTTAGGGCATGAATGAGCTGACCTGGTACAGAGACTTAAGGTTACTCTATCTGGTAAGTTTACAATCTGTGTATAATTTCTGTCTTTGGTCCTTTTCCTTTCTAGCTGATAGAACCCACACTGTGCACTACTACAGTTTATTATCCTATTTTGAAATTATTAAATCAAGATAATGGCTTTTATGCTGGTATAATTGTATATAATGGTATAATTATTCCAGTATAAGTTTAGCTGCAGTTGCAGGATTCTTTGCGCATAGACAAGCCATGAAGTAGATCTATTCACCTGTGGTTTTAGTTCAGTACAGCAGATTATGGGCAGGATGCAGATTCATCTTCTGGAGGCGGTCAGCTAAGTTTATTTCAACTTTTGTACAAGCGTTAGAATTTATTGGATACAGGCGTTTGTATAATCTGAAAAGTAAATAAAATGAATTGATGCTGAATGGTTTTTGGCCTTTGATTGTTAATAAACCAGCAAAGAGTCTATTTGGCTGCAAACAAGACCAACAGAGACCGAGTCACATGGAGAGACAGGGATCCATCCCAGATGAGCAATTGGCATGAGATTACTAAAGCAGACTTTAAATAATTTTTCTTAAAATAAGAAATTATACAGGGTCTCTAAATCTTCTTTGCTAAGCAGTTAGTAGAAAAACATTGGGCTTGCTGAACTTGGCACAATTGCAGTGCAAACTTTTTGCATAGGACAAACTGGTTTTGACAGTTATAATGAAGTACTAGAGTGAAAGTTTTGTAATGAGACATGTTCTTTCTCTAGGACTGGATGAATTAATAAAAGTACAATTTTAATTTCACTTTCTGTTCACATCTTGTTTCCTTCAAGTTTCAAATGATGCCTGGCAGCTTCCACCTTAAGAACAGTAAAGCTACACCTAATGGTTTGTGTTTTCTTTTCCTCACTCTGACATGAAGATAAACCTAATTTTTCTCTGCTCAACATTAATCACAACGAAATGCACTACCATCAATAGCATGTGCCCTCAGAGTGGAGATGTACAGTCAGCATGCCTGGATTGTCCTTCTGTCTAAAAACGAGTCACATCTCTAGCAAAGACAATTTACAGGGCTGCCTGCTACAGAGGTGGTTCAACAACCCAGGAGGACGTAGTGATCCAACTAGGGGCAGTCAGAGCCAGTGTCAGGGAAGGCTGGATGGACAGCTGATAGGCGTGGAAAGTTGGCTAACAGTCCAGAGTTGCTTTATGTTGGAGCCTTCAGTGTTGGAGATCTGTTAAATGGCAGATTTGGGCACACAGATTCAAGTATTGAAATGTGGACATATCCAAGTTCTGAAGAAGAGGGTGAAAAGACAGGAAATGAGGGGTAGTTACAGTTCATGTGTGCTATAATTTAGCTGCATGTTGACGGAGCAAATGCTAATGTGTTCTCAAACTGTGTAAGTCCTTTAAAATCAACTACATGCAGTAGTAGGGACAATTTTTTTCAGTCATTTAGGATATTTTCATCTTCAAAAATTTACTTCAGTTCCAAATGTAGATTATGGCTAGATTGTTATTTTAAAATTAAATGTCAATATTTAGAAGCAGAGCTGACATCTTAAAATAATCTGATTGTTGTGGGAAAATTAGATGCGTACAAGTTAAAGAGGAAAGCTTAAAGTTTGAGGGCTAGATCAGAGCAATGAATATCTCTGCTGGTGTCCTGGGTTGAGTGACACAGGACTAATTTCTCCTCTAATGCTGGGGGAAGCCTCACTTTTGCAAGACTCTAGTGTCTGAATTTGTGAAAATATTTACTTTATAGCCAGCTAGGCTCTCTGGGATTCAAGGTCTCAGTGGTTTCGAGCCTTGCCAAGTGCAGGGATGAGGAGGAACAAGGCCTGGGTGTTTGATCCAGGCTGTCCAACACAATTATTTATACCATGAACATCACATTCAATATAAATTAAAAAGTTTGCTGCGTAGTTTCCCTCTCCCTTGAAGGCGGCAGCCCAGAGAACTCCTTGCCCTGGTGCAGACCCCTGAGGCCTTCCCTTCCTCCTGAAGCCATTGGGCCCGCAGTGTCCGACATCTGCTGTCCACTGCCGGGAGTGCACAGCTTCCTACTGATAGAATTGGCTGAGTATAATTCTTATATATCTTATATCAGTATCGGGATTAATACTGATTCTTTAGTATTATTGTTAATTATTTAGTCTTATCCTATTAATCTATTTATATTTCAATCCTTGTGTTTCCTTGTGTTCCCTGATTCCCCCTTTCCGGGTGGGAAGGGGTCATCGGGTGACAGAATAATTGTCTAAATGGCAACAAATTGTTATGGGTTTTCTCAAACCATAACAGTTGACTAAAAAGATAAGGTTAATATGAATAAATTTGACAGCTGTCATTTGTTTTCTTGGCTACCACATCTGTTGCCTTTAAATGAGCTGTAGTTTTTTCACTAAAGTAGCACAAATCAGTCAGCTTTTTCTACTAAAAATTTTATCTTTCTTATGCTGAAATCGAGACTTACCTGAAAATGTATGTTTATATGCTGATTTTTCACATTTTAAACTCATCTAGTGTCAGCCAAATCTGTCTGACAGCAGGGATCTTGTACTTGCAGCAGTAGCTTTTATGAAAGGAGGTGGGTGGGAAGCAGAAAGATATGTTTCATAGTCCACTGCCACATGAGGGAAAACTTGGAGAGTCAGATCAAGCCTTGTCAGACATCAGGTAATCCACAAATGTTTTTAAGTTAGACATAAATCTACAAGAAATTAAATTAATTTATAGCTACAAAGACCTATTGGCTTGTTATATGGATGCTGTAATTATTTTTCTTCTCTGTTCCACATGCCTGAGTCCAAGTCTGAAACCATGAATGAAATTAAGTCAGTTTATGTTTAGATTTGTATGAATGGATTCTTTTGGTGTTTCTTTAGAAGAGAAGAAAGAAGGAAATAAAAAATAAGTCTCTGATCACTTAATTGATTAATTTTTTTTCCCTGTATTTAATAGACTATCTGACTTTAGACTTAACACTGCTTTAGTACTTCTTGTGTGTGTGATTTGGTTGTTAACAGAGAATTAATATGTTCTTGAAACCGTTAGCTACCAGTGGATACTGAATATAATAACTTGATGGAAAAATTATACTGTTTTATAATCTAAATAATATTGTGAAGCTGTGTCGTTGAATAAGATACATTCAAATAAGTTTTTGTTGTTCTTAGTTAGGACTGTGAATTACCAGTTCACTTTGGGTTGGGTTTTATGGGTTTTGTTCTGATTTTCAGATCCCCAGTTTCTATGGGAGCTTATTGATGACAGCAGTAAAAGTATATTGAGAGTAAAACTAAGCAATAAGAGAATGACCTGATGCCAAGGACTTTCTAGCAGTTTTGCTAGCAGTTTTATTGGTTGAGCTTTTGTCATGTTTCATGCAGTGTTACTACTTCTGTTTTGGCAAGCCAGCACACAGAATAGCTCCAGTGAAATTTTTTTCTTGCACTCCTTTGATGCTAAGCATGGAAACTAAACACTTGCACTATTCTTGGCCTTACACGGTATCATCTAAAACTCATAATTTTCAACTTTGAATATATACTTGTGATCTAAAGCAAACAAAATACATTGGGCAGAAAATGTCATAGGACTACTTGATATTCACCTTTGTACCTGCTTAAGTTTTGCTGAGTGGTGTGTATCACACATACTGAAGAGACAGGAGACTGTGATGAAGTTTTGAAATGGTATCAATCATATGTTGTTATCCTGAACCTGTGCCCTCTGTACTGTGTGCTTTCATAATTTGCAGTGTTCTTTATATTCCCTTTAAAATCTCCCTAGATAGACTGGCATGGGTACTGACCTGGGAGAGCTATGTGACTGCTCATCGCTTGCTCCATTAGAATAATTTTTCCACAATACCCTGTGTGTAGCACATGAAGAAAACATGTAATGCACATTTCACTTTTAAGAAAGTTTTTACTCTTGATCAACACCAATTTATTTGAAGAAAACATGCCATATTTTATTACTAAAATTATTCTTTGTTTAATACTTGATATTTTCTTCTAATACCAAGCTTTCAAACTCTTATCGCATTACAATATATTTGATAAAATGCTACAAACTGTGCGCAGTTGTTCTTACACTTTTTAATAATGTAGAGGGAGTTTTAAAGCAAAAGGGCACCAATTTAAAGGGGAGCAATACCTTTTTTAATAATATGTGTATCAAGCCCCAAAGTATTCAATTTTAACTGCATCTGTTAAAAATGTATTAAATGTGTTTCTAGACTGTGGATCTGGGACATCATGCCTGATCTGTTTCTAGGTAACTCCAGTTGTCAGTTACCTTCCTTATTTAAAAATGCTTGAATAATAAGTCTGAACTTGTCTGGCTTGGGCTTAATGCCATTTACATCCCTTGGCTAAACCATAAGGCACAAATTGTTCTCAGAAGACAAGCAAACAATTAAATAGCAGAATGATGATGGACAGTGCTGATCACAATTGAGTTCTCTAAACTACTGGTTATCAGTCAGGGGATTAATGTTGATTTTTTCTTTTATTTGGTCAAGTGACCTTTTATTATTTTGTGAGAATTTTTTTTCAAATGCTTGCACAAATGCATTTACTAATTCAGCTACTTTTATTGACCAAGTACATAAACTATAAAGTGATGACGTTAGTTCAATTAGTTGATTATTGTACATTGCAGTTTACCCCACCACTTTAGGTTAGAAATATGATAAATGGGTACTTCTCATGATACGAGAAGAAAGGCAAACAGTTGAAATACATGCACGCATGGTCTCTCTAGCTTTCCATTCTCATTTATGTAAGAACCTATAAAACTCATTACTATATTCTGTCAGGAGTCATATATATATATTTAGTGTAGATGTAGTTGTGCACATTCATTAAAATACATGAAAAAAAGGCACAGATATTTCTGAATTACATTTTTAAATGTGTATCAGCTTTTAAACTAAATGGATCTTTAAGCATCTGGAACACTGTTTTGCTCTCTAGTGGTACATTTCTCATCTCAGCTGTTTTCAACGTGTGCCAGTATGTAGAAATAAAAAATAAGGAATCTCTTTCAATATTTAATTGAAATTAAGAGAATTTTTACTCTATTCTATGGTACTACAAAGGGCTGTTAGCCTAGATGAGAGATATCAGGGAAGCCCCGTAGCAGTATACCAAGTACCGTTATCATTGTCTTCCAACCAATATAAATGCAAAAGGAAAACTATAATAATCAACTAGATTTTAAAAAATAAAATCTTTAAATAGCAGTATTATCTTCTTATTTAACAATTGTAAATTCATCTTTCAGTTTATGTATCCTTAGCAAGGTTTTCCTTAATGTTCAATTATTCTTTAGTTGTAAATAGAATGCTGTATTTATAAAATAAAAATGTATTGAGAAAAAAGCCTAACAAAACAACTCTTATTTTGTTTTGATTAGAGAATATTTTTCCTTAGATGAGAAAGGGGATAAAGATGAAATGTGCATGTGTCTGAGCAAAAGTGTAACTAGAAATAATTAAGTTTGTGGTTTTACTACTTAGTATTTAGTATTGCTACAGAATGCTTGTGCTGTTAATACTTGGCTTGAAAAGTAGGTTAAAAGTCATGTGTTTGAAATTATTATCTACTTAGTCTAATGACTCCTAATAATGTGCCTGTGTGCCTGTCAGAATGTTTAGCCATGGAAGAAATACAGCAAGTCACATTATATTTTTCCGTAAATCCTTTATGAAGTAAAAGAGTGGTTTTATAGTGTAAATGATTTATCAATTCAATACTGTGTTGCTATTGTGCCCTGAAAGTTTTAACTTAAATCTAATTAAGAATTAATTCAAGACTTGATCTGAAGTTGAGTGGATTTTATGAAAATGGCCTTTTATAGAAACCTCCTTCCTGTCTATGCACCCTGAGTTTTCATTATCTTAGTACCATGTAAATCTAGAGAAGCTTCCATATTGCTTTGCCTTTAGAAATATGGAATATGTTTTATTTTCATTTTTCCTAATGTTTTCAGGGTCCACATTTGTCAGATAACCAGATATGCCTTTATGCCTAGAATTCATAATTGCTCTTTAGAACAGTTGCTACAATAAACTCTTGTTGATTATACGTTCAGTGTTGTATAACCACTAAACTATAATTTAAAAATTCTTCTTGCATTTTTGGGGGCAGGGGGAGGGAACTGTATTTAATGTAAAAGCTCTCCCTGTCAGCATTTTAATGGATGGAAATAAATGAACATGTGTGGGACATGTGACTCTACTGTTGAGTTAGTGTGGTTCTCTATTAATTTGTGAATCACAATTTTAAGCTAGAAATGAGATGCAGACTAGACTAAGCATGTACACTGTGTATGGACTGGTTGCCGTTTAGGTAAGAATTAATGTGCAAAGCCAAGTATAAGACTATGTGTGTATATATTGCTGTACTGACTGTTTTTACTTTGGTATGAAAATATTATACATATCTCTTAATTAAAACAGCTTAATTAATACAAACATAAGTACTCTCTTTTTAAACCACTTTCACTTGAATGGTGAATTGCTTTTTAGATAGAGGCTGTCCTCAGAACAGGCAGTTCCTGAGCTGCAGATTGCTGGAGTCAGGGAGAGTGCACTGGAGGAATGGCCTCAGTAAGTTTATCTCTGTTTAGGGGACCCTTGATGCCAAGACAGTGTACGAAGCTACAGATGGACCTTTTGTCTGACTCAGTTTAGGCATTCTTATACTTTTTTGTGTGTCTGTCTGCCTGTCTGTCTTAGACAAGGGATGGCATAGCATAAGTGAATGCCACCTAACTTTCATGTCCTGTAGAATCACAGTGGCAGTTTGTGAAGAACCTCATTTAGTTTGTGTATAAAAAAAAGGCATCAAAATGTTTTATAGCATTTATGTCTCCTCTGGTATACATTTAAAAGATTACATGCCCTTTTTTTGTCTAGATAGTAGTGAAAATACAGTACCAAGGTGCATGTGCACACACACGTGCCTGTGTATTTTATTCTTTACGGTGCTTGTAGAGTGAGAAGTGCTTTAGCGTATGTCGACATAAAACTTGAGTGTGGTTGAGTGGCTTCCAAGAGACTCACACTCATGTTCAGCACACAAGCCTGAAAAGTCAGGTCTGACTTCATGGGTAGAAGCGCAGTGGGCTAAGGCTCTAATGTAGATACCTTCACCTCTGGATCAGGATAAGAAGTAGCTCTTTACTACCCTACAGCTGTTAGTGCAGCTTCTAGCTGATACCCAGGTAGTGGACCTTTTTAGTGACCTTTGCAATTTGGTGCTAGAGCTGAGGAGAGCATTTATGTAATAAAATGCATGTGTTGGTGTGGAGGCCAAAATGATTAAGAGGTTCATAGATGATGGTGATTGCTGCCTGACAGCTTGTCTTCAGCTGGCACTATTTGGCTCTGGCCAAGGCACACAGGACTATGCAAGCAGGAATGAACAGAATAGGACTGCTATTATGTATTTTGTTTCAGTAGAAGGTCATTTAGGGTAGTTAAAACAACAAGTGCTTTTGAAAGTACCTGTTTAGTTTTCTATTAGAAGAACAATTACGGTATTAGGGCGGTGGTGTCCACGCTTTTTTGGTTGTCCACCTGTCAATAAAATTCCCACATGAAGCTCATTGTAATTAATTTTTTTCATAATTAAAAACATTCATTAAGTCAGCTTTTAAAGTACTTCTAATACCATTGTTTTAACTGCTTTTGTTCGAATACATGCATTTGCTTAAGGAAACCATACATTTTGAATTGAGGTTGTGAAATAAAGCTCATGAACTCACAGCATTCCTGGTGTTTAAGAGCATTTCTATCTGGTTTCTTCTGTTTAATAGAAAAGTTATGTTAGGTTATTTTTTTTTAATAAACTGAGATGATGACTAGTAACATGACAGAAATAGAATGCAGATATTTCATGCTGTCCTATGGAAAGGGAAGTAATTTTTCTCATATTTCTAGTTAAGATAATATAGTGATTTTTGCTTAGAAGAATGCTCAGTCAGAGGAAAAAATAAAAAACACTGAAAATTTGGTGGGTGGTGTGGGGTGGGACAGAATTACATGCAAAAGCTGGAAAGCATGGACTTTCTGTCATTTGAAAACTTAATGAGCTAATGAATTTGTCAAAGAATGTGTGGAATTTTAGAAATGAAAGTATTTAGTGACATCTTTATTTTTGGTCATGAGTAATAATGAAATATTTGTGATTGAATAGTAAGCACTGGCAAGGAGGTTATAGCAACTTGCACAATATCATGACCAACCACAAGTTTATCTGCATTGTACCTTTCTTTTCAACAAGAAACTTAGTGATTGTAAATTGAGGGATTTTTTTAGAAATCTGAACTATTTTTCTTGTGGAGAAACTCCTTCAGATTCCAAATTCACTGAGTCGGGCTGGAGATGACTTTATAGATAATTTTAGCTGTAACATTAGTGAAAATTCTGTAAGAAATAGAATTGTATGAATACGAGTAGGACAGCCAGTCTTTTGTGAATTTTTTTTTCTTCTGTATTTGGAGTATGGTTGATTGTAAATCAGCTAACACTTTGATGTGAAAGGATCCCATTCCATAATCCACTTTACTATCTCAAATGTGAAACAGGGACCATTTAATATAAAATGTCACGCTGAACTGCTGTCTCAGAGAACTTTAAGTACCTCAGTGCATGACTTCCCAGGTGAGTTTTAATAAGTTGGACTACATCTAGCAGCTTTTAGAGAGTTGAGGCAACCGTTGGAACATGCTCCTGTTAGTTGACTTCATTACCAGTTTCAAATAATGCCTTCATTTTCTTTTCTAAAGTTCTGAGAAATGTTGACTTTTTGTAAGAATGCTAACATTTTAGTCTGAGGTTTCTTTCTGCTTATTAATTGAAGTATTTCTGTTTTCAAGGGAACAAAAGAAGTTGAAGGTGAAGAGGAGTCTGGTTTAATTCCGCCTGCAGAAGTATTTGCTCCTAAAAGTCTGGTGTTGGTATCCAGATTAGATTATCCAGAAATTTTCAGGGTAAAGAACTTGTAATTGCCATTTATAACATATATCAGCAGGCAAATCTGTTTTTAATGAGTAGCAGTGACAGTACTTTTGATTTAAAACATCTCAGGATTGATTTGGGATTTTAAAAGCAGAAGTAGGCTTAGATTGAACTAGATAAAATTCAATGTCTGTGACAGCAAATAGCCCCTATAGGTTGAAGCAATTATTTTTTTTTTACCCTCTAAGCAGTTTTAAATCTATATAGAAGATAAAATAGACATTTTCCTGGGCTCAATTTACTGTAAAATGAAGGGAATTATTAGGACAAACCCAGATTTGCTCAGGTAAAAACAACACATTAACAATATTTGATTAAATATATAATGGTAAATTAATAGCGAAATCCTAGTTTTCTTCCATATGTAAGGTAAAATGTCAGAGCCTCTTCAAGATCAAATTAAGATGCATGACAGAGACTTAGGATCTTGGATTACTTTCTGCTGATGAAATATGGCTGATCTGAGATAAATGAAAAGCTTAAATTTTTATTAAGCTAATACATATTAAAAGAAACAAATATAGTTCAGTTTACAGATCAAGGAAGGAAATCATTCAACAGTTAAATTGTCATTAGCCTTTAAGAATGTCTGTACTGAGTGAGATTAAAATTCCACGTAGCCCAGTATTTTGTCTCAGATAGTGGCCTATAGCGAACATAAAGCCAACTGTGTAAGAATAGGGCAGGCTGTAGGAATAATTCCACAGAATACTGTGCTATTTCAGTGTCAATGGTAGTAAAATGACATCCTGAACCAGAGGTGTCAGTTGTTGGGGTTTTTTTCATGTAGTTTGTCCAGTTTCTTAGCACTCATATTTTACAACAATACATGGCAAGGAGTTTCACAGCTTAACTATGTGTTATATGAAAAGTTACTGTTGGAATTATTTCTAAGAAGAGAATTCCTAAAATATTTGCTGAATTATCAAAATTACAGTAGTTAAAAAGCATGCTGTTGAACAAAGTTATTTATTTCCTTTTTTTCCAAAGACTTCTTAGAATGTAATATTAAATTTACTTTTAATTATTAGTACTTACTTTTAATTATTAGTAAAAATTATAAAACTCTGTCTTT
>JAOXJM010000041.1:56089876-56099974 GCA_026413425.1 Tringa solitaria | reverse complement strand
AAACTCTGTCTTTGTTCTCTCAATCAAAACTGGATCCATGCAGAAAATGTGGAAGTGCTGAAGTGTTAATATAGAGTTAATTTAAAAATATATTTATAGAGAAATAATAAAATAAGGAATGTAAGTTAAATACAATATGGAATTGTCAATCCTTGATAGTAGTCTTAAAAGAAGCCTCAGAAGCTCATTAATTCATCAGTGTTTTACTCTGGAAACCAATCAGGTTTAAGTCCCTAGAATTCAAAGCACAGGTGAATATATGTTGATTTTATAATTTTTAAAAGTAACTTGTGGTAAAGCACTCCTTGTATAATGGACAAAACACAAATATTAAATCTTTTATTTTTTAAAAAATAATATATATTTAAACCTCCCAGTACATCCATCCCTTCTATACAGCCAAGCTAATTTTTTTAAATTACTGTTTGCTTCTATAGCAGATTACTTTGTCTGCAGTAGGAAAGTACTTCACTACATTAATAACTTTTAAGACACTTGCTTTTTTAAAAAATTATATACATAGATCTTAAAGTAATTTGACATCTGCCTTTCCTGTATTGCAGTCTAATATATTTTGTCTGCCTTTCTAGGCTTGCCTTGGCCTGATCTATACTGTGTATGTGGACAGCCTGAACGTGTCACTGGAGACTCTCATTGCAAATCTGTGTTCATGCCTTGTCCCTGCTTCTGGAGGGTCTCAGGTAAATGGAAAAAAAAAAGAAAAAAAAATAGTTATTTTTCCAGTTAATTTAATTTATGAAGAAAACAAAAAATAAATTCTTGAAATATTTTTGAAGAAAAAAAGATCATAGTTCAGCTGAGTGCTTTCCCTGTGGCCTGTCTTCTAAAGACAGCAAAAATTCCATTCCAGGATAAGGTCAAAGGGTTAATTTTGTCACTGAGTTTGCTTTTTACAAGGCACAGTAACAAGTCAAGCAGTTTGTATAAGTTTAGTTTTTAATAATAATGTACATTCAGGAATATTTCTGCTTGCTACAGATTTTTTAAAGGCTTTTTTTCTTTGCCATTTTTTAACATGTGCTTCACTTTAGTTCATTTACCCATGTCTTTTCCTTGATGCAGTTCAGGATTCCACTGGTCTTTTCTTTGGTAACTCTTTTAAATTTATATTTTTATAAATTAAAAAAAAATGCTAAAAAAGTAACTTGGACATGGTTTTTCAGAGGTAATTAAATATTTTAGGTGCCCTGTGCATTCAAAAATAAGAAGTTTTCCATCATCTACACTTTTCTACTTTTTACCTGAGCTTTCTGTGAGCAGGTCAGGTTTGTTTGTTGATTTACTTTAAATAAATTACTTGTATACATTTTTGGTTATCTGACAAGCCAATTTGATCTGGTTTACTTGGCATTCACTTTGTCCTCTGACACTGCTGGAAAATTGCAGTCCTTATCATGAAACATACCTGGAAACTAATTACTCAAACTGCAGTACTTTAAAGTTGATTTCATACAAATTTTCTCACACTTCCCACCACCCTATGAATTATCAACCTTGAAACCGTACAAATCCCTGATTCTTTTCTGTTTTTCCCATAGCTCTGGCTGCTTTGGAATTTCTGTTGGTGCTATAAGTGGCAAAATGTCCTCTCAGCTTAGTCAAGGTCTGCCTTACTGCTCTCCAGGCAACCACATCTCTGTGGTTTTGCATCCCAGGCCTTTTGGTTTTGAAGGGGAGTAATTACGTAGTATCTCCAATTTGAACCTTATATTACAGGTTTCAGTGATCTTCCCTTCCTCCTCCCTTTTCCCCATCCATAAATATGGCTTTCCCCAGTGGCCATTTCCCCTGCTAGAAAAGGGAGGAAAATTCATGCTCCTCTGGCTATTCTCCCTTTTGCTTTGTCTTTTCAAATAAATTGTTCTTTCAGTTAGAACTTAAATTTGCTAGTGTCAAACTACCCTTTTAACCAGAAATTAAGTTTTTCTGTTTTCTTTCTTAAGCTTCACCCTTGCAGGGCTAAATCTGATTTATATCCTAGAATGGGAGTGCTTTTCTGATGTTTATATCCAGAAGTCCTTGAGGAGCCTTACACGTTATTCATGGGTCCACACTGTTGAAATAATCAACTGCAAAATTAGTTATTGACCTGCATCTAGGTCTGCTACTAAAGTGCTGGAGAAGAGCATCTCTGCTACAGCTCAGGGACTTGCTTGGTTTTACTGTGGAGCATTTTGGTTTCAGACATCTGCTGTGCAACAGCTACAGCTTGCTCTCTTCATGTATTCAACATCTCGTCTACCATACAGAGTGGAGTTGTACCACAGTTAGTGCTAGTACAGAAACGCCTCCCACCCCATGGTAGTTAGTGGTTAAAGGTAACCACTTGAAATCACCCGCTGCCTGAATGTCATGTGGATTTACTCAAGAGGAAAGCAAGATTTTTTTGCGGTTACAATGCTTTTTGGGATGTGATACACAAGCGCATTCCTTTCACTCCCATTTCCTGTCTCCCTCAAGGGAGGTATGTTCTTGTGCTAGAAAGGTAACCGAAGTTTCAATTCTACTTTAATCTGCAGAGCAGGAACATGGGAGTAGCAGAAGTGTTCCCTTCAGTACCCATATATCACAAGTATGTTCATACTTAAAACATGCTTGTAGACAGTAGATATCAAAGAACTTCAGTTAGAAAATAATATGTATTTTTCTGATGTGAATGGCTTTTAAACATTTTGCTGTTGTACTAGAAGGTTTTTTAATGAATTATTGAAAAATGTCGTATTGAATGCCTTCAAAGCCATAAGTATTTAACTAATTCAATGTAAATGCAAGGAAGGCAAGCAATCTGCTATACTTTCAAGGAAATGTATCATTGTCCTCAATTTATATTTCAGATCTCTATTGGTCAATTCAGTTATTCTTAATGACTTTAAACTGTATACAAAATAAATACTTTGTACAGGATGAAACACCTGTGTGACAACAGCTTGTTTATTTTATGCACATGAAACTTACACTCAATTAAAAAAATAATTATTTCTACAGAAATTGTTTTCTTTGGGAGCTGGAGACCGTCAACTGATCCAAACTCCTCTACATGATAGCCTTCCTGTTACAGGCACCAGTGTGGCTCTTCTCTTTCAGCAACTGGGTATGTCTAGGTCTGCTTTGAAAAAAAAAATGTCTTTTTTTTAAATTACAGAATGAGGTATTTTCTGTTCTCATTCAGATCAAATCATGTGCCAAGAAAGCTACACGGTAAATATTAATTTATTTTGAATGAAAGAATGACTAATAGTGCTTTTATCCCCTAATCAGACATTCATATAACCTTTTTGTACATCCTGCCTGTAGTAAGCTATCTCCAATATTTAGTATCTGTAAGTATACTGTGAGCAGAAGTGAGCCTGGCCTCTGTTTAATTACAAAAACATTCATGTAAAAAGATTGCCTACCCCCTCAGATACTGTGCAAACTCCAAACAAAGCCAAGGAGGTTAATAGTAAAAGTAGTGTAACTGAAAAGGTTAGTAGAAAAGACACCACCTACTGATACTGGTAACTATGTGGAATTCATATTATTCTGTTGTTACCTATTACTTCCTGTCTTTTAAGAACATGATCTAATACAATCCTCATCAAATGCTTACTTGTTCATTACAATTACAGTGTCGTGTCAGTGTTACCTGAGTACCTCGATACTAATCTTGTTTCATTAAATTTTAATACTCTGTTAGTCTTCTTTCCCTTGGTTTGTGAAGTAACTTTGAAGCCTGAGGTTGTAGCAGCTGTGGGTAAAGATGCAGTTAATAATCTTTTTTGAGCCTGTATACCTCATGTTTAGTGTCAAGTAATCCAATGGCCTCAGAATATGTGGCCTCAGAATATATGTCCATTCTCATAAATGGACAAGAAGAATGGATGCGAAATGGAACAAGACCAGTGAAGAGGAGTAAGAGCTTATGTCACAGGAAGCAATATCAGATTTGATGAGTACAATGCCATCTGCTGCTGATAAGATTTAATTGTATCCTTCCAAAGAGGATATTATTCTAAAAGGAATATTACTATTTTGTTTATAGCAATTTAAATTAAAAAACGCAGCTAAGGTGGTATAGATGCTACTTATTCTCACCACAGTTCCTATGGTTTTATTTGGCTTATTATGTCAATATTAATTAAGAGTGCTGTGATCAGATTGCAGGCAATTCTTAAAACATGGTTAGGCCCAACAACTTTTCCTCTTTTCTGAAGATATAAAATACAGTATGAGGTACCATGAGTACAGTATACTATACCATGTCGTATGGTATGTTTATTCTATAAGTATGGTATGTGATACCTAAGTTGAGGCAGTTTATTCTGAACAATTGTAGTGCAGGTTGCTATAAATTCACAGTTCTGAAAATCTCAAAGCAAGCAAGGCTTTTAGCTAGTGCTCAGGTTACCTACCATGTCTTGTGGCGCTTGGCTTTTGTATTGCAAATTGTAGTACTTTGTCACACATGGGATTTAAGTTAATATTATCAACTACATTTTATTAATGGGTAAATATATACAGGTGGACATCATATAACTTTCTAGAGATACCATAGCAGAGTGTAACCAGGACTCCTAGATTGTTGTGCTAGCAATTCATGATCCTTTACCTTTATATTTTAAAATTGTGTAATTCCTTATTAGCTCATATGCACTTTACAGTATGTATGCCCCTGAGGGACTCTTTCTCTACCATCTTATTTTTCTTCTCCCATTCTCCATTAGCTTTTTTGCTCTAAACAGTCTGTTTTCTATAATTTTGCTGTTCTTCTGCCTTGGAGGTCTAGTCTTTCTTGCTTTTTGGTGGCTTGTAGGGATTACACGTAAAAGTCATTAAGCCCATGCTTACCAGGTGCCCTTTCAAGTTACGGTGCACAAAAGGACATAAAAATCAGCAGAAGGAAGGAGAGAGAAAGGTAGATATTGAAGGAAATCTTGATCATTGCTCAGAATACAGGTCAGTGGCACTTCAGTTGGCCTGAAGAAGAGAGAGACTGAAGAAAGTCTGTGATTATAAAGTTGGCAAATCTTTGCAAAGACAAGCTATAGGTTTACATCCTGTTTCCCTGAAGAGATCATACAAGTTTGAAGGAAATAAAGAATTGTCTCAGTACCCCTTCTTTTCTGTCGTGGCATAATTTTCTCTTTTGCAAGACTGTCCAAACTATTAGGAAAACCTTGTCTAATGGTCTTGTGTTGGTCCTCTTCCTGTCTCTCTCCATTTCTTTGGCATGATGAAGACAGTAGTAATTGCTTCAGAACAGGCCGGAAGTTAGTTAAACAGTAAGCAAATAAGTTGGTAGGTAGATTTTTTTATTTTTATTTTAAGGAGCTACTTAAACCCTTTGCAAAAGAGACTTACTTGACTGCTTGACTGACTTCTCCCACCTCCTGTTTCAGACCACTACTTCTTTTTTTGTTGTTGTTTTTTTCATCTCTCTTTGCTTTTTTTTTTCCCCCAGATGTGCCTTAGTTCCCAGCTGACATCCCTTTCAAATTTTTTGTGTCTAAACATCTGGGTATATAGCACAAAGGAAATAATCTTGTATCTCTAGGGACACAAATTGAAAACTGTTTGTATTTTCATAGCGTACATCACTTTACAGAATAGCACATAGTTCTTTTCACATGTAGGTGGTGTACTATCGTCGTTTTCCTAAGGGCAAGGTTTGTAAATGCTAAATTTCTGTTTGGATCTTCTAAAAAAGAGTTGTTAATACAGCTACTTGTGTCTGTTTGCAATGGTTGTTAGAACATGGAAACATGAACAGACTGTTTTGAATAAATTCTTCTTTATTCTCACTTTTCATGTAGTCTTATGAAGAGGTAAAGAAAATGGTTCATCATCCCCTTGAGTAGGTTTATTTTTCTAAGATAAAGCTTAATCCTTTCCTCTGGAGATCATAGTTGAGCTTGTCAGGAATTTTTTTATGCTTTTTGTAATGGTATCCACACTTGCTCTATTTCTCTCATTCCATTAGAACAGGAGCTTAATGCATATACGTCTCTGAACCTGGGCAAAAGCATTCTGCTTCTGTTGGCCAGTGTGGTGTTGGATAGTTACTTTAATTACAACTGTTATCCCATCAAATGCTTGTGTTTAGGACACAAATATTGACTAGGCTGTTTGTCAAGTAACGACATGTTCATTTATTTCTCTTCTGGTACAAGTCACTTAATCCTATTTAAATTATTAATAGAAAATTGAAGAGTAGCTAGAAAAATATTTGTGAACTGGATAAATCACCTTTTTAAAAATAGCTCTTTCTTTGAAGAAGATGGGCAACAAGACAAAATTTACCACTATGAATAGATACAAAAGTAATTTCAACATTTATTTTGAGAAATATTGTGCAATAGTAGTCTCATCATACTTTTTCTGCTTGGCAGGATAATACTGTGTCAGCGGATGACCCTCCCTGTATTACCAAGTTCGCAGCATATCTGGAAATAAGCCTTATTTTTACTTAGGCGTTAAACTACAGTTGGGAAAAACATCCCCAAAGGTTTTAAGCTTAATAATAAGGAACAGCAGTGTTTGGCATCTTACATCATACATTCTTTTTTAATTAAAAAAAAAGAACTATGTGGGAATAATGTGACAAAAGCCAGGCGTGTAGCTGGATCACTACACCTAAAAATGATTTCATCAACAAGGATTAGCTGGAAAAACAGTAATAATAAGTTACTTTAAAAATTATCCATGGTAGATAGAAGACTTTCAAGACTATTTGATTTCTCATTATCTGCTAGTAAGATAGTAGGTATCTATAAAAGCTTCAAAACACAGTAGCCTTCTTCAGACTCAAAGGAGATTTTAGTTATATTTCTCTTCTCTCTCACTTTATTAACAATATATTTCTGTTTTGCTACCTTAGGCTCTTTTCATTTCTCCAAACTCCAACTCTACTTGCCTTCTCCATTCTGCTGGCAGTATGGTTATTCAGCACTGCTGTATTCAGTCATTTGTAGGCATACGTCTCCATCTCCCCAACAGGCAGTTTTTTTCCAAAGAACCTAAGACACAAAATTATATTAGGGACCTGAGCAGCAAAACAAGAACTTAAAGTTTAGCCAGCAAGTTTAAATTTGCGTGTTTCAAGGACTGGTAGCATGAATCACACTGCTAAGCTGAGCAAAATAATTATGAAAATCTTGTTTTCCTGAACAATTAATGTTTCCCCCTACTTTCCAAACACTTAATTGAAGACAAAAGAGGTTTTCCTTCATTTCCTTCTTGTTTGGTTTCTTATCTGGGCTGCTTTCCTATCCCCTTATTTCCTCTGTTCCATTTCATTTGTCTGTGCTAGTTTTCTGCCTCATGTCCTTAGTTCACCACTCAAGTATTTTCAGTAGAACTCAGACTGTCTTTTATTGTTACAAAGAAAGAAATTTTTAAACGGCAAAAATGAAACTTTGAAGTAAATTCTGCTTTGAATCTGCTGGATGGAGACACAAGGTGAGGGTGCTTTTGAATTCAGGGTTTTGTAGAATAGAGATTAAATAGATAGCAAAGGATGAAGATGAATGTTAATGCTAGGTTGAGCCAGGTTGCTTGGCAAGCTTGTCTTTTATTTGTCCAACTTATGATGTAACTTAAATGAAAGTGTTAAACATAATGATCCTTCAGTCTTTTTACATATCTTTAAATATTTTTAATCTAGAAATTGTGCATATACTATTAGGAAGTATATGAAGCCTCTGAAATATTTTATAAATAGTGTATTTGAAGACTGCATTTTCATTAATTATCGGTAATTCCAGATGTCACAATTGAGGGGTTGATTAAACTTCTAAAGATTGTTACAGTTGCACAAAATTTAAATACTGGGGCAGAAGTGTGTGATGATAGCAGAGTTCATAAGCAGGAAAGTTCTTCAGCACAAGTAGTTTAAAATGCTCCACTCCAGTATTAATAGTACTGGTAACGTGCATATTTTTATTATGGCTATTCAATTCCAAAATTCAACACTGTGACTTAAGACTAAGTTCAGAGTATTATCTTTCTTTTCTCCCTATCTGCATGTTCCTACCTTTCTTTTGCACCAGAACAGATAATTCTCTGATATTGCAGAGAGCTGCTTAAAATTAATTACTTAATTAACACTAAGTAAGCAAATAGAAGTGAATGATTTTCTACATGTTTCCATGGTGGGACACTGATAGTGATGATTTTTCTTCATTTAAACAAACACAGAACCAAACCCCATTGCTATTTTACAGTGACAAATTCATTCGTAACAAAATGATGGGATCATATATTAACTATCATACCTGTTAATAATATTTTGGGGTGAACTATAAAAATGTACAGAAATAAAAGAAATGCTGTATTTTCTCATTTTCAAGTAATTTGATTTGTTAGAAAATAATGAAGGATGTTGGGGTTTTTTTAAGTATTTTTATTTTGATAGTGAATGTACTAAAAATGTTTTGTGTGTTCCAAAATTTGTTTGTGGGCAAGTTCTTAGTTGCAACAGCATTATTTCAATTATTTTTTAACGAAGGTATGCTGTTCCTTTGCTAGTTGGATGTAGATATTTGTATGTGCAGAGGGGTTTTAAACTGGCATGCTTGCTCTTTACAGTTTTGATTAACTCATTAAACCCCACATTTTTAAAATGCCTCTGTAGTTGTACTGGTAGCATTCAGCATACATTTTGCTCTCAGAAGACTGGAAATCTCTGCTGAGGCTGATAGTTGAGCGGGCTCTGTCCTTGGTTCTTGCAACTGTTTCCTTTGAAAGCTGATGTCAGGGCCCTGAGTGCATCAGCAGCCCCCTGATCCCCTCCTTGCAGGGTTGAGCTGCCTGTGCTCAAGGTCAGCCTTGATATATCACAGCTGTGCAACCTTGGTTCGAACTGCTGAGGAAAGAGCTGTGTTCAAGATGTGAGAAGGAGGGGCCTGTTGACCTCTTAGCTTGGATGCTTCAGACCATGCCCTTGGTTCTTGCCTGAGCCATGTTGTAGCAATATTTGTGTCTGGCAACATGCCTCTCTGACCCAGATCGTCACCCAGGGACTGGACATCTTCTCTTGATCTCAGGTCATCATGATAACCATGGACTTGCCTAGTGATCAGTATGACTCACCTGCCTGCCATTGCTGGATCTGATCCTGACCCTGCCATGCTGACTTGAATTCCTCATCACTATGGGCTTATCTGGCGCTCTTGACTTCCAGCTGAACCTAGCTGCTGTCAGCAGACCTACCCAACTTCTCTTTCTCTGGGTATTGTGGGACTCCATCACTTGTTGGTGAGGGTACTGCCCCTTCCTGCCTTGTTTCCATATTTTGCACCTGCCTCGCCTTCTATTATGGAGCAGTGTGCCATTGCTGGTCCTTGGCAGCTGATGATTCTTCAGTTTTCACTGTTACCTTCTAAAAGTCTTGAGAAAGTTGATATTTTGATTAGTTCTTAACAAATAGTTTTGATCCCCATGATACTAAAAATCAAACTTTGCTAGTCCTACAAGAGATGTAGTTATGCAGGCTGCCTGTTTAGTTTGATCCCAAGGAAGAGATCTTTCTTGATCTTAAAATATGCACACTGGTCAGACTTTCAGCATTCTGCAATAAATCATCTGTTAACAACCTCTCCAACATTTTATTGTTTCTCAACACACTACCTCAGAAATAACAGTGTGAGCTACTGGAGCATGATTGTTTATATGTCACAAAGATAAACATCTTGCAATTCAGCAATTGTTGACCTATGGAGAATGCAGAGAAATGATCTGGTGGAGATCTGTAATTTTTTGTTTCAGTTCTAAGTACAAATAACCATGGGGCTGAGTCAGACCTCAACACCACTAGGCAGCAGAAAAGTTCAAGTGTGAGGTAATTTTGCTTTGCTGAAGAAAAGGAAGATCTTTTAGTCTACTGACTGTCACAACTTAGTTTGCAAATTAGTAGACCCATATATACCAAAAGAGTGCAATATTAGCAGTGTTGTCAAAGGTGAGTGGTTTACAAGGCTCTTATGGTTAAACTGTGCCATATATAGGGGAAAGGCTGAAAAATTTAGTTATCATAGAATGGTTTCGATTGGAAGGGACCTTAAAGATCATCTAGTTCCAACCCCCCTGCCATGGGCAGGG
>JAOXJM010000041.1:56044508-56085345 GCA_026413425.1 Tringa solitaria | reverse complement strand
TGGTGCTGGGAGACATGGTTTAGTGATGGTGTTGCATTTTGTTTGTTGTGTGGGTATTTATTTTTGTCAGAGTGGGGTTGATGGTTGGACAAGATGATCTCGAAGGTCCCTTCCAACCTAGAAGATTCTATGATTCTATCCTGCCGTGGCTTTGAATCTGTGGTCAGAGAAGTTAATATTTTTTAATTGTAATCATTTTCCTGATTTCTAATGTGAAATTTTAAAAAACAATTGGGTTGTTTGAAAATTTTCTAATGCTTTTGTTTGAAGTTTAATATGTCTGTTGATGGCTGAGCAGAAATCCTCCTTTACTTTCAGACAGTTTAGCATATATGAATCAATTTGGAGAGCTGATAAATTGCAGTATCTGATTTTGATTACGTAAATAAATCAACAGTTGCAGATAATTTCTCCTTCACATCGAGTTATGATTTTTATATTTTCTATCAGAGTTAAGAAAGATAATTTGAGCTAATTTAAATGCTATAAGTAATTTTTATAGCATGTGCTTATTTTTCCAATTTATCTTTTGATATATGTGGGAGAGAAGGTTTCACAAAATATTTTGTACAAACACTAAATTCATGTTTCTTAAACAGGCAGTTCTAAAGAAGGAAAGTCACCTATAAAATTTTCTAAAAATGTGAACGTTTTTTATCTCTGCTTATGACTTTCTTGGGGGTGGAATACTAGATATTTATGGGATAAACATCCAAACCAAATAGCTTCCTATTTTAGGTGTCTTACCAGATAACTAAATAACTAAGTAGAAGATTAGATCTGTGAAATTAGATGTAAAAATAAATCATTTCAGTAGAATACGCTATTACTTAAATGTTAATCCCTGCATGCATATAGAGACAGACAGTTAGGGAACAGACACCTCTGTTTTAATCTAATAGCTATCTGTTCAGTGTTGAGGAATATTGCTTGCTGCCCTCCCTGTAGGAGACTAAAAATCAATCTCAATTTGGTTTCCATTAAGATTATTGTCTGCTTAATGGCTCTGAATTTAATTTTATATGCAAACCTACTTTGACTGACAATCTCTTGGTATTTATTCTTTACTGGACTTTGGTTGTGACGTGTGCTTAGTTAAAAAAAAAACAAACAAAAAAACCCCCAAAAATCAAAACAACATTTAAAAGAAAATACCTACATCTATTTTTTTACTAGCACCTATCAAGGCTGTCTGTATGAGCCAGATATACAATCATTTGCAAATGATTTTTGGGATTTTGCTGCTTCTCCAAGTAGGTCTGTGGAGGGATTTAATGAAATTGTTATAATGAAGTGGTATCAACATGCAAATGACACACATCACTGTGTCTTCCTAAGTAGATCATGTGATGTGCTTAATCCCTGTTTGCTTGTGCCTGTGTAATTTTGGGTTTGGATGACAACCATCTGCTTGACTCAGTGTTGACAGAACACACTTTGGGGGAGCAATAGCAGTGGGACTATTTATCCAGAAGACATGTTTTTTTATATACTCATTTTCACAGTCTCTTTGATACGCTGTTTACTGACCAATTGGCTTTTATGGCATTCATACGAGAATCTTTCTGTATGGTCCTCCTGTTCCTTACCTCTTCCCACCCTCAGCAAAGGCTGGTTTGTAGAGAAGCCTTCGTTCTACCCTGCTTCTTACAAAGAACACACAATGTTTATGGTTCAGATACTGAATTGCCTTCAGTTCCAAAATCTCTAGAAATGTGTTTTGATTTCAGTGCTGCATATCACATCCATGCTTCCTTCTGTGTGCTCAGAAATTAGTACAAATGCTTTATTCATTAAATGTTTGATTCTTTGAAGGAGTCTTAGCTGAAGGCTCTGTGCTTTAGAGACTGCTTCTCATCCTCCTTAGTCTGACAAAGACCAAATAAATTAATCTCTTGGGGTACTTGTCTGACTCATGTTCTCTGTTACCCAGCCAGAAAGCAGGATAAGTTAACCCTCACAAAACTCTCTGCTGGCACAGCTAGATTGCTCCCCATTTGTGAGCAAGTTTGGTTATGATTTAATCATGTAGTGTGCTGTGCAGTCCTACTCTTAATAACAGAACTGCCTACTCTTCTAAATGTGAATTGATCCTGAACTGAGTGACATAACAATTTTGGGGGTTTGTATTAACTATGTGTAGTTGATTGGAAATACCATGTAATTTTTGGATTGACGAATGAATGCAATTTGGCAAGGTTTACCTGTATGAGTACTGAGTACAGTTGTTACCTCTTATTTATTAGTTAAGCTTGTATTTTGTTCATTGGCAGTGCTATGCAGCTACATCTAAAAATATAAATGAAAAGAGTTTTGTTTTCCTCTATTTTTTCCCAGTTATCTTTAGAGCTTGATACTGCCTGGCACAGAAATTGTACTATGTACTCTCCACTGGCCTTTCAGAAAGGCTTTTCAGTCTTTGTTGACCCATTTCCTGGATTAACCTGGCTAAGTTATGGATTATTTTGTCTATTAAGCTTTTTCTTGTGTCCAGTAATTCAAGAATGGCATATTGGCATAATAATATATTCAGCTAGTTGAGTTTCCAAATCTCATGTTTATAACTCTTTACAAAAGTCTGAAGAAGTTGGTGGCAATATTTTGATTTCTTGCAATATAGAGGACAGTTAATAATTTGTCAAGTACACTTTGTGTTTGGGTTTTTTTTAATCATGCTTAAATAAATACTTAAATTCTAGAACAACAGGAAGCAGGCAGAATGATACATTTGTTGATGTAGGATGTCAGATAATTTAGTACAAATTACAGATTCTTTAAATACTTGAAAACAGTGAAGGTCAGGAAGCCTCCATTCAAAATTTTCCAGCGTATGTATAATATTTTACAGGATGTGTGTCTGTCTGTAGACTGCAAAAGAGTAATCTGTAAAAATCAACTTGTTTGTTGTTTTTCATGTTGTCTATTTATGCCCTGACAAATTAGCATCGGATGTGGTGGGAAGTCTGAAGACCAGTATACGGTTCAAGGTTACGGACAATCACGATTGTGTCTTGGAGCCTGAGGAAACTGGGCTCAGGCTGTTATTTGGAGCTTTTTGTTTTCAGTAAACATACAAGACCTGAAACAACACCTTTATGGCTTGGTCAGATAATTTAATCAATAGTTTGAATAGTTTACAAAAGGAAAATAATCAAAAGTCTTACTATTTTTAATTTGTTTCATTCTGTCAGATGAAAATTTCCTTCACAGTCATTATATTGCTCATACTCCTGAAAACATATTTCAAATCATGTGTGGAGCAATAATGTTGTATTAAGTTAGTGGCTATCATCTTGAAAATAAGAAAATTCTAGATTAGATGTCTATATTGTATGGTTGATTTTATTTATTTTAAGTTCTTCTGTATTGTATACGGAGTATTAAATAAAAAAAAATAGAAGAAAAGGAGAGGGAAGGAAAACAACTGGTACTAAAGAAGTTGTCTGGGCTGTACAGGTTTTTTAGCCAGTGGAAGTGGTTAGCCTGGGTTTCACTATCCAAGTGCGTTTCCAAACCAAGTAGCCTGTTTTCAAGAAGTTGGTCAATATTGGTGATTAGCTTCTCAATGGAAGAGCACTTCTATTACGCAAAAAAAACCCTACCCCAAAACAAAATAAACCCCACTAAAACTTCAGAACCTCTCTTTAGGGATAAATTTAATATTTCTTAGGCTGTGAAGCTTTCATTCGGGAAAGTGAAAGTGTAAGAACCAGTGAAGTTCTCAATTAAAACTGGCTTTTGTGAAAGATATCTCAAGAAATTACCTTGGTTATTTCTTGGCATGTTTTTTGGTATTGTATTGTTATTTTTTGTAAGTTATTTACATATTTTTACATGAACTGTGATTACAAAGGACAAGACAAATACTGTTATTGTGGGTATACTCTTTTGTATTGAAGGTACCTTGCAGAAATGAAAATAATTTCATTTTCACTTGCAAGCAAGCACATAAGATTCCTAACCTCTTTTTTTCCTGCTTCTGCTGAAACATGGCCAGTTTTGGTGAGGTGACTTTCTGCTTTTTATGCATTTAGAATGCAGAAAATGGCTGAGAGAATTTAGAAATAACTTTTAGATGGAGATTCAATGCCTTGAAAATTCCAGGTTCATCTTGAAGTTAAGAACATCAATACAGTTATGCTGGTTCCATTAGGTAACTATTACATCTTTCCCACACAGGTTTCTTGTAGGTTGTCGTGGTTTGTGGTAGAGCAGAGCCAACTTTTCTGTTCAGTGAGAGAGGCTCCTGCTCTTGCTTGTTGCTGTGGCACTCAGGGTCAGCCAAATTGGTTGTTTACCCCATGGACGTTTTGCACCTCTGGGGTGGAGTGGACAGGTCGGGTGACCCAAACTGACCGATAGGGTATTCCATCCTTTTATAATGTCACGCTCAGTATAAAAGTGGAGGGATCAAAGTGGGTCAGATTGGCTCCACTTCTTTGGACTCCTTTTCAGTGGCTCTCTTTCTTTGATAACTGATGCCCGAGGAAGACCCTGTCAGTTCGTCTACCATCAGAGTGTTCTAGAGTCCAGTTCCCATCTGTCACTGAGCCCCATCTGTAACTTTTCCAGTGTCTGCAGGTGACACCTCCCTGGGAACCTGATACGGTTTTGTATTTATATCCACTGTATCTATTTAATTATTTTCTTTTTATTTTATTATTAATATTTCATTAAAGTAGCTTAGTTTTTTTCCTAAACTCATAAATCTCTCTCTCCTTTTTCTCCTTGGAGTGAGAGGTGGGGGAGAGCATCTGTCGTCTTGTCATTGGCCAACCCGGCCCAAACCGCGATACAGGTGTTTGGACTTAGAGCAGACGTGGAGACAGCATGAGGGACATCTGTGTCCTGCAGTTGCTTCTCTGCTGAGATGTTTCTTTGAGCAGAGATTTCTGCCAATAATGGATTACAGGGCAGTAATGTACGTAATGCACGGCTGCTTTTAACTGGTTTTCTAAGGAACTTGGAGGTATGACAGGGATTGGCAGACTTGACAGACAATGCTTCTTATCCCTTTTGATATGTGAGCAGTTGGCAAGTGAGCTTTCCTTGCCTCTTCCAGCCTGTCTTCTTGCTTTGGTGATGGCTTTCAGTTTTCCCTGTTCAAACTTGTAGAGAAGGGTGGTTATTTCCCAGTGTCCTTACTGGTTTTTTCCTGCTATTACGTACAAGACCTGCTGATTGAGAGAGATGTGCTTAGATGCTCTCTATTTTGGTCACTTTCGTAAGTTCTGCAAATAAAGCAATGCTTTTGTCTAACTCAGCAGAGCTGGGGCTGCATCTAGTGCATTCATACCACATCAAACATTTCAAATTCATCTTCTGTGGCCCCTTAAGATGTAGTGAATGTTTGAGAGAGTAACTAGCAGAATGTAATAAAAATGTTTGCAGTAAATATTTTTCTGTGTGGCATCTGGGAAATAGTTGCTAAAAAGAGTCTTCTTAAAGATTAAATTATATTGGTGGTGATTAAGGTACAATGGGAAATGCCTCTGTGGAGTACAAAATGAAGTTTTATCTGCAGTCACTCATATGTAGCAAAAGCAGACTGATTTCTCTAGTGAAGCTATGAAAGTCTCACAAACTGTATCATCACTGCTTAATAGTTTAAATTAAAAAAAAAAAAAAAAACAAACAAAAAAACCCACGTTGGTTTACTTCTTCTTTTCCCCCCCTTCTTTTTATTCCAGTAAGTGTTGCCTGTTGAGTATAGTCCATTTTCCCCCCAATAAAATCTGGGAGGAAGGTAGAACTTGTGAACTCCAGGCTTACTGTAGTTGAGTTCAGGTGACAAACTTGTTTTACTTTTTCCCCCCCCCTGAGTTTTACAGAAACACAGACCTTATTTTTCTGGCTACCAAGAACATACTCTATTAGGTAGAAAAGTTGAACTTCATCAGAACTTCAGAAGTGAGTTTTGACCTGTCTTCTAATGTAGTGTATGTGAAATTAGGTTCTTAAAAGAAGCTATCAAGAAAAATCAGCAAGAAAAAAAAATTACACTGACTAGACTTGTAAAATTTTCTGTAAATTGAAGACACTTAACAAATCCATTTCTTACAGTGGTGAAGGTAAAAATCTAACAGGCATACAGCTTAATGCTATATATGAGCATGAAGATTACCTATATTAACTATACAATAGTATATCATTTTAGTAGTCCCTAAGAGACTGTGTGGTCTTGTGCTTTATGGCCAATGTGTTCTCAATTTTTTCATAGAATAAAAATATCAGTGTAAACATAATGAGTTGTTTTGGCTTCATAGACAGTTATCAACACTAGGAAGTTGGAATGTTTTATGCATATCTTCTTTTTAGAAGGCCAGTGTTCAAATAATATGAAATAGTTGTGGGTGACCTCCATATACATGAGCAAAATTTCGATTTCCATTTCATTTATGTATTTTGTTGGTGATTTTTTTTTTTCTTGCATTTTTACGTGCAATTGTGTATTGTTTTTATATGTGATGAGGAAGCCTATATTCGGAAGAGATTTTAAGTTAAAAATGTTGATTCTGGGTAAGTTTCAGGACTTTTAGAGGCATTAGTATTAAGATATTCCTTCTAGACTCTTGAATTATCATAACCCACAACAAGAGAATATCATATAGCTATAAAAAAAGGGCTGTTTTTTTACACAGGTTGTTTTCAATTGAATACTTTCAGTAAAGGAATATTTTACTTCTTTGTAAAGGAATATTTAAAGTCAGTAACACCCATAAAATAATTTAGAACCATTACCTCAGCCTAGGTTGCAGTTTTAAGATGTGCAGAATGGAAAACTGTCTCTTTCAAGATTTTCTAGTTATAGATATTTTGATCACAAGAGGGTTTTTTTTTAGTTTTTTAGGTATTATTTTCAGTAATACCTGTCAGAAAGTTATAGGTTAATACAGGATTATTTGCGATTTTTTGTATCTGATTATAGGAAAAAGGTGCCAGATGTTTAAAAAAATATATTCCTAAGTGTCTTAATAAGACATTTGGTGTGGAACGAAATGGTCTAAAAAGCCCACTAAGCTTGAAAACAAAAACTTAGTTTAAAACAAAAAGTGTACTCCAAAGCAATCTTTAAAATCTTCTGGGAAAGGAACAAGGGCAGTGTTGCATAAAAAGGACAGTTCAGGTTTTAATTTCTTACTGAGACTTTTTTAAACAGGCAGCAGTTTCTAACTTTGTATTCAAATATATACTTACCCTCATACGTACGTACACAAGAAAGTACACATACACTATTTCAAGTTAGCTTCTAACCATTCACTGATGAGTGCTATTTCATTCACACGAGGACACTAGTTTAAATATTTTAATTTTTTGTTAACGCTATCCTTACATTGTATATTCCAAAGCAGTTTGGTTTATGCTAGCACAATATTCATTATGCCACTGAAAACAATAGCAAATATTTGCAAGAGTAACTCACTCAGTGTTATAACAAAGCCCTCTGGTTTTGAGTCATCTCAAGCCTCTGCCTTTGATTTTATGAATCTGTCCTTAGGATTCTTGGAGAATGGAGTTTGAAAGCACAAGCTCTTATGTTATTTGACTTATTCATCTTAAGGATTAATTCTTTTTTTCAACAACCCTCTCTGAATCCTTGTCCCTTTATATTTTTGAGCTAAGCCCCACTCCAGTGAAGCAAATTTTCATACAACTTCATAGAAAAAAAAATAAATTTGACAAAACTTGTAACAAAAATTACTTAAGCAAAACAAAGTGTTAATTATCATATGAATATAATGTCTCTCAGTGGCCAGGCTTCTCATTGGGAACATTATTGTAAGATAAGCAGTAGGTTTGTGAAGGTAATACAGGCTGTCTTACTGATAATAGAAGCTATGTCCCCAGGGAATCATCATACATTCCAGCATATTTCAGGAAATTTCATAAATTTCTGCATATCTCACATCTCAGACTTGTCTGCTTCTCAGGATGGGACTTTGTTTTAAAGGAAATATATTTTTGTTTTTCCCTGAAAGCACATGGCTTTGTCTCCTAGGTAAATCATATTGTCTTAAAAAAATATAAAAATAACCATCTGATTCATGAGTCTTACCCTAAATCTAGTAGGGCTTGTTTAAACAATCACCTCTTCTTTCACATATCCTTCTAATGACATGTATGCTTTTACTGCCCTTTTTTAACCTTGTGACTCCTAGAATGTTGTCCATGGATAAAGTATCAATGTGTTTACTAGGAAGTCTTTGTCATTTTCTTTTGAGCTTGGCACTAGGATTTTTACTCATCCCTCCATCCTACTCCCCCATGGAGATGCATAAATGTTTAGAAGTTAAGCCTGGATCAGTGACCAGAATTGAATTCTTGATACACAGAAGGCTATGCAGAAGATACACATAATACTGTAATGTATAATTGAAGTCATTATTAAGCATTCCTGGGATTTGTGCTGAGAAGAGGAAATCCTTAAAAGTGGTATTGAAAGAGAGGTATAATACTATATATTTGAAATGCAGAAATACATTCCGATAGTATTTTAGCAACCTCAAAAATAGAAAGGAAGCTGCAGTAGTTAAATAAAAGGTAGAAAAATTTTGTGTTTGGCAATTTATATATGCATTTATCATATGCTTTTTGACAATTCCACCAGAAAGCGGTACATTTTAATAGAATTTTGATTCTTCTTTTGGAATGTTGTTACAGTTCTTTTTTTTTTTTTTTTTCTTAAGGAATCCAAAATGTACTCAGCTTGTTCTGTGCCGTGCTTACAGAAAATAAGGTTCTCTTTCACTCAGCAAGTTTTCAGAGGCTCAGTGATGCCTGTAGGGCTCTGGAGTCTTTGATGTTTCCCCTCAAATACAGGTTAGTTGAATTTTGATTCTTTGAACTCTTTGACTAATTTTATAACTACTTTTATAACTTAGATTACATTGTAACAAAAGGAGTTGTGCTACGTTTGCTCAACTAAGCAAAGGTTGTCTTGATCATATATACAAGTCTTCTGTACACAGAATTAATAAAAATTTGATTGCATCATGACAGTGGAAACAATTAAAGGAGAAACGTCCTACATACAAATACAGCAGAAATCCTAACTAAAGTCAATTGGAAGGTAAAATGTGACAGTGATAATCCATAAGTAAATGCATGGGAAAGATATGGGGGAGATCTAATAGCAGCCTGCCAATAAGTAAGAGGAGGGGGGACAAGATTGGGGTCATAAATCAAAACAGGGGATAGATGTTTCTGACTGGACGCAGAGAAAACATGTTTTATTATGAGGATAACTAAGCAGTGTAACAGAGAGCCTGTGGTGCTTCCATCCCTGTGGGTTTTCAGGACCCAACTGGAAAAAGCCCAGGGCAACTTGGTCTGGACCCAGTCTTGACCCTGCTTTGAGCAGAAGGCTGGACTAAGTGATCTCCTGAGGCCCTTTACAACCTGAAAGAGTCTGTTTTGAAGATAACATCTGCATTAGTTTGTACCACAGTTTTAAGTCACTGACAGATATCCAACAGAAAATGAATTTAAATGCACAAGTTTATCTTCTTGAAAAAGTCACATCTGAATTCAGTGCTTTGAAATGGAAAACTTAATGTCAAGCTATTTGGGTTTTTTAGGAAGAAGACACATAATTCTGTGTCATTTATTAAAAGATACTTGTATTTTAGCAGCACATTTTCATTTAAAATATTTCAGAGATGGGATTCATTTTAATGTAGAATAAGAAGAAAAAAAAGGAAAGTGAGGTTTGGAATATTTTTTCTAATGCTACAGTAGTCATGAATGTAAATTTTTAATAACTATAAAATAGGTTTTGAAATGCATTGATCAAATTAGATCCATATTTTCATGTTGCTCTGATGAAAACACTATATTTTTAAATTTTCAAATCAAGTAAACAGTATCTGTAATATAGAATTCTATACCTAATGTTTAGTTGGCATTTCAATATCAAAGCAGATTTCATTTAAAGATTTCTTATCAGTGATATTTTACAAAAGGCTGAATTGTAGGTGTCGGGTGAAAAACTAGCCACCTTTTTAAAATGGATATACTGTGCATGACTTTAATGTCTCTAGTTACCTACAGATTGTGGGAAAATAAAATGTCCCTGTAACGTAAATGTTACAAATATAGGTAGTCGTTTGTTATTTTGCAAATTACTCTTGTTTACAATAAATTGTAGACAGACCCTATAATATAATAATTTCTGCAGTTTATATGGCAGCATGACATTTTATAAATTATTTAATAAATAATTTCATCTTTTTGTCTTTTTAAAACACAGGTATTTATAGTAAATTTATTAAGTAACAGGAAGATTTATTTTTTTCTATAAACAAAAATGCTGCCCTATGTGAAGGGATAGTTGGGAGCTTTTATTTTATTTTATTTATTCTTTTCACAGTTATCCCTATATTCCAATTCTTCCTGCACAGCTACTGGAAGTTCTCAGCTCACCAACACCTTTTATAATTGGCGTACATTCTGTCTTTCGTAATGACATTCATGAGCTTGTAAGTACATCTCCCCAGCATATTCATAGTCACAATGCTATTTGTGATGTTTAGTTGCAAAAATTTTCTGCGCTTCAGAGATGTTTATATGAATAGTACATATGGTTTTAAAATATTACTGTAGAAGGCAAGGCAAGACAATTGGACTAAAAAAAGTGTCAATTCTTCTGTAAATACATTGAGACTATAAAATAGAGGAGGGAAATTATTAGATTCTAGTGCAGGATGGGAAGGAATGGATCCATTTCCAGCTTTGTCACAAATTTGTCATTAGTTTTAACAATTCATTTATGATTCTCAAATGCATTATTTTATTTTATCCTTACTTTCTAAGCATGTGCTTGGAGAAAATGTGAACCAGGGTTACATAGAATTTTGTATAGATACATAGAAATACATAGAAACATGGGATTTTACTTACAGTTGTCATCACTGTGTCCTTTTGCAAACAGCCTATTAGATATTTCAAGTCACTGAACATAGAGCTGGAACATCCAGAAACATAAGTCACTTGAAAGTTTGGTGTAATTTCACTTTCTTTGGTTTACATTGATTTTTCACAGCTAGATTCAGTAATATGAAGTATTTGGAGTATTTCCTCTATCAAAAGCATTCTGTACATGAAAGTTAATACTGTTTTAATTTCTATTTTTAACATGTGCAGATCATGAAATTTGAACTGTTGTGTTTTTAAACTATGCTTACAATATGCACTACTGATAATATTTTTGTTTGTTCCTTACAGTTAGATGTAATCATAGCAGACCTGGATGGAGGCACAATTAAAATTCCTGAATGTATTCATCTTTCTCAGCTGCCAGAGCCATTGCTACATCAGACTCAAATGGCGCTTTCTCTAGTATGTTTTGATACAAACCCCATGTTCTATCCTCTCACCTAATTTTAAAGAATGAAAAATTAATTTCAGTATTAAATCACTTTCAAGCACACTGGAAATGTGAGATTTAAAACTGTGATTCCTGCCAAGATTCTTGTTTTTAGAAGAATTTATTATCTGAAGTTAAAGTTAATATAATCAGTGATTTACTACTAAAATGTTTTTTCATTAGTCAAGAGGAAGTTAGTGATTTTTCCTTCCTAATAATGATTTTTTAATAGGAGTTCAACCTCAGTGTTTGAGCAGCATTGTTACTATTCATTTTAGCTTCTTTTCTATTTTCATAAATTCATTTCAACTGTACATGATCTTGAAGTTTAATAAAAAAATAATGAATTAGTCTTAAAGTTTATTTCTGTGATGCCCCTATATCAATATTCAAGAATAATTGATTCTATATTAGGGAATCACCAAAAAAAGTAGTTCAGTTTGTGTTTTTACTATAATTGTCATAAATTAGAAAACACCTTATTTGGAGGCTTCTGAACAAATCTTCTTATCTTAAAGAGATAAATTTTCTGCCTGTTAATCTGTTTCAGATTAATCAACTCTAAAATCCCTAACTATATTGATTAACTTCATTGATTGTAATAAGAGTTTTTGATAACTATCTCACTTATAAAAATCTGAAGCTCAAAAATTATTCCCACCTTTATTTCCGTACAGTCTTCATAATTTAACTCAATCTGCTATTTGAGGTACTTAATATCAGTTAATATTAATTTGAGAAGAAAAAATTAATTTATCCTTTCCTTAGCAAAATGAGGGGAACAAAATTTTGTTTAAAAAATTCTCTAGGTTTTGCATCCTGATTTGGAAACAGCAGATTATGCATTCCCTCCCCCACGAACAGCTTTATCACACTCAAAAATGCTGGTAAGATTTCTGTGTTATGTCTGACTTTAAGTAGAAAACTGTTGACATTTTAGACTAACTTTCTTTTAAGAAATTCTACTTTGTGTTTTCTTTTTCATATCCTTTATAGTATTGGTGGAGCAAAGAAATGCCACTGGACTTGGCATTCTGCCCATTAATAGCATTCTAATGGGTTAGAATTTTTTATAAATGTATTTGTATTAATATGGAAGCACCTTATTTTCTTTAAATTTTGCTGTCTGTTGAGTTAAATCTGTGCCTTCTCTGTTTTGTAGACCAGTAAAGCTGCAGAATTTTACACGAGTGCACAAACTGGTCTTTTGTGTGTGTGTGTAAATGTTGAAATTAAGTTCTCTTATAGGCATGACATCCCCCCACCACAAAGAAACAAAAGTTTAGAAACACTAAAAATGTCATTCAAGATCTAGATTTTAGAGAAAATAAGAGTAAAGATAGAAGTGGTAGTTGTGGGAGCAAAACATGTCACCAGTTTTACAAAAATAATGGTTATTATTAAGCATTGTGTGCTTGGATGTATTGGGATAGGAGTTCTATGTTTTTTAACATTGGATTTGGCTTTAGTAAATCTCATCCTGAGTGAAACAAGATGTAGTTGTTTATACTAAAAGAAGTTTTCTGTAGAAAGTTTTCTACTAAAATCTAGTTCATTTAGATTAAAAATAGTTGTGAAGCCATGATAACTTAACAGGTTGGTAAAACTGCTGGTTTTAGCTTGTAGGAGTGTCTAGAATTGAACATGAGTTGGTAGTCCAAACTGAAATCCAAAAGCCAGTTCAATTTAACAACAAAGCTTGGGCTTTCTGTGTAGGTGTATTCAAAAACATGTAAGTCTGAAGTGGTACAATATATTTGTTGTTCTTACTTCTTTAAGATTGGGTTTTTTAATTGCTGAAGACAAATAATGTTATCCAGATTTCATTGAAACTAATGGCAAAATTCAGCTAAGATCTTACTTTGAATGGTGAAGTTATAAATTAATATAATTTTGTATCATAATAAGAATTTTCTTAAATCTGAAAGAAATGTTTTCAAGGAGTCCAGAAAGTCAGGGTAAAAATGTACCTGTTAAAATCCTAGAGGGCAGCCTGGACACAAAGTAAATAAGAATATCTCTCAGTAAAGTAAGCCCTTGCAAAATGAATTTAAAAATAGAATAACACCAATCATGTTCCAGAGAAGAATCTAGACATCTAGAAAAACATTCTAATAGGCCAACTTTATAGAATCTTACATATACCTGAACTTATTTCTTTAAAAAGTAATTATAAGCTTGAACTTATTTAGATTGTATTTGCTTATTGATTAGCTGATCAGCTATTTACCTGATTCGTTAATCTAATACTATTTGCTGCTTGTAACTTTTAGAGTTTGTTTTAAAAGTCCTTTGAGACTCCATAAAACCTGAGGTCATAAAACAATTTTTAGGACCTCAGGTTTTAGACATGGCAGCAGTCCAAGTAGGTAAGGTAAAATACGTAGCTAAGGTAAAATACGTGGGTGGCACATGATTTGATCAGTCTGTAGTTGCATCTGGGCCGCCTAAAGATGTCACTGCCCCAAGTCTGCCCCTAGCAGTTCACATAATTTCCATTAACCCATAGGTGTTTACATAAGCATTCCCTTAACTCATTTAAATCAAAACAAACCAGGACTTTAAAGATCTACTGTTTTAAACTTTTTAAACTAACTCTGGCTTATTTTGGCTGCAGTAGACTGGCAAGTGGAGACATGAGTTAGAAGAGACCTAGACAAGTAGCTGAGCAGACTTAGAGCAGTCTCTTCGTCTGGCAGAGCCACAGATAGAGATGACTATGGTGATGTGTGTGATACTCAGAGCCTGTTTCCCCCAGCATCAGTGACCCCAGCTTAGGCTCCTGAGGTTCCCTGCCACCTTTGCCCACTTCAGTGGCACTGCTAAAATAATGTAATCAATCCAGGTTAAAATACCTTCTTTCCTTTATGTAGCATCAGTTTTCTCTCATGGCAGTTCCTTAATGTCATTCACCACATAACCACCCCAACAGTTACACTTGCATTGCCCATGGGCTGTTGTGCAGCAGGAGTAAAGGGGTGAATATGTACTAACTCTATCATTGCCATCTGAGGACAGATCAGTGAAATTGTAGCCTCACATAAGATAACTTCATGCATGTACTATCTCTGCTTTGTATGCTGCACTGCCGCATTGTTTGATGAATTTGTAGGCGTTTCTCAAATAGAATTATGCAAAGTGTAGAAAGGTTGAGAGTATGAAAATGTTTTGACAGCATTATTCAATTACTGCTTGCAGGATAAAGAAGTGCGAGCAATCTTCCTTAGGCTATTTGCACAACTTTTCCAAGGATACCGGTCCTGTCTTCAGCTGATCAGAATTCATGCTGAACCAGTAATTCATTTCCATAAGGTAAAAGAGAAGCAGTTATGTTTATTTAGTTAATATTCATTTGTGTCACATTATTCCCATGAGCTTGCCTTTTAAAAAAGTGTTCAGGTTTGAAAAAATAAAATATTCTACATGTGATAAGCATATCATTTTGACGTTGAGCTGTATCAATGTATTTTAGTGTGACTAAATGACAGTAATGAAATGTGAAACAAAGCTAACATTAAAATTCAATACAAAGAAACACTTGAGGAATCATTAAGAAATTTTAAAAATATATGTATGTAATTAGAAATCAATGCTTTAAAGTACTAGTTTTCTGTTATTGCCTGTGAGATTTATAAAATGTGTTACATCACTCCTGAATTTAGGTATAAAAAGAGACTAGGTGATACAAAATTAGAAAGTACCACATATTACTATGAGCTGGTGAAAATGTTTAACTGCTAGTACATAAATACATGGTTTTGATACTGATAAAATACCTGCTTTTTTTTTCCTATCTTTATTGCAGGCAGCCTTCTTGGGGCAGCGAGGTTTAATTGAGAATGACTTTCTAAGCAAAGTTCTCAATGGAATGGCTTTTGCTGGCTTTGTGTCAGAGAGGGGTCCTCCCTTCAGAACTTGTGATCTTTTTGATGAGGTGAAAAATGTTCCTACGTTTCCGAGGAAATTAAAATGTACCTATGGTATTTTAGCATGAGAAAAACTATTGAAATGCTTCTGTATCCTTACTGTTTATTATCTGAAGTTTATTCTAAACTTCTCATTTCTCATTTTCTACTAAGCATACATTTCTAGCTTACTTTCGTAAAATTATGCCCTGCTCATATGTACGAAGTTAAACAGTTGTATAAATCATGGTAGTACTATTCCAATTTTCAGGTTTGGAACTTCATAATGCATCACATGTGATAGTACAGAATTATTTTGAATAATTTAATTACATTCTTAGAAACATTGAAAAAGTAATTGAGAAATATTAAATTAAATGCATACCCAACAATATAAACTGGGACAAACGTTTTTTTCTTTTAAAAAGTAATGCCATCTTTTTACTCTGCTGGCTTTTATTTGAATGTAGAGTAAAAATAGAGTTTGCTATTAATTCTGCATAGTAGTAGTATAGATGAGAAACACGAATTGTGGTATTAGAATTGTTAAAGGAATGTTTTAGGTATGTAGGACTTTCTGTCTTAGGTAGGACTATAAACTCTAGCAACAGCAGCTCTATAAGAAAGTGAGAATGTCTCATGTTCCAGAGCAATGTGACATTGCACGTTTTTCAGTGTTCAGTTTTCTTTGCTTGGTTTCAATTTAAGATTAACATTTCATAACTTAAATAGGAAATAAAGTATTTTTAGTTGAGTTATTATATTTTTTTTCTGTTTTAAAGTTGGTAGCTTTTGAAGTCGAAAGAATTAAAGCTGAGGAGGGTAATCCACCAAAAATGATAAAACATGTCAGAGAACTTGCAGAACAGCTCTTCAAAAATGTAAGTTTATTATACCTGCTGCACTTCTAGAGTTGAGATAGTAACATTGAAAATTCTTATTTGTGAGATTGATCCGGTATCTGAAACTGGAAATGACTGCTCCTGGTAGTCATCATCTGCGTTACAATGAAAGACTTTGGAACTTTAAATGTTACCAATTCTGTACATGTGAAGGAAGTTGAATATGGTAATATTGATTTATTAATGCTAATATTGATTTACGTATAGCTACTGCTATTTAGCATTCTATTTTCTTAGAGTGTATTCACATAATATATATAAACTGTTTTATTCTTTACTGCAACCTGTCCATGCCAAATACAACTCTTTTCTTGCCTCTCAACACTTTTGCATATAAAAACTATATATCCAATTTGCCATAATGTATACTTTCAGCAGATCTTTCCTGCTGTGCAACCCAGTCCCCGTGCTTTGTGTGCTCAGCAAGCACTATTTCATTTCTTACAGCCTTTTTCTTGGACTCTCTAGGTTTCCTAGAATACCATTTCCAGTTTTATTCATGCCGTCCTATTATGCCTTTATGTTACATGGTGCTTTTGTGAAATTTCTTACCATTCCATTAGATGGGGGTTTTTTTGCTTTTTGTTTCTCTTTTCATCAGCTAATCTCCCTGTTACAGTCAGCTAGCACCTTTCTCACCTTTTCTTTTCTATATCCCACTTCTCCAAAACTATAATTTACATGTGCTCTTCTATAAAAAAATCACAAGAGTTATTAAGTACTGCTAAATACTGGGGTGGTTGGGGTGGAAGAGGGAAGCTGGGTTGTGGATGTCTTTTTTTTTTTTTCAAAATGAATTGCCTTTAAGCGTTTTGTCAGTGTCAATGCAGTCTTTGTTTGGGGTAAAATTAGTATCTTTTCCATAGGAAATCCAAAACTTTACAACAAGTACATTCCACCATTTTTGTGTCAGTAGATTTTGGATGGAAAAATACGCCTATGTATTTCAAGTAAATGGAATGTGTGAATAATAGGGTGTGTTAAATGAGGTTAGTCTAGCTTTGATATTGTCCTTCATTGCAGAATTTGTGTGTCTATCTTCAGGCACACTTATTCACTTACTCGCTCCATCTCTTTTCCTCTGAAATTGCTATATAATTGTTATACTTTTTTTGAAAGAAAGAATTGATGCACAATTTAATCTACTTTGTTGATGGTAGATGTTAGAAGAGAGAGCAAATACATCTTTGTGGACTATAACCATTTCACATTTAAAAGTGTGTATGAAATGTCTCTTGTCCGTATGTGGTGTAGCATACTTATTGGAGTATCTTAATACTTACACTGACACTTCCAACTTTGGATAAGAGAATTGTTGTGGAAAATGAAGAGAAACGTCACTCATCAGAATATTTATTACATGGATTAATTTCATCTATGAGATTTGATTTGCAATAAAATTTTATTCATTCCATGGTAAACCTCCTTATCCTATAGGATTCTCTTAATCGTAAGTGCTGACGCAATCGTCTTTTATTATGATGTAAAATTAAGTTATCAGAAATAAAAGCTTCTGAAAATAATAAATTCTCTTTTACTAATTTAATAGTGGTGTTTAACATAGCAATGTGCATTTTCTGGATTCAGATATTTCAGGTTAACAGTGTCTAAGTTAATAGTGTGTGTCTAAGTGGTGTAGCAGGTTGCTAAACATTTCCCCTTGGATTATGGGTGCTTCTGCTCCTCGTCCCTGTCTTCTAGCTCAGGCAGATAGCAACTCAGAGAACAACTGGTCTTACTATTAAAGACTGGGGCAAAGAAGGTATTCAGTACCTCATCCTTTTCCTCATCCTTTGTCACTATGTTTCCCCTGGCATCTAATAAAGGATGGAGATTCTCCTTAGCCCTCCTTTTGTTTTAATGTGTTTACAAACACATTTTTAGTTGTTTTTTATGGCAGTAGCCAGATAAAGTTCTCGTTGGGCTTTGACCCTTCTAATTTTCTCCCCACATAACTCACACCTTCCTTGTAATCCTGAGTTGCCTGCCCCTTCTTCCAAAGGTCATAAACTCTCTTTCTTTTCCTGAGTTCCAGCCAAAGCTCTCTGTTCAGCCAGGCTGGTCTTCTTCCCCGCCGGCTCATCTTTCGGCGCATGGGGATGGCCTGCTCCTACAGCTTCAGGATTTCCTTCTTGAAGAATGCCCAGCCTTCCTGGACTCCTTTGCCCTTCAAGGCTGACTCCCAAAGGACTCTGTCAACCAGTCTCCTAAACAGGTCAAAGTCTGCCCCCTGGAAGTCGAAGGTGGCTGTTTTGCTGACCCCCCTCTTTACTTCTCTGAGAATCAAAAGCTATCATTTTGTGATCATTATGCCCAAGATGGCTTCCAACCATCACAACACATCCCATCAGTATTATGATACTAAATTATTCCAAAGGAGATGGTGAACCTTTGTATTTGTTTTCTAGTGGATATAGATCCTTTTTAGAATGAAAGAGCCTATAAACATTAAGAGAATGTGCAAATGTGCAACTTTATTTCTTAAATAGTTGTCAAAATGAATTCATTATAGTTTTCTCTTATGATGCAGTATATTTATACTATTGTGATTGACCTGCTGTTTCATTACCACTAGGTCAGTGACTTACTGTATTTAAAAGCCAGATTTTTAGTAGCTGCGTATACAGTTGTCTTAGAATAAAGCACTATGATGAGTAACATTGCTTCTATAAGTTATGACTAGAGCTGCCTCATTTAAAACTTACTGAGTGACATATTTTGACATCTTGTTCCACAGATTAAATAGTCATCATATTGTAGCTGTGGCAATCTAGATACATATGAGAAACAGGGTTTGTTAGGCAGAGATAATGATTGTATTAGTCTAGCTGGTACAAGTGGAAAATAGACAAGTTTTTGGCATATACTGCTTCAGCAGTTGAAGACATGAGACCTACATTCTTAACAGCATATGCAGCTGAGGTTAGGTTTGCGATGGCCATGATTAAAGTAACTCACTCTGTATCTTTCCTCTGGATCTCTCTTCTCCATTAAATGGAATGTGGAATTGTTATTCTCCCTTTCTGGGTTTTTCTGTTGTATGTTATCTGTTAGCTGCTGCTGAGATTGTGTTCCCTTTCCTTGCCTTGCTTCTTCTGGTATCTGCTGCTCTCATCCCCCCAGCTAGATTTTTCACTTTTTTCATTAAATTTTCCTTTGCAAAGAATTTGTATGGCTAAGTAGCTGGTTTGTTTTGACTGCTATTTCTCAAGTTGATGCATTTGATCCCCTTGTTGGCTTTTGCTCCCATAAATGAAAGTATCAAGCTAGCTCCTGTTTACAAGTTTTATTGCAAGCTAGTTGTGCTACTTTCACAGGAATTTACAACAGGAATCAAATTGATTGAGTAGCCCTTTGGCAGTGGTACATAGCCAGTAATAAGTAATAGCACAGAGTCCAATCGGATAACAGTAAATTCAGACATGATTAATGAAAACCCCTGGTATATGAATGAAGAATAGAAAATGCCCTGTTTTGTTTGATTGATCATCACATTCCTCAAGATGTGAGATGTGATCTTCTGAATGGTGGTAGAATCTTCATGGAACATGTAGATCTCAGTTGTATTTTGGAAAAGGTACAACCTGAAGTCAGGAAAAAAACCCAAACAGGAGAGATTATCAACCATTTGAGGGGAAAAAATTGAAAGAATTGGTGAATTTTCATATCTTGCTCTCTTCAGGATATCTTTCTGGAAAGTGTGTTTTAAACAGGCTGAAATCAACACAGAGGCAGTTGAGTGAAACTTTGTGGTTTGTGATGTACATAAGTCTTTCCAGTTGCTGAACACCAGAGGCAGAAGATGCATGTCCGCATATAGGAACACATATTCATATTACACTGATGCCGTACCTGGTATTGACAAACGCCACCCCAGCTTGCCTACATACAGCATGTATTGAAATATACCACATAAAGTCACATCTCTGTCGTATGGTACGGGGTGTATTTTGCTAATGTCTTCAGTATTGCATGATCATGTCAGGAGCAAGACAAATATAATAATTATATAGTAGCAGATGCAGCAATTATTTTGGTAAAAAAAATTAAGTCAGTGTTCTGCAACATGAAACTGGTTTTTAAATTTTTTTTTAATTCTGAAGACCTCTGCAAGAAAATGCAAAAGCAAGGATAAAAGTTTTCTTTGGGGCTGCTTATTACGTTTTCTTTTAAAGAACAAGAAAACAAAAGATTGTAAAAGAGCAAGTGAAGAAACATATAGGCAAATATTTATTTTCACAGTGGAAATTCTAGTATTATTTCAACAATAGAAGTCTTTTCTATCCTTTGAGAACACCTCAATATGTGATGTGACAGCTTCTTTTTACTTTCCTTGTAGTTTAGATCCATTATTTACTCTCTTTCATCACCTATAGTAACTTTTTGCATTTTTTTAGGGCAAACAGTGAGCTGTGTGACTTATTTTTATGGGACATACAGAGGATAGAAAATTGGTCCCTAATGAATAACAGCCATAGTTTTATACAACATAGCACAAAAATGAATTTTCACTTTGTAGTTTTGATCAAGATGAGAATATTTCTCAGTACTCAGTGAAGAGAGTGTATGTTTTAATATTTTTCAACCCTCTCTCTAGTGAAGAGATTGATTGTCAAACTAATTTCTATTCAAGTCTTAGATATTTATTAAGCTGCATAAAATCAACCTAAGTTAAGCAGTGGGTTTCTTCTGCTCTCTTTATTTTGGAATTTTGGATGTTGACTGAAATAATTATATCAAAACCTTTATCAAAGTTGGAAGTATTACAGATAATGAATCAAGGGTGATATGAATATGAAACATGATATTGGTCAGTGGTGTTAGATACTTGGCTTCTTAATCTTTCAGATATGACAGATACACAAAACAGCAATAAAGTTGGATGAGATGGAAGGTAACACTACGTAACACATTTGTGTATAACCTTTTGCTTCTGACCTGCAGGAGAATCCCAATCCCCACATAGCATTCCAGAAAGTGCCACGGCCCACAGAGGGCTCCCACTTGCGGGTTCACATCCTCCCTTTCCCCCACATCAATGAGTGCCGGGTGCAGGAGCTCCTCCAGGAAGGCCTCGCAAGGAGTCAGGGTGCTCCCCCTACCACCCGGGGGGACAAGAAGTGCGTCGTTCCAGCAGGTCCTCCCGTTGGTATGTTTACTTGTTCCCCAACTTACCTCTTTGTCATCCTGTCTCACGAGTTGAATATATAATTAGCATGGCTGCAATGTGTTGCTCCCAATTTCATGTTAATACGGTATTTTTAGTGATTGAGTGATTGTAGTAAAGTTTAGGACATAGACTTGCCTGTTTGCAATTTTAAGGGCCGTTTTGCATCACCCTTTACTAAGAAGTCAGACATCTAGAATGTAAATGGCATAATTACTAATAACAAAAAAGGATTTGATCTGAATTAGATTGAACTATTAAATTAAATATTGTCTACTCATGTAGGCCTGATGAATAGCATACTTGCAGGACTGGCCGAAATGAACTTCGATTTGTTAGGATTTCTCCCCTGACACTAGTGGAAGACATGTAAATTACTGGAAAAGGGCAAGGAACAAACATAGCATCTGTCTCAAAATAAATATATGTATATTTAACTCTAAAGAACAGATGTAGACATTATAGGCCTGTCAATTTCATTTTAATGCCAGAAAAATTCCATTAGTCATATTCATCAATGTGAATTTAGTAAACTTGCAGGACACACAAAGCTGGAAGAGCTTGCTAAACTTTTTAAGGATGGGATTCAAATCAATCTTGAAAAATTAGAGATCTAGTCTCTGTTGAATTTTGTCCTTCTCTACTGGTTTTCTTCAAATAAGGTATTGCACTTGCATAGGCATGATCAGCTGACTAGGCAACAGCTCTTCAGAAATTAATTTGAGGATTATAGTGGTCCTAGGGCAAACATGACCCAACTATATCAAGCTGTTGCAAAAAAGACAAACATCTTAGTAGGATGTATAAACAGGAGTACAGTCAGTGAACTCCATGGAGAAATCCTTTCGTTGTACCCTGTAAGACCTTAGCTGGACTGTTTGTATCCATTTTTGGACACTGGAAGACTGTCTCCGTTGTTGGCTCTGTTGGAGGGAGTCCAGAAAAAAGCAACAAGAATGACCAGTGGTCTGGAGAATGTGACCTACAAGGAAAGATGGAGAGTTGTTTAGACTGAAAAATAGAAGACTAAGGGAACACATAGTAGCAGTCTTCAATTACTTACGAGGCTGTTAAAAAAAGAAATGGAATAATCTGGAGTGATAAGAAATAATGGGTTTAATTGCAGCACAGAAGTAGAGTTATTTGACAGGAAAAACTTGGTAAAATGAGGATTGTAAGGCAGTTGAATGGGTTTGTTGTGAAGCCATGGAGTCTGTTATCAGAGAACTTTGGGAACATATTAGACAAACATGAGAAATAACATAAATACAGTTGATCCTGTCTAGGGACAGCAGGATGAGCTAGACGGCCTCTTGAGGCCCCTTCCAGGCCTGTTTCTTTTTGGGTTTATGTAAGAAGATAAACTCTATTTACCTGCTTTTGCTGTTGACTGTATCATTGAATCTGTCACTCACAGAAAATTTAAAGAGTATGCACTTGTGTTCTGTTGTCTCTCTTTAAAAGGCTAGATGCAAGAGAAGGTTTTCTTTCTCAGTAAGTTCATTTCTATGTCAAAGTTAGTTGTGGGTTTGGTTGTGGTTTTTTTTCAAGGAACAGCTTTCACACTCATACTCCCTGCTGTCCTGTGTGTCAAAATCCTTGGATATTAGGAGCTAATTATCTTGTGGCTTCTCTACAAGAAGGGCATATTCTGCATTTGTATTCTAATTACATGATAAGAAACAGAATGATAGTTCTTCCATTCTGAATTTTCTCGAAAATTCAGAGTGAAACACCGTGTTAAGAAAATAATCTTTAGATCTCAGCAAATTGGCATCTAGATAAGAGAACAGGTTTGTCAGGTTTGCTCTTCAAGATTTCACAAAATTCTTGGCATAGCAAATGAGTTTTTTAGGGAAAAATAGTTACCTACTGCTACAAAATATGCAAGGCTACACAGTTCACTGCAGAACACACAAGCACACATTATTTTTATTATTAACTTGTATTTATTGATAAATTTCATTAGTATGTCAGAAGTTGGAATCTCTTTGTGCCCATATGAGGACAAATAGAACAAGTAGTAAAGAGAATCAACTACTCTAGTTAAAATTCAGAGCACTCTCTTCTTCAGACAGTATAGGAAAAGCAAAGATTTAGAATCTTTTATTCCCATCTCTATGTGCCTACTAATGGTATTTTTCTTAACAGAATGATATGGAGGGGACTTTAAATTTTACTTTTTTGTTTTTAAAAGAACTTTCTGATATTTGTGGCTCTTGCAGAAGACATTTCACAGATGTGTATGTTTCTTTTTCTTTGCTAGTTTCCATAATGGAAAAAGGAAGCACAGTTTTCAACAGTGCACAAAGGCTCGAAGTTGTTAGAAACTGCATCTCGTTTATTTTTGAAAACAAATTTTTGGAGACTGAAAAGGTAATAAAATGAAATTATAAGTTTCCCAAATAAGCCTCTGTTCTTTTAATGAGCAAAGTACATTTTGAAGTCTTGTTTCAAATACTAATTTTAACCATTTAAATGAAGGAAGTAAACAATAAAATTAATAATCTAAATGCAGTACTGTGTGTAATATGAAGCTAGTGGTTTTGAGAACCTGTTTGTAATACTACATGGGTGTGTTGATGCCCTTTTTGCTAATTAAGATTACCATTATAAATCGTATTGTCCACACATTTTTTTGAAAAAGGGGTGTATATTGATCTAGCAGTATTGATTAGGAGGAATGTAAACAAAAGGCTTAAACAGACGTTTCAATGTTTCTCAACCAATGCTCTTTCTAATTTTCAGTACAGTAAATTTTGCTGGTTTTAAAAATCAGTAATTTGATAGAACTCAGAGATTAATGTAAATATTTGGCATGTCTGTCTTCACTAAAATGTATTACTGAGTTGTCAACCTTGACATTCTTACTTTTTCACATTAAGAAGTTGATGGGTTTTGTAGGTCCTGTCTGTAGAGTTTTCAATTATTAATTCTAGAACACTCACCCAAACTTATTCTCAAATCCAATTCTATGTATGAAAATTACTGTAAAATTCTTTTAATAATTTTTTTATTTCTCATAAAAGTATCACCTATATATTTCTGAGGCTGTGCAACTCAAGATAAAAAATGTTTCTTGATTTAGAAGTTAGGTTATGAAGATGCATATGGGAAAACTAATAAAATGTTTAGCTCTTTCTGAAAGTTTTTGATGCATCTGTAACACAGTAGTTTTTACCTCTTTCAACTTACAGGCATTTGGAAAAATTCAGTAGTGTTTTGTCCCCCTGCATGGTAGACTTGTCCTTAGATAATAGGCTGCCTGTTCTTATTAATCTGTTACCACCCATTAAATCTAGTCTAAAGGGCCACAGTTGACAATCACTGATGCAGCACTTGCTGCATCTTTAAAACATTGGCATATTATATTGGCACTGTTTTAGGGTAAACTGCATAACAGTCTTGTGGTCTCATCGCTATGAGAGGTATGCCACTTCTAAAGCCATTTGTCATTCACTGCTTATCAAAACACATGCTGGTTGGCCTTGATAATGTCAACTCAAGAACCGGCCTGGCTGGTACAGAATAGGGCACTTGCTTTCATGCACAATAATCCATTTCTGATTTCACATCCATTCAATGCATGTCCATATTTGATCATTTCTGTTTAAAGATGTAGGTGAGAAATACTTTTTAATGCATTTGAAAAAAACACATGAAAAATGTAATACCTGGTGACTCAAGCTAAACCAACCATTATGTGAAAGCTTGATATTCAAGCTAATGTGTCATTTCCAAAGTTATTCTTTACTATACTGTCACTTGCAGTGTCTTAATAAAAAATGAATGATATTCAGCCATTTAAGAAAATCTAACTTTATGAAAATGGAATTTTCTCCAGACCCTGCCTGCAGCCCTGAGAGCCTTAAAAGGAAAGGCGGCTCGGCACTGCCTGACACAGGAATTGGGCCTGCATGTTAAACAAAATCGAGCAATTCTGGACCATCAACAGTTTGACTACATTGTGCGAATGATGAACTGTGCTTTGCAGGTACAGTACGTGAAGGTTTTGTTCTTTGGTTGTCTTTTTTTTGTTATTATGATAAGCAAAAAATTGTTTAGAGCGATGCGGCGAGTCAAGATAATTGAATTATAGGACCATGTACTACAGTGATGTAGCAGATACTACTTGACAGTGGATTTAAGATATTTTGTTACTGAAAGGATAAAGGACAGAACAATCAGGTCTATACAGATCTGCTTGATATGAGAAACAGAAAGGAAACTGTTCGCATTATTAATAACTTGAATTTAGTTTTGGTAAGTATTGAAATGATCTATTTTAGTGACTTTAAGTACTTTTAAGTACTTTTTTACTTCTAAGTCCTCTGTCATCACAAGTGCAAACATACTTCAAGAAAAAGCATACTTTCTGCTTCCATGGTTCAAGGTGGTAGTTCTATTTCTCATGGTGACATCTTAGTTGGTCAGTCTCACTGAAGATTTTTGCAGTTCATCTACTAAGTTATTCTACTGTTAAAAATTAAATAATTTTGTGCTAAATAAACATCAACATACAGTGGCAGCTGTGAGAGTAAAATATGTGGAAGACTTCTTTCACTTTCATTTGAATAAGCGTTCTGTTTTAGCTTTACTTGTTGGCAATTCATTGCCAGAAATATTTTATAGAAATAAGTGTTTTCAGTCTGATATCTGAGAATATATTAGTATTTATTTTAATTTGGGATCACATTTGGTTATAATTTCCTTCTTCTTGCCTCGTCTAAGTTATTTTATCGAATTAGGGATTTGATTGAAACATTGGTCTTTTTACCACTCCCCCCCAAACTAAAAACCACTGGAAGTTATTCTGCAGCAGTCTGTTGACCGATATTTTTTAAAAAGTGAGTGCTAAATACAGTTTTCAATTCATTCAAGGAATGAATTAACATTGACTGAGCAAGTGCTACCTCAAGTGACCATCAAATGTAAGCTTTGTTGTCTGTTGTATTTCTTGTTTGTTCATGGTAGATATTTTTCTACTGTTTGCAACAAAATTGCCTGAGCAGAGTAAAATCACCTGCAGTTGGTGGATGAAAACTGAAGTCAACTAGCTAAAATTGCACAGCAGCTACCAGAGTGTGCTTTTTTGGCACAGCAATTGGCCTTTTCCAAGCTCTAAGTTTATCCTCAGAGTCAGAAGAAAAACTGAAATTGTCTGTGAAACTGATTTTTCTCCGCCCAAAATCGTGATCAATGGAATACTGCACCTGCTGTGTATTCCAGAATTAGAAATTTGCTTTCTTTTTTGATTGTTCCTGGCATTAAAAATTTGAGCTATTTTTAGACAATAGGAACAAAATACCACTCCCCTTTATTTGTTGTATCTTAGTACAAAACAGGTGACAGAAGAAAATGCAGAGTTGAGGAAATTTCCTTTGCTGTGGAAGGAAATACTGACATCACCTTTTAAAAAGCAATAAACCCCCATTTTTTTCTGGGAGAAAAATGTTATTTTTCTTTCCAGTGATTTGAAGACCCAAGAAGAACCTTAATGTTCTTAGAAATAAATGTGTCTGAAGTCTTACTGAAGTGAAAGCAGAATATTTTTTTTTATCAATAAAGGTAGCAAATATAACACAAATCATGAAGAGGAAACAGATAGATCAAGTAAGGAGGCACTGTTTTTATGCTTCCCCCCCTAGTACTTTCATATGTTTGAAAATATAAAATGGAAATTTCCATTTCTCAGGAGTAAGCTTGGCCAATATGAAAATATCTGAATTCCTCACCCTGGGCAGCTAGTTAGAAACAGGTATTTAGTACATCTACTATTATGATCTATGAAATTATTTATTAAGATAAAAAGCATACTTTATAATTTGTCTATGCACTTTGTTCAACTGTAGTATTTGGAACAATGTGTAAGTTGGAGCTTCCTTCCATCAGTTCGAGGAAAAAATATATTATCGAGAACTTACTTAAATTTGCCCTTGCTGCAATGGGACTCAGCAAGTCAGCATTTTGCTGTACAGACATGAATTCTATTAGCTGCATTTCATAAGACCAAGTAATTTAAACAGTGCCTGTTAAAAAGATATAAAAATATAATTTAAGAAATGTGATCCTAACTGTAGATGCATTCAAGCTTTAGGGGAATACCATATTAATTATGATGGAATTTTGGGGGGAGGGTTAGATTGCAGTATTGCTTTAAGACCTCACCAAGCTATTGGAATTGTAGAAACTCTCAGTCATGCCACCAAACATCTTGTCACAGATTTTTCAGTTAATGTTATTGCATGTTCCCATTGGCTTCTGTAAGATATAAATCAAAATATTGCTGTGGCCAGGAGACACACAACAGCTGATACAGAAGCTGAGAAGGGAAGGCCCTGGGCATAGCGGATAGATTGGGCAGAGCCCTGGCTCTCTGCTCTCCGTGCTGGGTTGAGCTGGGATGTGTGTACTGCAAGCCCTAGCCTGATGGTTTTATGCAGCTGACCGGTGAGACTGGTATTTCCCCCATCAGGCTGGGGCTTGCAGTACAACATGAATTGTTGCAAACCACATGTATTTCAAGAGGTAGAGGTTGGACGTTTCAGAAAGTGGCTTTTGAAAAAGAAATTCTGTTATTGGCATGAGTTGATTTCTTTGTCTTACTGGGAACAGTGCCACATATTACAAACCCAAGAAGATTGCATTCTGCAAGTTTATTGCAGATCCCTCCGTTACAATACAAGATTTCTCTGGTTGTTTATTGTCGGGTACTTTCTTTTCATAGAATGTATTCTCCTGCTTTACCGGAGTCCATAAAAATAAAGGTCAGATACTTTTTTCAGAGCTTCTGTATACTCGTTTTGTAGATGAAAAGCAGTAGGTTAACAAAATGCTAGTAATAATCCCACCACGTACCTTATTGCTGGTCTCATTATATCAGGTGTGTCATGCCTGCAACCACAGTGCTTGAGAATAGATCAAGAGGAATAAAATATTCATATCTTCGTTTGAAGTTAATAACTATTTTATTTCTGTGAAAAATTACTTAGGCTGTATTTCCCCCAGTATTTCATCTCTAGCCATTTTGCAACTGGGAGAAAGAGATGGTGGTATTTTATTGATTTCTCTAGAGATGGCAAAGCTTGGCCTTGAAAGATCTCTGGTGTTAGTCAGCTTGAATCTCTCAGTCCAAGAGTAGCATTTTTTGAACCATTCTTCTTAAGACTATTTACAGTTTGAAGATACTGGACAGGACCTCGCTGTAAATTTTTAATAGGGCTATGATTTATGGAATAGTACAATAGAATTCCATATTAATCTGCCCTGTTTAGTAGGTAGGTAGCTGCATGTCAAGTTTAGTGGTAGACTTTAGGTGCCTTTACAAATGCAATTAAGGTAAGGCATGATACAGTAAGTCAACACTGAAGTATTAAAAGCAAGCGTGTCTGTATCTTTTTGTGTCTGGGAAGTATTGACAATCTGCTGCTGAAATGAAAATAAAAAGTATTTCTGCTTGTTCTTAGTAGCAGGAAGATAAAAATGACATGGAAATTGTATTGCTTATTGATTGAAGCAGATGTCTTCTGATGAGGGCAATTAAATTCCCAGTTATTTGCTTTTATCTCTTCTACCAGTTGTCATTGATGAGTTGCAAAAACTTTATTGTTATCCCCTAAGTAAGAATTTTTCCCCTGACAAATCATATACTCTGACAGGCATTTAAATCAGCCTGTATTATAGCAGTGACTAATATCTGTGATAGTGAAGCAGAAGCTTTATATTCTGTTCCATACGTTATATAATTAAATTACTGTGAAAAATCATCTGCAGTTTTGTCGATGGACAGTTTATTTGTACGGCGAGCACTGTAGTGAGGAAAACGTAACGTTATTTCTCTAGAAAATATTCCCATGGTGTTTGCTATCTGCTGTTGTGGTTACGTCAGAATAATTTGCAATTGCATATAAATTCATATTTTAAAAGGTTTTTTTCCTCTTGAATTTTCTGTGATGAAATGCTTTTTCATTTTGCAACTAAAAAGTTTATTTTTTTACCAGAGAAACACATCTTCTATGTAATTATGTTATATTTCTATGTTTCCAGCAACACATTGTATCTTTGATACTCATTAAGAAATAACGGTAAAAACCATATCCAGGTTCAGTTTGCATACTGCTCCATTGATTTATTACAAACAGCACAACTTGTACAGGTTTTGCTTGTGTCTCTGACTTTCCTCTGGCAGCAGCAAGTGAATTCTGTGTTTTGAAACATAGTAGCACTTAATTTGATAAAATGTCAGTGAAGGCAAAAAGAGGCCTGAAGATAGTAACTTTTCACACTGTGTAGGTGGAGAGTACTTGATAATCAGAAACAATACTTATATTAAAAAGATATTCTAAATGATTTGCATAAAATACTTGGCAGTAACAATAAGTCTTCCTAAAAAAAAAAATTCTGGGGAAAGATTCTCTTCAGATAGTGCTGGAGTGTGAACTAGCGTCCTTTGTAGTTGGAAGAGATACAACTTTTCATATAAAATAATAACTCCAAAAGTACAATTTTGAAATATAACGTTTCAACTGTAAGATATTGGTCAGTAATATTGCCTAGCTGCATTTTAATGCTTTTCTTTGGCAAATGTGTGTCAAATTAGAAAATATATGTCTCCCAGGCATCTGGAGTACTTAATCTAAACGTGATTTGAGTGGGAATAAGGTGCATAAAACTGTTAAATACTTTCAAAATTCTGGTCTTCGGGTGTTGGAAAGGGATGGGGTATTCTAATGATGTGATTTAATCTTGACAATCTACAAAGTCATCATTGCTGTTTTGCTCCAGTGTCACATCTGTGTGAATATACATGTTCTACCAGTGTAGCTGAGAGAGTATATGGAGTATTCTAAAAGTATACTTATCATATACGGTATGAAAAACAACTGTAGAAGTAGCAACTAGGGCAAAATTTAAAATTTAACCTATACTAGGTTACAACAAAGGTACATCTGGGCCAGCATCTGTTCTCCAACAATGGCCAAAACCAGATGAAAGATAGTACTGATTAATTTGGCCTCTAGAATTATGTATGTGACTCTTCTGTAATTGGTTTAATAAGAGTCTCTTTCTAGCACTTACTATACAGCCTGTTATGAAAGAAACTTTAATATGCAAAATTGGAAACAATGGCATTCTGTAAATAATATTAAATCTATTTTGTTACGCAAATAACTTCTATATCATATTTATTATATTCTGTCACTAGATAAAGTTTAAAAATTGTCAGTCGATTTGCAGAATTCAGAGGTTTGCGAACACTGTCCAATAGCAAGAAAGTTTTTATTACTCCTGAGAGAAAATCAGACGTGTATGTCATATGATTCAAATATTTGGCAATATAAATGTTAAATGAACTAGCATTTCTCATATTTTATGTTGAAAAATATCTTGCCAAATGTCTTTTTTTAGGAGGGTTATAGTAGGTTTCTCTCCTTTCAGATTTTTATTTCATGGCCTGCCTTTTGTTACTCAGTTTAACTTGCATTCCTGAAAGTAGGGACTATCAGAAGTAATATTTGAACAACAGCAGTATTTGAAAACATTTTGAAGTATTTTAAAACATAAAAAATATATCAGGTGCAGGACCCTGCACTTTGTCACGTTGAATCTTATGAGGTTCACATGGGACCACTTCTTGAGCTTGTCCAGGTCCCCCTGTGTGGCATCTCTCGGGCATATTGACTGCAGTCAGCTTCCTGTCATCGGAGGGTGCACTTGATCCCACTGTCTATGTAATTGATGAAGGTATTGAGCAGTACTGGTCCCAGTACAGATCCCCAAGGATACTATTTGTCACTGATCTCCATCTGGACATTGTGCCATTAACCACTACCCTCTGGATGCAACCATCCAACCAATTCCTCATCCACGAAACAGTCCACCTGTCAAATTCCTGTCTCTCCAATTTAGTGAGAAGGATATTGTGAGGGAACCCTGTCAAAGGCCTTAGAGAAGTCCAGATAGGTGACATCTGTAGCTCTTCCTTTGTCCACTGATGTGGACATCATTGCACATAACTGAATTGATTGTTCTCACATGATTTCTCTAGAAAAAAAAATGGAAGTACACTGTAAAAGATTGTATTGCTGATCTGTTTATACTTGTCCATTCTTTGCTCTGAGGAACATACTGTTGCGCTCATCCCATCTCATTGGAGGGCCACATAGTGCAGGAAAAATCTATTCACAGGCATCGTTTTGAAAAATCCAGAAAGTACAGTCTCTTTCTTTGCAGGATTGCCCATTTGTATATGTCACTCAACATTGCAGACTTTTTAGCTTTGTTACTGCTGCTAAAAAAACAGCCCACAGTTACCTACTCTGCAGCTGTCAAGGGAGATGACCACCTTGACACAACAGTAGCCATTCTTCTCTGGGCTAGGACTCTCCCCGTGGAGGTGGCAGTGTTCAAGTTAATTCCTTTTTGCATCACCTAAGAGGATTTGTTTGTTCAGTGGTCTCCACAGAGAAGCAGCTGACTGGTTCTGCATGTGGTTTCAGTGAGGAGTTTCTTTGCTGGTGCTGTGCCAACAGAGGTATTCAGGAAAGAGCTTGTGTGTGGCTGGGCACTTCCTAAATTGCTATTTCCCTGCAGACTTTGAAGCCCCTACCTCTGGTAATCTGAGAGCGTTTGTTACTTTTGTTTGGATCCACACTCTGTAACTATTCTGTGAGACTGTTACTTAAAGAAAAGGAAAAGAGAAGCATTAGCAGTAATGAGAGTCCCATGATGTACTGTCCATACCTATGTCTGCCTTCAGCCCCTTCCCTCTCGGCTTCTCACCAGAACATGTTGTGTTCACTCACTTCCTCCTTCCTCCTCCCCTCTATGCATGTGCATACACAAGGGTGATACATATATTTATATATCTGCTATATAGAGAAATACGTATACACAGAAATATAAACTCAATTGTAATGTAGATGTGATCTGCAATGTGTAATAGTTATGTAGATGTGATTCTGCCACTTTACTCTGCTCTGGTGAGACCTCACCTGGAGTACTGTGTACAGGTCTGGGGCCCTCAATATAGGAAGGACATGGACCTGATGGAGCTGGTCCAGAGGAAGGCCACGAAAATGATTAGGGGGTTGGAGCACCTCTGCTACAAGAACAGGCTGAGGGAGCTGGGGTTGTTCAGACTGGAGAAGAGGAGGCTCCAAGGAGACCTAATAGCAACCTTCCAGTACCTGAAGGGGGGGCCTACAGGAAGGTAGGGGAGAGTCTGTTTACAAAGGCCTCCAGTGACAGAATGAGGGGCAATGGCTTTAAGCTGGAGAAGAGTAGATTTAGATTGGATATTAGGAATAAGTTCTTTACTATGAGGGTTGCGGAAGACTGGAACAGGTTGCCAAGGGAGGTTGTTGAGGCCCCTTCCCTAGAGATACTCAAGGTGAGGCTCGACGAGGCCCTGGACAACCTGGTCTAGTTGGGGGTATCCCTGCTGACTGCGGGAAGGTTGGACTAGATGACCTTTGGAGGTCCCTTCCGATCTGGACCATTCTATGATTCTATGTTAAAAATGTCCAAGCCCTGCTGTGATTGGAGCAGCATCTCCAGAGTGTGAATGAATGTGCATCTCAAACATACATCTCAAGGGCTCCAGTTGCAGGCAATCCCCTGGTTTGCCCCAGAGTTCTTGTTGGTAACATGAAAAAGCATCAAAAATATGAGAATGAAAATGTGGTAGTGCCCTCCTTTCTGTTGATATAATTTGCCATAGATACAGCTTGTTTTCTGGACTGCAAGGTGTGGAGATACTGATTATGCCTTCATTATGTTTCTATGCAGTTATCAGAGCAGGATTCAGCCTTGTTATAAGGGTCTCTGCTTAATATTTTATTACGAATCTCAGATGATACTGGTTTTAATACAAAAAGAAGCAGAAATACACGTGAGCAGCTGTGAACCCCTGTGGCCCACAGCCTCAGTTGTGCCTCACAGGGGTACAGCACAATCAACAGCAAGGCCCTGAGAGAAAGCAGCAGCAGCAAAAATAGGTACAGTAAGAGCTGTGATGAAATTTAAGAGTTTTTACCATATTTTAAGTGGCATTTACATAGCAGTGTAGGCATTAAAAAAAAAAAAAGGGTATCTAGAAGGATCTAGTATCCAAACTGCAGACAACTGGTCTGTGCCCGGGCTACACTGATTTCAGTCAGGTCGTATTTGGCTTAAAGATAAATAAATAGAAATGTGATAGCCTTTTGGACACAAACATGAGCACTAGAGCATCAGGCACCAGACAAGGGTGTCACACCAAGTAGCGTCCTGGCAGGGCTGAGAGTGATACAAACCCACCCATCCCAGATGAGTCTCTGGGACGTTCATTGGCTGGAGCCATCTTTGCTCTTAAGGGGCATCTCCTGTCACAGGCCTCTGCTCAGTCCTCCTGTATTTGCTGTTAATGCAGGGCATGCTCGCGTGTGTCTGCTCACACATAGGTATCTTATTGAAACCATGTAGCTTCTTGGAGCGTTGACGTGGTAGGCTCTGACTGCTCTTAAGTGTTCATTACTGTTAAGTGTGGCCTTGCGGTTGCCAAATGTTCCTAATAACTCTGTGTTCTAAATATTTTTGGTTGCCTTGATGAAAAGCAGACATGTGCTTGTATGCTACTTGCTGCTGTAAGTAAAACAAGTCTGGTTTAGGAGTTGTGTTATACTGCTGTGTAGTTGCTCTCTAGCCTGCCTGTGACAGAGGTGGACTGTTGAAAGGTAGTAAAAATGAGAAAAAAAAAAAGTCTTTGATGTTGGGAAGTATAGGCTTTTTGCTAATAGACTAAGTTACATGAAATCAGTGCCTTCTGGTTTTTGCAAGTTTTATATTTAATAAAAATATGGAAGGAATGCATAGAAATTTGTCTTTTAAATTTTATGCACGTATATGATGTGTATTTCAGTACAGGTACAGACTTCCATATATATTTGTTTATAACATTGCTAGGTATGTGTATACGAGTTTAATCTGTTTTGAGTGTCATTTTATGTATAGAATAAGTAATGAAGTATTATGCAGTATTTATGTAATCTACCCATTCAGTGGCTGCCCATATTCACTTGTGTATTTTGCTTTAGTCAGTTTCTTATTACTAAATGAAGGGCAAGAGTTTGTTGAACTAACATAGTTTCACTCCGGTCTTGCCTCGTTGCACTTCACCCTTCAAATAACTGTTAAACTGAGGTGTAGTAGAGAAGCTGAAGTGGAATGTTGCTCTGCTCTGCGAGCAAGGTGTGTGTGCTCCCTTGATCATTGATGGTGCTTAACTTATCAGAAAAGCATGCCTTATAGAAGATTCCTTTTGTTTATTTTACATACACAGAAATTTCTAAAAAAGAAAGAACATTGAAATATATTCAAAGCCTTCTAATAATTTGGTTGCTATAGTGTTTGTATAACCTTTGGTTTAAGCAATTGAAATCTTGGCAGCTTGTATTCAAAAATTGAAGTGTTATGTTGAGATAAATACTATAAAACTCAGGCCAGTTCTGGGTTTTGTCAATATTCTGTGTAAACTTTGACAAATGCATTAATACGACAAATGTAAAACTGTGAAATATGTGGCATTTTAGAATGACTTTTAAGGAAAAAAGTGTAAAGATCAGATTTCTTTACAGTAGTAGACCTACCTATACTATTACGTAAACAAAAGATGTGTGAAGTTATAGAAGAGAAACAGAAAATAAAGGCATAAATAAAAGAATGTTTGACAAACTACATATGTTGTAAAAAAATTCTCTTAGCTGCTGACATTCATTTTCAATATTATAGCCCAGATTTATGACTTACATTAATTGTCTTTTAGAATGCATGGGAAAATGCCATGTAAGCATGCTATGGTGAAGATTACTTTTAGTAATTCCCCCCCACCCCCCCAGTACACAGTCAGTGGGCAGGCTTTGGTTTCTAGTGATCCAACAAAGTATTTAAAAATAACTTCACATAATGTCTATAGATAAAAAAAACAACCAAACAAAAAAGTCACCCCACCAAGCCCCTTCACTGCCTCTCCCCAGTGCTTCAACTCTCAACTCCACTGGGGAGCTAGGAATTAAAACTCGAATTGCACGTTTAACACTGTAAAATCTCACCATGTTTGTGAGTGCACAAGTAGAATTAATTTTCTATCTAGATTATTCTACTTTTGAGGACAAAAGCAACTTATTTTGATGAATTTAATTCCTCTGATCACATGAACACCTGTAAAACCTTTACTTTTAATGTTCATAGATTAAACTTCACTTTAGAGAATACATATCCTTTGTTATATCCTAAATAAGTTGCATACAATTGGCATATAATATTCTCTATCCCTTTCTGGTATATGGAATGAAATATCTTACTAGACCATTTCATACTCTAACTATAGTAATAATAATACACTTAAAATTAACCTGGACTATGAGGATGCCATGATTTTCAGGACTTCTTTAGAAGCGTCATCTTTTTCATTATCTGCATTACATTACATTATTCTGTTTACCTCTGAACCATAGGCATCTGAGTTTTATTTGTTATACATGCCTTCAACAGTACTGCTGTTTTTAATTCTCAACAAGTTTTCATTTTTCTTCACTTTTAGTACCTTAATGTAATTGCTAACATTTTATATATTTTTCTATACTCAGAAAATTTTCTTCTGTAAATATCATCCATGCTCTGATACTTTCCACTTGTGCAAGAACATTAGCGTTAGTAAAATCTAGATTCACAAATGGCACAAGATATGATGCTACCCACAATATGTTTCTTAATCGGTGTCTTACCTATGTGCCAGCAGAAGCTGGGGTGCACACTCTTAAACCAAGTAAAGTCTTTACTCATTTTTTTTTATTAAAACTGAGGCAAAACAAGTTGTAGTTCTGAACATTTTTTTCTTTATAAGAAGAAAATGCAGACAAAGCCAGTGGACTAAAACAGCCTTTAATTTATTGTTTTCAGGCCAAATTCAAGATTTGAGACTATTGATTTCATTGGAATTTAGCCTGTTATATTTATGAAGTTAAAAGGTATAATTGCTTTTGTGAAAAACAATTTAAAGGAAAATATTTATTTTAATGGACTATTTTGGAGCCTTGCCTTTGTCATTTGGGAATAGCGGAAATACTAACCATATGTGGTTCTGTTTAAAAGCCACAGGCCACAACTACAGTTATGTTAACAGAATTTGTAACTCAGCCTGTGAATTGCATGTGTAAGAAAGTCAAAGACTTTGATCCTGACTTGATTATGATAGATGGCTGTTATCTTCCCAATCCCCTGTGCATTTAGCCTCCACCCCTACATAGCTAGTTAGCATGTAAAACATTTTTTTGTGAAGAAAACTTAACTGATGGTAGGCTTGGGGTTTTTCAGTTATTTTTCACAACCTCTAAAGCACAGTCAGTAGACCAGCAGCACTGTATGGATCAAAACATGAAAACCATAACTACAGAGAAAATCCAAACCAGGATGCTGAGAGGTATTATGAGAATCACTTCTTTGATCATCCATGTTTCAGCTAAATTTTAACAAAGGGATTCAGACTGTCACATGGATCTTACTCGTGCTCATTGCAAAGAACTGCTTCAGGATAATTTGGTATAAAAATACCATATAGCAAAGATTTGAATTCCATCAGTCTTGTCTAGTTTCTAATTTCAAATTGAAAATGCAACATGCATATGAAAACAGTAGACATCAGAAATGTTTAACATAAAATCGATCCAGCAAACCATAATTAACTGTTCCAAACCATAATTATCTATTCATGGAAAATCGACGTATGGGAAGATGAAAGATCCTACCTGAAGTCTAGTCAGAGTGCCATTGGTGGTGTTCATTCCTGGCTTCAAATTTGGGGGCATTCTATGCTTAAAAGTATGAACAGGTATACTGAAATACATGAGCATTCCGATTCTCTCTTTTATAAAAATGTTCACTTTCTTCAGTAGCCTACTTGAAGTTCATCTCATCTGGAATCACCTCAGAGTAATCAAAACTGTGGGGAGAATTGCTGATTTGTGGATGTTTTTTTCTACAAGAGCAGGTAAAGATTGTTTCTGCAGCCAGAAATTTTCTGAATACCCCACAAACATTTTTCAGGTTAAGTGTTATCCATTCAGGTTTTATCAACCTCCACAAATATTGGTTTTGTGGGGGAAAATGACTATTTTTCCCAAGTCCACTTGAACTAAATAATGCTAAACAAATTTACCTAAGTGAATGTATTGTCTTGGTGCACATTATTTCCATGACAATTTGATTTTTTTTTTGTTTCAGTTACTGATAATATATGCTCTTGGGAGCACCAAGAGAAACAAAGATGCTTGCTAAAAGAGAAGGCAATATTACAGGGAATGCCATGTGTTCCCTGTTACCTCTTAGTAAAGGGACTATGTTCCATATTTTCCATCTTAAGAAAAAATTAAAATATCCTGTATCTATTCCTATTAATTTTCAAAATTTGAAACATAATTATGTACTCAAAAACATAAAATGAACAAATGTGTAGCTCAATTTTCTGGTCAGTAAAAAGAAGGTGACCTTAGAGGTCTTTGGAGGTAGTTGAAATTCTGGTGGAGCCTGTAATCTCCATGATAGTGATGAAACATCTTTGGCTACTCAGGCAACAGTCTAATAAGAAAGAAATAATGAGCAAATTCATTTTCAATGAAGTCATTTTAAGTCATAACCTAAGTACTTTCAAAATTCTCCAAGAAAAGTTTTCCTGGAGAAGGACTTTAAAAAACTTACTGAAATGACTAAATACAACATTTGATCATGAACTTTAATATCTCATGCAGAAACCTTTAGTTTATACCATAACATTGCAAAGCTTGGTTCAAGCACAGTTTTGTATGAATATGTAACTGTTTTAGAAATAAAAGCTGAAGTACATATTCAAAAATTAATTTTGATTAGCAAGAACTGTAGTGGAGAGCAGCTTTTAAAATCCATATTATTAACAAAAAAAAAAAAAGTTGATGTATTTCTTTTCTTAGTCAACATGCAGCTTGTGGTTCAGAACAGATGCTCCTGGAAGCAGCTAAAACAATGTTCTCTGTGCTTTCTTGGTCTCCTTATTCTTTTCACTGGTTTAGTAGTCTTCCTTTGTCAGTAATTTTTTAGCTAATACTAAATCTCTTGCATTTATTTTATCATCATTCCATAGTGATTTCTCCAACTTTTTTTTTTTTTCCTCATGACAAACAACCAACTTTACTAATCATTATTGCAAAATAGTTGAATTTGTTGACTATGTTTAGAAAATCATATGTCAGTAAAAGACATATTTGGAAACCTGATGTTTGAAACTGCAACTCAACTAAAAGATGTTCCCTTAATTTAAGATTTCTTCATGTCTTGATTTGAGACACTATTGGGTTATGGGACTTATACATATTCCAGAAATTGTTGCAGTACTGTGGACTATGCTATGAGCATCTAATGATTACCAGTATTACCACACAGATTTCCTTTATCTGACTTCAGTGATTACTGGTATGCTAGTAAAAGTTGGGAGGTAATATGCTTTTCTGAATACTATACCTTTAAATTTTATTATTATTTTTTAACAACTCTGTGTGTGCCCAGATGAAGTAATCATATTATTTTAGGTATGTGCTCATCTTGCTCATCATTCCGGTCATGTGCTCATCTTGCTAAGTTCATTACTGCTACGTGATGAGATGGGGTTGCATACTGGCTGTAGTGATGCCATTATTAAAAGCTAACAAAATAAAAACGCAGCAGATAGTATATCTCTATACTTAACTCATTCAGGATGAAGATAAAGGATTTGGGTCCAACATTTAATGACAAGGTATTTTCTAGAGATTTTCATCAAAATCAGATGTGCGGCACCTCCATGTTATTGTTATAGCGATGGTGAATTTTGGCTGACACTTAGCTGTCATATTTAAGGTCAGGAAAAAATCATGTACTTAGAAAGCCATGGTGACTTCTTTTGAAAGCTTGGGAAAATGTTTACCAGATACTTGGTAAATTATCAGAACAAAGTAAGACCTTTTTATAATTGAAGACCTATTTATCTTTGCGTTCTTGTAATTTGTACAAGTTTAACGTATTTCTTGAGACTGACAGCAACTGTACCTAAGTATTGGATATATACCTTTATTTAATACAGTAAATCTCACAAGCCATTTTACCTTATAATATAAAATTCTGGTGGTTATCAGTCAACTTTTTACCCATTTTCATTCAAAAATAGACATAAATGTTTAGAATCACCTATTGTAAGAGAAAAATACTTAATTTTACCTTTATTGTTATAGAAATATGATATTAGCAGATTATTACTGTGCAGTTATTCCCATCTACAGAGTTAAAAAAAAATACTCTCGTTTAAACTTCGATGATAGCCAAGGGGGTGGTGAGAGGAGAGAGTTTGTTTTGGAGAAGGTTCAGGCTAATGTAAGCATTTATGAATTTAATTTATTAATTCATAAGTGTAAATAAAATATAACAGATAAGAGCAATTGCAGACTGAACCATTAGTATAAAATGGTGAGATATTTTTTTCAACAATATATAATACATGTAATGTTTGTCTGTAGTGACAGAGTGTTGTTTGCTCAGAGGGAGGAGGCTATTATTAGTCCTCTACTCAGTTGTGGTGCATTGAAATGGCTTGCATTCACACAATCAAATCCTTGGAATGCATTACCTTGCAAGCTAGCCTATTCTCTGCACCTCACTGAAAATGCAGCAAGTTTGCTGTTCAGTTCATGTGCCCTCATTCAGGTGGATCCAGCAGCACTGCTGCAAATGCCATGCTAAGTGTTTGGCTTCCTTTCAGGCTGAGTTACTCTGTTGACGCAGGGTGTGCTCTCAGGAATAGCTTGGACTGCAGGTCACTACCCTTCTGCACTACACTGCTGCACCATTGCATTCATGTGTTTTGCTCCACAAATGGGCATCAGTATACCACACAGTATCATTGTACTCTGCTTGTACATCCATCTCTCTCACTGTGTGTTAATATAGAAAGCATAAATCCTTATTATCTTATTTTCTGTGGAGAGGAGAAGGTTTGAAAAAGAAGGAGAGAATAAGAGTATTTGAAATTTTTATTAAGTTGTTGACTAAGATCACCTAGCAAGATTTCCCACAGTACTGAATCAAAAGCTACACTCTTAAATCTCCTTGCAAAGTAGCAAAGAACAAGATCCAAAATTTCAGCAGCATAAGGAGCTTGGGCAAAATGTGGTCATGGGACACTAGCATGGTTCTGAAAGAGAAGGCAATGGGGACTGTGGGATCCTGGCTTGTATTAGAAATAGTGTCACCAGCAGAAGTAGGGAGGTGATTGTGCCCCTATATTCAGCACTGGTGAAGCCACACCTCAAGTATTGTGTCCAGTTTTGGGCACCTCAATACAAGAGAGATACCGAGGTGCTGGAGCGAGTGTAGAGGAGGGCAACGAAGCTGGTGAAGGGCCTAGAAAACAAATCATATGAAGAGCAGTTGAAGGAGCTGGGACTGTTTAGTATGAGGA
>JAOXJM010000041.1:55988995-56019523 GCA_026413425.1 Tringa solitaria | reverse complement strand
CACAATTAATGTAATTTGAATCTTCCACATACTTAGATTTATTTACAGGTTACCAAGAAATTTTGATGAAATTCTACATGATTAAGTAAAAATCGTATTTCTCACTTTTTGATGGTTAATCATAAAAAAGTATTTCAGTGGACTAAATTTTAGAAGCATGGCACACGATCAGGACTTTTAGTTCGTGATGTACTTGGAAGAGCATAGTGTGGAAAACATAGTTCGAAGAATTGCAAAAACAGAAATCTGTAAACCAGACTTTAAAATTTTCAGTTGTATTTTCCTAGCCTTCCACTTGAATGCCCAGGTGTCTACTAAGAAAGTATTATAAGTACTGGTTGTTTTGTACAATTGTACAATTATAAATATTAAATTGAGTAGTATTCGTGCTCTAGACAAAAGTCGTTTACAACACAATTATTAAAGTAACATTTAACTTCCAGTTATTGCATATATTTCAGGTATGGGTAGTATTCTGAGTGAAAGTCATTAAACAACGCACCCAGTAATGTACTTTAATCTTCAGTTCTACTGCAGAAATAAACATAAGCAGGTATTTAAATTACCTGCTTCTTTGCTATATGCAGTATACAACACTATTTTCTTTGTGGCCTTCTTTTTTTTTCAAAAAATAAAAACATATGATATAAGATTTCATTCTTCATGATTCAGGTAATTGAAATAAATTTCTGGTCATTGTGTATGGTTATCAAGAATATTAAACAACTCACTGGGAGACAAGTGCTACCTGGAATAAAATGGTGCATTCATAATGAGTAATGCTGTAACAATTCTGGTTTTGTTTGAGACCTTATAGGGATCCAAACCCTCGTGACTTCAAAGAATGTGCGCAATTTAGTACTCTTTCAGTAGCTAGCTTTGGGTTGTACAGTGCAGTAGGTAACAATGAAGAGAATAATGTGTCTAATCATCTGCTGTTGCAACAAATGCAGTTTATTGGAAGGATTCAGTTGCCACTTACAATTATTTCAAATTTCGTTGCAGTATTTCTGACTTTATTTAAAAGTGAAAAATAATTTTTGTCTGTTTAAATACTGATTTCTATGTTGTAGGACTAGTGTATTAAAATACTGTATTTTGTTGGCAAGGAAAATGTTTTGTATTAGAAATGTGTTCTGTACGTTCATCACAGAATTCTTCCTTTTGAGTCTCATGTTTTCTAGTGTGAATCCAGAAGGCCATGCCTTACACTGGCATTAGACTTATGTATACGAGCTTCCTGCATGTTAGTTTCTTTAATGGCACAAAACTGGAGATTATTTCTGTTTCCTATATTGTAGTACAAAAGATGGTATATATTGCATATTTCAGACTATACAACTGACTTTATACTTATATGTGTCTCAATACTCAAGCGATAGCCTTTAAAGGACATGAAATAATGAACAATTTTGCACGATTTTGGCTTTCAGAAATTAGCACCTGGAGTTAGTCAGTTTGCTTACACCTGTGTACAAGACCATCCTATCTGGACTAACCAACAGTTTTGGGAAACAACCTTTTATAGCAACGTGCAAAATCAAGTTCGCTCCCTCTACCTTACAGTCAAAGATGACAACCATACAGTACAGTTGAGACAAAAGGTAGGAGAATATATTTATGTAAGTATCAAAGTAGTAATTTTATTCACATTTTAATTGTCTCCTAAGTTATAGAGAGCTAAGTATGGTTTCTTCAATATTAGGTATTTTTCTTTCATTTTTGCCATATTAAACAGCATACAATAACATGAAAATAACAAAAATTTACATTTATCTGCAAAGCATTATAATTTCATGTTGCTTTTATGATTTTTCAAACAACCACTTTGCATAATTTTCCACACTTTAAGGTTATGTTTTTCCTGAGAGTAGTGTCTTATCATATAGCAAATGCTATAAACTAGCGACAGTTATATTATATGAACAACCTAAGCTAGCAGCAGTTCTAGTGTCCCGTGTTAGAATATTATCAAAATATAGTGTGGTTTCTGTTGAATGGCACTCAGTCTGCTTTATTAAAATTGGACAGATCTGCCAAACACAAATTGTCTGTCTCAGCAGGAGGAAAGTACATCTCTAATGCAAAAATGAAAGTATAATGGGAAGACTTGCAACATGCTAAAATAAGATTATTTTTCTTAAGGACACACAGAAAAGAGCAATTTGTAATCTCTCTTTCTGTATGAAAATATCATTATCAACTCCGTGACTGAAAAGTGTATACTACGCAAAGTCGTACAGCAGTGTAAAGAGAGGAAGTAAAATAGACAGATATTTCCAGAAATGTAGTCAGAATGAAGAACTGAAAAGGCATGTCAGACATACCAGGGATAAAGAAAAAAGGACTGTGGGACTCCGTATGGGGAGCCCCTTCCAATCTGACACTATGTAAAGAAAAATGTGAAAAATACAACAATTTACAAGGAAGCATCTACTTTAACCCTCACATGTGTTTATATGGCAAATTATCTCAACTTTAACCTAGTACAGAAAAAACATTTACAAGATACCTAGGCCTTTAATATTAAATTTAACATCGGGCATTAGACCATTAATACCAAATGCCAGATTCCTTTATTCTAATTTTCTCAGGCTATAATATAATTTCATTATGTGCCATCTACCTACTTTGCTTCAAGCAAATGCTAGAATTGGACTCCAACATGTAAAAACATGAATGTTTCAGCTGGTCTGGAAACTATTTATATAAAAGCTTGTCTCACCTGAACTTCCTAGGAATTTGGAGAATATCACCTGCATCAATCAATGAGCTGCATGTCGTTTCTCAATCTGATTTATGCTTGTTCTCATGTAAGCTAAGTAGATAAGTGAAGGAGAGCAGCTATACTAAAATCAGTAAAGCACTCTGAAGAAACGTGGAAGATCACATAGCATAAAAAAGATCTAGAAAGAAGTTATCTTATGTCCACGTTGTGCTACTTGCATATTTCGGTAAACTGCCTTCAGAGTTCAGTTATAATAATCATAACTCTCCCTAAACTGTATTGAGTGTAATTAATTGTTTTGTCTTTTAAAATTACTATACAATTTAAATGACTGAAGAAGTTCAATAAACAATTTAATAAATAAAGTTTTTACTAAACATTATTTTTTAAGTTATAGCTTTATTTCTTCTATGTCTTTATATTTGTTTCTGTATGTCTTCTTAGGAGAAAAATTCTGTAGGTCCCGACCAGGATAAGACAGCAATGGACCTGGCTGCTGAGCAGCTGCGATTGTGGCCAACTCTTAATAAACAAACGCAGCAGGAGCTAGTCCAGAATGAGGAAAGTACAGTTTTCAGTCAGGCAATTCATTTTGCTAACCTCATGGTTTACCTGCTAGTACCGCTGGATACGAGTAAGAACAAGTTATTAAGAACATCAGCTACCGGTGACTGGGAAAGTGGAAGCAACAGTATTGTCACAAACAGGTGGGTACACAAGTTCAGTAGTAATCAGTCAGGATGGGCCACAGTTTTCAAAAGCTTCTTAGTTATCAGGATTTACTCTAAATACCAGATTATTTCAATATCTTCTTTTCAAGTTAGCTAATTAAATACAGAAGTCTAACATGATTTCTCTTAAATAACAGAGCTTAATCTGGAGTAATTCATTTAAAGGAACATAAAAGATATATATTGTCACAGTAAGAATTTTTAATCTAGTAATGCAAATGTTTAAGACAAAGATAAGTTATGATGAGAAAGAAAACAGCAACCCAAAAAACTACACTGTTAGTTTTTATATAACTTGAAAAAAAAGCAGCATATGCACTTAAGGAAACATTTGTATAGCATCCATAAAATCACCTTTTTTGTGCAACAGCTGCAAGGAAGAAAGGCACTGAGGTCACAAAAAGCAAGAGGGCTAAACCACTGTGGCAAAGGGTAAATTACTAAGGAGGCAGAGGGAGTATAACACTAGTTACATTCCCTAGCATGCAAATCCAGGACATTTCATAACAACTTTCCTCCCTCTCTATTTATTATCTTCATTATCACCCATGATCCATCAGAATTCCCACCTGATAAAATCGTACAGCTCTATGTGAGAACACTGACATCAAGTAAAAGATAGGCAGGCTATCAGTATCAAACTCCCTATGGCTCCTCGTTTCTGCTGACTAAACACCTCTAAACTCAGGCATTAGGACATGCTCAGTAGACAGGCTGCGGTCTAAGTTGCAGTGTATGAATCTGGCCCTTAATATTATTATGAGAGACATTTTTATACATTCAAAGTGCATCTCCCACTGACTTGCATTTTTTATCTGATGCACAAAAAATTTCTCTTATGGTCTTTTTAGCTTTTGAATGCTTTGCTCTGCAACCAAAATATTCATTTAATGTATCTTTCTCTATGTAACTGGATATTTATTTACCATGGGTTGCAAATAACATACTTGACTCTATGAAGAGAAGACACAGAGCTCACTTCCAAGCAGCTTTTTTTCTCTTGTGGGCCTCTCTGCGCTGGACTCATGGAGGGAAAGTTCTCCTATGTCATCATCCATACAGTTCTGACAGTGTTAATGACAGTGAAAATATGATGTAATTGTGGTACCACTATATGCTTTTAGCAAGGTTTATGTATAGTAACTAGAAAAATAAAACACAGCTTGTCTGTGTCCAGCCAGGTTTCAGATGTGTATCAGCAGATGAATTTTTCACACTTGAAATTTCTCTTATTTTTGCCTATAGTATTGCAGGCAGCGTTGCAGAGAGTTATGACACTGAAAGTGGATTTGAGGACTCCGAGAACAATGATGTTGCAAATGCAGTTGTACGCTTCATCACCAGATTTATTGACAAGGTTTGCACAGAGAGTGGAGTTACACAGGATCACATCAAGGGTCTTCATTGCATGATACCAGGTAAGAATTGTGACAAAAAAGTGTTTCCTAGTCTTCTTTTGTCTTTTTTTTTTCTAGTGAGAGAAATGCACTTTTTAATTTCAGTTACTTTCAGTGAAATTAGAAGATTAGATTTCTTTTCTAGAATATAATTGCTGTTGAATTTAAAATAATTATTCCCTCAGTGTTTAAATTCAAGATTTTCAGAATATCAGAGTTTTAATTAGATTGCAATTCTAATTCTCTTTCATATTATGTGAAACTTCATTTATAGTATTACTGCTTTCCAGGCATTGTAGCAATGCACATAGAGACCCTGGAGGCTGTCCATCGTGAGAGTAGGCGGCTTCCACCAATACAGAAGGCAAGTATTATGAAACATACTTGTATTCTTTACAAGTATTAGATTCATGCAATTTAGTAATTTTCCCCTCCCTCCTCCCTGCTTAATGTTAGGAGGAAACATCAAAACATTAAAAGAAAATTTACAACAGCGATAAATGAAGTGTTTGGCTTCAGTTTGATGAAATATGAACTTAGGAAACTAGTAGAGCCAAACTTCTGATCATAAACAAGTCGTTGCATGCCCACTGTTGCATGACCCATTGCTCTTAGTTGAGTCCAAACTTCATCTCCCGTCTTCAGACTCAGTCTCATAACAATTTTGTTTTGAAGCTTTTTAAGCCAAATTTAATAACTAGACTGAGGTATAACACTGGTATTGCCATGACACTTACACTTTTATTTGTTTGCATCAGCCCAAAATTCTACGACCAACTTTACTGCCAGGAGAAGAATTTGTTTGTGAGGGTCTCCGTGTGCTACTGGATCCTGATGGCAGAGAGGAAGCTACAGGAGGACTGCTTGGAGGCCCTCACATCCTCCCTGCTGAAGGAGCTTTGTTTCTTACCACTTACAGAATTATATTTAAAGGCACTCCTCATGATCAACTAGGTAAGAAAAATTAAACAGTGATACTTGTGGTCCTTCAGATAGGCAGGACTTTGAGCCGGCCTATGCACCTATTCAGGCATCAACATGTGTGTACATCACAGTATAATTTTTCATGTTTATCAGATAAGGTTAATCTCTTCATATAGGTTTTTAGCACTAGATATGATAATGATTGAATTTGATTTTACATTTAACTTAACTAGAACTTATTTCTTCAGATAAGGTGATAAATGTTGATGCTGAAAATGCTGCTGCTAAATGATTGTTTACTGCTGTGTATTGGTAGATATTTAGACTGCTGTCTTCAGTAATTTATGTAATATAAAATCATAATATGTATTTGTCTTAGAGGAAACTTCAGTAGACTGTCACATGGTATTATGGGCTTTTCTGGACTATCTAGAAGTTGGAGACAGAAAATAAGGATATTCCTGACCATACTTTAGTAATTTCTGTATACTTTTGAATGGACAAAATGTATAAATGTATCTTTATATCTCAGTTCTATCTGTAAAGTTGGTCTAATAATGCTACTTTACAGAGCAACATTTGCAAGCTTCTTCACCCCTAAGAGAGAACATATATACTGTGTGAGATCTGCAGCTTCCACCAACAGCTTTTCATTAAACAGTTTTTTTCAGCCACTGGAAGTGTGTTAAATGAAAAATGTTCGTGAGTTTGTATTATTCCTAAAATTATTAATAATACATTCAGTATTCATTTTAATATGGAATGGAAATAGCTCTTAATGATAAATTTTCATATTTTGACATCTGCCATTTCTAACAGATTATCATTCAGAAGGATAAATTTATTGTGGAACATTCATGGTTATATGTAAGGATATCAGTGTATATTGTTTGTTGTTTATAAGTTGTATAATACAACATGAAATTTGAATAAGCTTGAAACTGTTTCCTCACCCCCTATCAACCTAGATTTTGGGGGTGCATTTCCATTGTGAAGCAAGACTGAGAAAGAAGGAGAATATTTTTCTAATAATCACAGCAGAAATTCAGATTACAAATAATACTTTAGGAATTTACCAACTTTTCAGGCATTTTGCCTGACATTAATTCCGTACCATTATTTTCATATCTCTTTGGACTTACTTGTTCCTGTCTATTCAAAGTGCAATGTTACCAAACCAGATCTGATTCTGTGATCTAACAAGTATCTGTAAATACAATTTTGTGGTCCTCAGTTGGAGAGCAGACAGTAATCCGGAGCTTTCCTATTGCATCTGTTACGAAGGAGAAAAAGATCACTATACAGAACCAGCTGCAGCAGAGTATGCAGGAAGGACTGCAGATAACTTCAGCTACCTTTCAGGTAAAAGGAAGTTTTATAAAACTTTGTGACAACACAGTCAATTCAAAACACTTATAAGCAGCACTTTGTCCTGATATTGTGTAGCCGTTCCTGTAAAGTCAATAGAGAATGCAGTCCTCTCAGAAACCCTGGCGTTTCTTGGCCCAGTTGATATTTACAGGGGATTACAGTTGCTTTCATATTTGATTTCTTTTACTCTTCTCACCTTTCTAATTTGGATCCAGTAAAGGGCTATTTCGGAGCCAAAATCTCTTAATGTGATTAAGTGGAGGCCTAGGCAGGCCAGTGGAAACATGCTTGCTTTCTCCTCCATCTATATGGAATAAATATGTAAAAGCTGTAAATACTGCTTTTTTCTCAAGACTCGACACTTTACCAGCTTTCTGTAAAAACCCATGGCAGAAAGTCATGGTATGACTCACATGGAAGCTGCACTTCCAGGAATCTTTAGTGTAGCTGTTGTTGGCCAGAACCAATGAGCCTGTGTATAATTTGCACAGATCCTGATAGTTTCCTTTCTGTAGGATCTGCCTCAGTGCATTCAGCAGAAGGAAGTACTGCAGGGTGATTAGCCAAGATGGACTTCTAAGAATTAGGAATTATGGAGTCTCTGAAGTCTTCCCTAAATGTTTCTTGTTGGTGGCGACCTTAACTGGGGTCAAACCCTAAGAGGTGGAAAGTTGAAGGCAAAGAATTTTGTTATCATGGACTGAAAGTATACTCCAGTACTTAATATATGAAATATTTTGTTTTGTTGGCTGACTGCAGAAATGTATTTTCATTGAGAACAATAACATTTGAAAACATAATAAAATAGATCATCAGCATTTTACTAGTTCCTTACAATAATGGACATTATTTAGCTAATCGTCCTTCAATATCCTATTCAAAAGCAAAGGATTAGCAATACAACTGAGTTAAACATAAAACAACCAAAAGAAAGCTGTTCTGCTGGAATTATGAGAGGACTTCATGAGGACTTTTATTTTTCCAGAAATATTTTTACCAGAATAGTTAGCATGCTTCAATGATGTGCTAAATACAGACACTGCTCAGTGTTTTTAGTGCTGGATTCTGGTCAAACACCATCTTTGCTTTTGTTTATCATAGTTTTGTATTAGGTTATGAGAACAAAAACAATCAGCAAACAGTTTACTTTCTGTTCCCTTTGTAACAGCAAGAGTTCGATACAGTATGAAATAGCCCCTCCTCTTTGTTTATTAATTATGACTTTCAGAAAGTTTTGGCTGCAGTTATGCTATTCAATGTCTTTAAAACTTCAGATCAGTGTAACCCCCTAAGGATTCAAGAGCTCCTTTCAAGAAGGTCCTAGAACAACAGAGTTGTTAGTCATTTGGAAAGTATTTACAAAACAAGTGCAATTTAAAAAGCAATTATAACATCCTAGATGGCAAACAAGACATTCAAAAGGTGTATAGGTATGCGCTCAGAAATAAAGCTCAAGGGTCTTTCTTTGCTGGCTTTTTCCACATTCTTAAAGTTCTTTTGGGCCCTTTTATGGAGTCCCTGTTTTCCCTATTTTTTTTTTTCCTCCTGCCCTCCAGGCTCCATCCCCCCAAATTGCTGACTGTCATCCTTTTGGCTGAGGATGATGGGATGGGATTTTTTTAATTTTTTTTCAAAATTTTTCCAAAAAATTTTTGGGGGGGTGGATGGATCAGTGTTGAATAGAAAAATGTTAGGTCCCTTTTTAAGGATCAAATTTCACCTACATCTTTATTATTAGCAGTTTTCTATACTTTGCAAGCTGAGGCAAAAATTGGAATGACTAAATAATGGAAGTATAATGGTTGTGATGTATTAATGTTGAAATTGTTGGTTTGATGAGAGTCTTTGAAGTGCATTACCAACCTCAGTTCCCAGTATATGGGCAGAGCTGGCAGAATATTTCCAAGCTAAGCTGTCCCATGTGGCTAGTATTTGAACTGTTGTAGACATCTTAGTGCCAGCACTACTACTTGGATTTACCAAAATATTTTGTCTTTGTTATTATGAGAATTCCAGATACTTCTTAGTGAAAATACCTTAGTTATTAGGGCATAAATGTAAAAATTAAATTAAAAAAACCAAACTCTGTAATATCCCTCAAAATCAATAAAATATGTGTGTTTTTATTTTCTGATGGGCATAGTACTGTTTAAGTATGGGAATTTTTCTAATATGTTTTAGGATCTTTTAATTTCTTTAATTAAATTTAATTTTAATTCATGTAGTATTTTTTTCAGTTTCTAACATGTAATGTCTTTAATATGCAGTTAATTAAAGTAGCATTTGATGAAGAAGTCAGTCCTGAAGCGGTGGAAATATTTAAGAAACAGTTAATGAAGTTCCGTTATCCTCAATCTATCTTCAGTACTTTTGCATTTGCAGCTGGGCAAACAGCACCACAGATAATTTTGCCAAAGCAAAAAGAAAAGAACACTTCTTTCCGGTATAGTCATTCTTCTTTTATTACTGATGTTCTTATTTAGTATTAGTCAAATACATTGAACAATGTGACAGCTTTGCAGAAATGCAGATCATTCAAGCAGTTTTCAGGAAAATAACTGAGTGCTATTCTGCATCTTTTTATATTTACTAAATAAAAATACATGTTGATTTCGTATAGGAATGTATTACTAATCCAGATTGCTGGCTGCAGGAAAGTTGAACAAGCATCTCATTACATTTTGAAACACACAAAATGTAAATAGCATCTTCAGCTATGCTGACATAAAAAGCAGATTTCTTGTGTATTACTTTATAGGTTAATAACCTAATGTGGTTTAGAATTAGTTTTATCCTTAGTACAGTCTGTACAGTTGTCCTAGTGTTTTTTTAATCTAGAGTTTGATCTTTGGATCCTCTTCTGAAGTTTACGTCAATTTTTACAAGACTAGATGGAACATTAGTCTGTTCCAGAGTGGTAGTTACTGTGATTCTCTGTTGATTATTGCATTGTTGACACAGGAAAGTGGAATCCCAAGCTAGTAATGGAATCCTAAAACTTCAAAGTAATTTCTATCTCTCCTGCCTTTACTTTGTCAACTTTGTAGCTTTATCACATTGCTAGCAAAGTACAAAAAACATATTCATTACCATTAGACGTAACAGACACCAATTGATAAAATTGTTGTTTAAATATTAGTATAGGAAGGAATTTATCTGGAAGTTATAATTTTTGACATTATATTAAATGAAAAATTAAATGAAAAATTGAATGTCATTATATTAAATGAAAAATATATTTTATTTGGGTAAGCAAGTTTGTCCTAAAAGTCTTCACATGCTATCGGGAAGAATCATACACATCCTTCTAAATATTTTTATTGCTATACATTTATAGTACCTTCTCAAAAAGCATTGTGAAAGGAGCAAAACGTGCTGGGAAGATGACAATTGGACGCCAGTATTTATTGAAGAAGAAGACAGGCACAATAGTAGAAGAAAGAGGGAATCGCCCTGGCTGGAATGAAGATGATGATATCTCTGGTAATAGCAAAACAATTTTTTCCATGTCGGTTGATAAGTCTGTCCTTTTATGCTTCCATTCCAATACATTGAATAAGAAATGTCTTCAGGAAGAAATTGCAGAGTCCTCCTAGAGAGGAAAGAGAAAGGTTCCAAATATGTACATTTAGTAAGTGGCTTCTTTTATGATGACAAGGCAAAAGAGGAAGTTGATTTCACTCAGTGGAAAAGCAAAATACTAGATTACTATTTTTTCATTATAAATCTATTTACATATAGTATCTTTTTAATCATTTTTTACATCATTATGGTGTAGATGGAACAGCACAGAAGCATGCTGTAGCTATCATTTATTTTTAGACATCATTACGTTTGCAATTAGTCTATGATGAGAAAGCAGTAATTGGTGACATTCAAAAAAGAACAAATATTATGGGAGACTTTTGTGGATGTGGAAGCGACAAATGATTTCTGAAAGCAGCAGAAGTCATTACTACTGAAAATACCAAATTTTGGCTGAAAGGATTTGGGACAGAAGGTAGGAAGTGATTTGGGCACTTTATATAGTTCATACGATGGTGTGGAGTTTGACTTTCTTCCAAATACTTCTTTTCCTACCATGTGCTGCTGTCAGTATATCCTTATCTGGACCAGTGCTAATTTATAATAAACCACTAGAGGGAACCAGATTCTCCTGTACATAAACAGGTATTGTTTCGCCATAACATTCTTTCTCTTTTTTAAAAAAAATGAAGGTATTGCAGATAATGAAGTGTTTATCACACACTAATCATTTCCTCAAAACATCAAATAAGCCAAATTTTCCTTTTGAGTATTTGGTCAGCGAACAAAACAACTTAAGGGACTTATGAGCAGATATATAAAAGTTGTCTGAAGCAGGACTGTGTTACTGCGCTGTTTCTGTTCTCTCAGAAAGCGAAGAAAGCCATTCAAAGAAAACTAGAAAGTATTGATTCTCTTCTTTCATTCTAGATAAAAGTGGTGGAAAAAAGGAAAAAAAAAACGGATAACAAAGTACAGAATGTCTTTACAGTGCTGAAAAATTACGTTCTTAAGGAAGATGCTGGAAATTAAATTAAGTGCTGAGTTAGTACGCGTTCTGATGTTGCAGATTCTTGGGATCAGAACCAACTCTGTACCTGTGTGATTTTCGGGTAATTTTGTGACCTTCATCCAGAGACACCAAGCACAATCATACCTGTGTATTCATACTTCTCTTGACAATGAAGAAATTCTAAGATTTTTTGCATTGATGATGTACAAAACAACTACATTCTTCCTTGAACACAGGTGTTTTATAAACATTAATGATAGTCACTTTTTTCCTTCCCTAACAAGACATAAAAATATAAATTGTGAGGCTTCCTACCTGCTGCTTTCCTGATGTGTAAGGTGATCAAAGTCTGACAGTTTGCTTTTCTCTCCACACTGCACTGACACCTGAGATATAGCCATCTGATAACAGTAGTGACTCTTTGTTTCAGACAAACAGCAATAGGAAATTTGCTATTTAATCACTGCAATTTCTTTTATATTGACTGCTGTGAATGACTTTTTGTTTGCACATCTCAAAAAATGAAGCAGAGGAAACTACACAGCTATAGCAACAACGAAGCAAATGAGAACTATCTGCAGCAGGTGATGCATGCAGAAAAAAGAAATGTTAAAGACAGGGTTGGAAGGAACTTAAAGAGATCATCCATCTCTGCCCCAAGGCAAGATCAACATACTTAATCTGTTCCTCATAGTTTTTTACGTAGCTTTTTCTTAGAAGCTTTCAAAGATGAAGATTCCACAACTCTGGCAATTTGCACTATTGCTTTAACCATCCTTAAAGGTGGTGAAAAACAAGCAACTTTCTGACATTCAGGCCTAAACATTTCCTTGCCACAATTTAAAGCCTTCACTTCTTGATATGCTACCATATATACATACAGAAGAGATTACCTTCATTCTGATTGCAGTGCTTAATGTATTTGTGGACTATTGTAATATTTCTCTTCTCCATTCTTTTCTGGATATTAAATATCTGTAGATTTTTCAATTTTTGGTTTATTAGTCTTGACAGACTTCTGATCATCTTCATTCCTGTTTTCTCAATCATGTTTAGCTGGTCCACTTGCAATGTGATTTCCGAAACTGGGCTCTAGGTATTAGTTGTTGCTGATGAACATCTAATTTCCCTCCAATTCCTCCCCATCCTTTTATTTTCAGATTTGAAATCTCATCGTCTCATGACTATTAAGTTCTGCTTCCTATAGGTGATCATACTGGTTTGTTTCATAAAACAGAAGACTGTAAAACCCACTTTTACAAAAATTATATCTCAGGAACAGTAAAATAGAGGGATTATATCTCTTATTGTCAAAATCAAATTAAATCCATTTTAAACTTGAGACAGCAAAACATCTTTGTCTTCCTCTTCAGGTTAAGCATACTGATATGTGCTCTTATAATTCGTGCAATCTTTAGCTTTTTATGGACAGAAAAATGTTCTGCAAATTGTGATCACCAATATGCCTCCTTCTATGAGAGAAAAATGGATTTAGAAAAAAATATTTCAAAACATACACCCTAATCTTAGCTGAGTCATTTATTGCTTTCCATTCAAAATTGCTAAATAGCAAGTTTCTGTATGCCCCAAAATAAAATTATTTCTAAAGCTCATTTAATTTGTTTCTCATTAGTGCACTTCATATTTGTAAATGTTTTGTAACTTCTTTCTTACCATGACAAATATGAGAACACAGAAAAAAGAGGAGGTATCCCCAGCATTAAACTCTTTATTATTTAGGTCAAATAGAGAATTGTTGGGTTTGTTTGATGAGCCGTAGCGGCAATAAAATTACTCATTTAGCTTTTATGCTATGATGAACACACAAAAAAAAGTATGTGGGTTCTACTTCTGTAAATTCTGAATGTTGTCTACTGCCAGTAAACTTTTAATTGTATCACAAGTTTTATTTTTTAAAATAATTTTAATTTCCAGTTTTCTAAAGCCTTGTTTTAGATTTAAATCCTTGTATACTTTTCAGTGCCTCGCTCATGAAGAAATACTTCCCCTCTTTTGCACACATTTCAATGCTTAAGGTGGTAGCAAGTAACTGATGCATGCTGTGAACAGTAAATCAGGTTTCAGAAGTATTTGGAAATAGTTGAAAGTGTCAATAACAGGCAGGTGGCAGTTTTTGTGCAAAGACCTTGCTTGACTTGAATTTCAGTGTAGTTTGAACTTGTGACATGGGTTTTATTTCTCATGGTTAAAGGTTTTTCTGCTTTGGAAAATAGAGCTGAAAGCAGCTACTTACTTAAGAAGCCAACAGTCATTTGTTGTGAAATTTTGACACAAATATTTTTTTAATTGAGCTAAACTTTAAAAAGATTGTTACGTATTTTGAGGATAGTTTAAAAAAATTCCAAGGTCCATTTTCTCTTGGATGTTTAATGAATTTATATGTACATTTTTCATATTCTGTCTTGTGTACATCTTTGTATAGCAATCGTGAGTACAACATTTTTTCATAAATTGTTGAAAGAAAGATTATCTGCCTGTTTCAGTTCAAATGAATATATGAGACAACTTTATGCACAGCTTTAGCAGAGGGTTGTCAGCCATGCCAGTCTCAAGGCCAGTAGGTAACTACGTGATATATTCAGGTTTCCTGACTAAAATATCATTTTACTGCTTATAATTTCTGTAAACTGTGATTTGTGTGTATTAGTTCTTGTCATTCATCACTGACAGTAAGACAAACTTGTTTTGTTTTCTGTGTAACTACTGGCCTCCCCAGAAGCAAACTCATAAAGATTTTTAACTTCAGTTTCAGATGACAGCGAGCTGCACACAAGTGGTACCCTAAAAGCATCAGAAAAATCAACAATGGAGCAATTAGTAGAAAGAGCCTGTTTCAGAGACTATCAACGTTTGGGACTAGGGACCATCAGTAGTAACTCTTCTCGCTCAAAAACAGAATACTTAAGAATAACTGCACTCAACAGGATGTATTCACTTTGCAGGAGGTGAGTTTACCAATTCAGTCAAGTGGTTGAAAATAAAGATGACATAACACACATACCACATGATGTATCCGTTTAAGCAACTTATTCTGAGAAAATTTTTTGTCTACAGTGGGAGTGTTCAACCGGTGACCTTGAAACTATTTGTATTCCACTTAGAGATTCGTCTTCTGGCAGCTGCATATGTATTCATTAGATTCAGAAAGACTGCCAACAATGGTAGCTGAAAGTGAGCTTTCAGAGCTGCCCCAGAAGCTCTGTCAGACAACACAAGTCTTCCTTCCTAGGTTCTTTCGGTAGCCCACGGGGCTTTTTGAGGAGACTAACCTAGATACTCTGAATTGCCTTTTGAAGGAGTTTCTCTCTCTTGGCTTTCTACACTGATTTCTAAATCATTAGGCTACTTTTCAGCTTTCTGACTTAGTCAATATAGTTAGCTGATAGAACTCATACTCTAGGTATAGTTTCTGTAACTTGCTTTGTTGGTACTGAAAATTATTTATGTCATATATTTGCATATAAAACCTATTCTGATCCTAAATAAAAAAGCTAGCCTCAGAAACAATTATATGTAACTATCTTCTCCAAATAAAAATATATTTTAACATTGAATTCGTGAAGGTATCTACACTACTTTAAAAGTTTGTCATGTGCTGAAAGTCCGGCGCTTTGTTTTAACACATAAATGTTTTGAACTCCCAGTTTGTTGTGAAAGCTGATGTAGTTTACTACCACGCCCACAAAAATTCTTCTTAATAAAAAAGCATATCTGCATGAGTCATATTAGAAGAGTATTTGCATTCTCTAAAGCCAGTTTTGGCTAGTCATTGCTTTCATTATGGATAATGAAATCACGAGTTTGTCGAGGAAGAAGGCGCACTAGAAAAATATTAGATCCTTTCTTGTTTTCTCAGTTACCCAGAATAACAGATTTTGTTCAGTCACCATTGAGGACAATGCAGATGAAGGCACTAGATCTGTACATTTTTGTTATGCTTTGAACATTATGCAGACAAATCTTTCCTCCCATAATACCACCAGTTTTCAATATGCTGTAGGATTTTTGGAAAATATAATTATTTATGCGTGGATTTCAAATCTCAGGATATACATACTTATCTAGTGCCATATTAGTTTGGTTACTGTGTTTTAAGAGATAGACCATAAATATTATGTACGTTAATTTTGTATGAGGGCAGTTCAATAACTGTCAAAGAGGTGGATTTACAGGAACAGTGTATATTGTAGAGGAACAAAGTTGTTTGCTAAGCAGTAACTTTTCCCTGCTCCTTGTCCTAGTTTCTTCTTTATGTATGAAATTGCCACTTAAATTGAATTTTTTTTTGAGGAGATAAAAAAGAATCTTTTGTATTGCTTGAATTCTTTTTTCACTAACATGAACACGACAACCATCTTGATGGGTTTTCTATTTTTAGAGGTATTGTATCAGTGAATTTCCTGATCTCTCAATATATTGTAGTGTCTTAAAAAGTACACAAAAAAGCATTGTTTCAAGTACACTGTTCCAAGGAATCTGACTATAAAAATTAAATCTACGTTGGCATAATCTAAATCCTATTGTTTTAGTTGTGATACTTTAGGCAGTCTAGCAATCTTTCCTTTCAATGCTCATATTTCATATATGTGCCTAAACAAAACTACTACATTTACATGCCTCAAAATTCTCTTTTCTGTCATGCTGAAAAATATGGCTTCATTATAGTCACAGGTAAGAGATATATTAATAAGAAAAATACTGCTAAATAGAACATAATCTTAAATGGAAAGACTAGTCGTGATAGTCTCACAAACATCTCATAATTAAAGTTGTTTTTGAAATGCAGCTTTCTTTACAAATAAATGTATTTGCTAAGATTAGACTAAAAATTAAGAGTTACCAAAAAAAAAAAAAAAAAGTTGAGGTGTATTTTTATTAAGATATATATTTAGCTTGTAATTTTAGGATTTTTTTTGTTGTTGTTTAAAATTTTGAAAGCAGTTGTAAGTGTTATTCAATTTTTTTCACCATTTTGCCAATACAGTTATCCTGGGCTTCTGGTAGTACCTCAGTCTGTTCAAGACAGCAGTCTCCAGAGAATTGCTCGCTGTTACCGTCACAATCGCCTCCCAGTTGTCTGTTGGAAGAATACTAAAAACAGTACTCTTCTACTTAGATCTGGGGGCTTTCATGGAAAAGGTGTTGTTGGCCTCTTCAAATCTCAAAACACCCATACCACAGGTATGTTGTTACAGCTAGGCTGTCTGTATAAGTAATTAAATGTAGAAATACTTATTTTCCTAGAGGAAATCAGTGATACAAATTAATCCAAAGTCTCAGGATATGAAAGGTTATCTGATGATATTAGTTCAGTTCAATTACTGTATATCAAGAAGCAGATCCTGAGTAGTATGAAAGTCGTTCAAAAAATGGCAATGAATAATTTGAATGGAGATTATATACGTACCAAGTGTCTTTGGTAAGAGCTGATATCTGCCAAATGCAATACAAGCTTCCCGTTTTCCTCAAATTATCTTTTTCCTTTGCACTCTTTTATGTAATGATTGCACATTGTCCCTTTTAACAGAGGATTATATAAAATGTTAGAGACACCATTATTCGATTTTTTCATTATTTTCTTTGTAATACTAGTTTAAATTTTATCTTTTTTTCATAAAGCATAGATCTGAAAGATTCTAGTTGAGGTCCTTTATTAAGTAAATATCTTCCTTTGTCTGATCAAGATACTGATACAAGATAAAGAACACTTGGCATTGTTTAGGCTACCGCCTGGATTTCCAACTCATGCCGATAGTTTCTTCTGAGTTAATTTCATGCCAACAGTGAATTTGGCATATTGCTGAAGAAAAAGTTAGCATTCTCTTTAATCAGACTGGTAGTTCTTTAGAAATTACTCTAGAATTGGGTCATAATTTTTCTCTTTTGGGAAAATGAAAATGTGAGGTAGAATTGGAATAGTAGGAACTCATTAAGGTAGCAAAGAAATTCCTTGGTCCTGTTTATGTATCTGTTTCACCACAATAATGACTACAACATAATTAAAAGGTTTGACTCTACTGAATATAATTTTTCAAAACCTGTAACAAGCATACTATATAAATATGTGCTACTCAAATAAAAGTAGTTTGAGGATTGCATGATCGAACTATTTTCTGCATAGTCCTCCTGAATTTTTACTTCACAAGATGCCTTTATGAAAACCACAACTTGATAGTTGTAAATAACAGCTTATATCAGACATTATGTTTAGCTATATGAGGTTTTTTGTGTATCAAATTCACCTTTAAAATCTCAACATTTCAGAGATGTTAGAAAAGCAGTTTTATATTAGACAGTTTTCGGACTGGCTGTTAATGCTAATTTATGAGTCACTAATTATCTGCTGAAGCACTGATTCATTGTGTCTCTTCAGTGTTTTGTGGGGGCATTTTTTAGTTGGAGTGAGGAGCAAGGTTATGAATTGTGCTTTATATAATGCATTTTTGTTGAAAAGATTCATAAAACGAATCAGTGAAGTACTACCAATAGTTAACACAGCAGCTGCCAAAGCTTTGAGCTACACTAGCTGTTCCACAGGTTTATGGTGTGAATCCTAAGCACAGTAATTCAAATGGTAGTCTTATAAACTGATTTAATACTGGTTGTCTTAGCTGAACTACTGGCTAGGCATCTTTAACCTGTTACAAATAGAAGAAATTGAAAAAATTCTGCAGGAATACTCCACAAATTATATGAAGACAAGCATTTCCATGTTTTCTGTAGTAGCTATGATTTCTGAATGCATAGAAGTAGAAGAGCCTTCTAAAACAATATCTTCAAAGCCTGACCCATTAAAGCACATTTCCTATATGTAATCTCATTACTTTTGTAGGTGATTTCTCTTTTTAATTTTATACAGTCTTTTATATTGACATTGGCATACTTACAGCAGTATATTAGGCAATACAGAATCTGGGTGACTAACAATGTCTGACATTAGCTTCTGGGACTACCGTTTCTTTTAAATTGTGAAGAAAATGGAGACTCTTGAAGGTACTGCAAGGAAAATGAAAAATATTTATAGGATATTTATTTTATCCATAATGAAGATGAAGCCTAGTGAAACAAAACTTTTGAAGAAACTGATCAATAAAGATGGTTGTGCACAGGTGCTTGTATTTGCCTCAGCAGGAGTTGTGTACAATGAAGAAAAACACATTGTGATGCAAACAAAGGGGACAAAGATAAGTTGAATTTAAGTTGACAGATGCATACCTTCCTAAGCAGACATTTCATAGGAGTAGATTTTTATTAGGCAGTTCAGGACTAATACACAGAAACAAAGAGGACCTGCTGCAACTTAATGAAAATTTTTGTGATTTCCTGTAACATTGTATGTTAAGCAAGTTTTCAAAGCATAGTTGAGATCAATATTTTATATAAGAAGTACAGAACGTACTTTTTCAAAAAATTATGCATGATAATAAATTGTTGTATGGATCAAACTTCATGTGCAGCAGAATTGTATTTTTATAACATCTATCCACAAAGGACTATGAACTGATGTTTGAATATGAGATGGAGAATATACAGGTCTTTTCAAAAATTTCTGAAATTTGACTTCTGAATTTCACTTCAGCCTTTCTGGGAGTTTTTTTGCAGAGCATTGTAGTTCTAAATATGACATTTCTCCACCTGAATTACCAAGTATTGGTCAACTGCCAAGTAGGAAGACTGCTTCTCTTTCTTTTATGTAGTAACACTATCCAAGAGAACAGTTATCTTGATACAGGCTGGATTATTGGCTATACTAGGACCTGTTGTAAGAGAAAGATGGGGCAACCTGTAACCAAGCATATAGAGCACATATTAGCATCTGAGGCAATCTTACTGCACTACTAAGAAATGCATTTCTTTCCTGGGATTTATAAATTGTTAGTAGGATCTCCATCCCCATCTTTTGTTTAAATCTATGCTGTTGTAATGGCTTTCATGTGATACAGCTCTTAAAAGATCAGTCATTTTATAGAAATACCAGTTCACCTATGCAGGTAAGGGGTTCATGCTTTGATTCACCGGAATTCTTTCATCCTTTTATACTCCTGTTACACCTTGTGTGAGGGGGTATGATTAGTGGTAAGGATGAAGGGCAAATTTTCCATCTGTAGTCTTTCACAGGGACATTGTTGCCCTCAGTCTTTAATTCAGATATCTGCTGAGTTCAATAACAGACTTTCATTTAAGTCAAGCTGTTCGTCTCCTGAGTCTCTTTCCTAAAACACCCACAATGCTCTTCACAAAAGAAAATTGTAAGTGCAAATGGTTAAGGACATTATCCTTTCATTTAGACATTTCATTTCCTTTCCTTTAACTAAATTGTTAAGACCTAAGTTGACTTTTTCTGGCATTGGTTCAAGAACTAGGAGACCCAGAGATCAGTCAAGTGGATTTCAGGATGTGTAAACCCTGCTAAAGTGTTGAAAACGAAAATAATGTTTTAATTCAGGCTTACTCCACTTGTCAGACAGAAACAGCATGATGTTTCCTGCATGTACATTTTCTAATCACTTCCTAATTGTAGTTCCAATTGAGACACTAATTTTAGGAGGGCTATTTAGATACTAATTTTAACAGGACTATCTTTAAATTTCTTTTGACACCTCCAGCTAATTTGCATAGAATCTGTTTGGATCATCACTGGGCAAAACTATTTATAAATTATAATTGTGGTTTGACAAAAGGTGCTCAATCCAATTCTTTGACTCTCTCTATCTCCTATTCCAAATCTTGACTGTGATTCAAGATACTGAATCCTGGTATAAGGAGCTATGACATTTTTGTCCTTTAGCAAGTCCAGTGGTGGCTGCAATAAACTAGAATTCAAAAAAAATTGTTTCACTTTTGAAAAATATCTGACTCACTGAGACTGGATGCTTTTTTAGTCATCATAGTATGGCCTAGGACCTGACCTTCATCTCCTTCCTTCAAGTCCTTGCACCTGGACACAAATGGATGGATTTTTTCTGGTTAAGATTTATTTTCTTATTTTTCTTATTTTGTTTTTTTTTTCCCCCTGAATTCTGTTTTTTGTTATTGGTTGCTTAACTTTTTTAAGTCTTAAGATTGTCTTAAGTGGACTGCCTGTTTAACTTCAGTACTTTCTCAGAGCATCATACCTTCTCATCTTGTTCTTTTTTTCCTTCGCCTTCTGTTTTCAAACTGTGTCTGTTTCCTCTCTGGCATTGCTTTCATCCAGTCTTTCAGAGACGCTTCTCTCTCTCTGAAATGGCCCTTCTCCATGTCTCCAGCAACTTAAGCAACATCAGTAACAATTGGAAAATGATTCTTTTCCTAAGATCTGTAGAGTAAACAGTCATCTGAACTACATATGTAAAGGACTATTAAGAGGTTTTCCGAGATGGAATTGTGGTTCTCACAACAGTGCAGTCCCCCCTCCTACAAGTTACATAAGCATGTGAGAAGACACTTCCTGAAGTTACCTACTGGTGAAGCAGTAAGTGGACTTTCACTAGGGAACAGGAATGTGCGTTATCCAGGTGTGCATGCACTGTCCAGCCTCTTTCCTCTTTAATCCATTAAAAAGGTCAGATTCTGGGCTTCTGGTACCTGAAGGACATGTAGATTGTGTCAATTGATGTCTCTAAATGCAGCAGAGTGCATGAACACTGGTATCTTTTGATTTACGTATACTTTTGGTAAACAGGCAATGTATCTTGAGGAACCTCCAGTTATACGTAAGTAACCTTCCTTTACTGGAATGAGGAAAAGCTGGTTGAATACGGTTTTGACTGACTTTTGTTAAAGAAATAGTTCTATCTGTTATCTACACTTCTTTTTTTTAAAGGCTGAAATTTGCTGACAATTAGCACAAATTTAGAACTGCTACTTCTCATTCTGAGTGAAGAGAAAACAACATCATCTCCATTCCATTTGTATTGATCTCTGGCTAATGATGAATGTTTTAAGTAGTAACCATGGAATAACAGACTCTTTCAAAAAAGTTCAGCTTTGTGGAGTGGAATGCAACAGAATGTTGCTGGGTGCTGCTTTGGTGATGAACATCTGAGCATTCTTTGTCATCAAAGGAATGGCTTTTTGAACCGTTCATAGACAAACCATGACATTTTCAATGTTCTGCTTTACATAATAAGCTTTTTATTTTGCTATCCTTTGTATTTATAAACGTACTTTTATTTAAACGTATTCCATTCTTTTGACTCTAGCTCCTGCTTCTTTAGAATCTTCAAGCAGCATAGAACAGGAAAAATACCTACAAGCCTTACTGAATGTGATATCCGTCCACTGCAAAATGAATGGCAGTAATACTCTCACTGTTAGACCAACAATTGCTCTGTCTCCAGGTAAAATTGGTTTATAGAGTGCTTTCTATGGCTAAGTTGAAAAGTGAGTTTTCTCTGCTGTTAGTTCAGTTAGTTCAGTTTCTCTGTGTTAGTTCAGTTTGTCCCATATGAATTCTGTTGTTTCTTTGTTGTTGCACTTTCCAGATAGCTTATTCACTCTCTAGTTTCAGTTAATGTGTTTTCCATATCTAAAGGATGTTTATAATCTTTCCCAAAATATTTTTTCAGTATTCTTAATCTGACAGTAAATGATTGTCCACCTTTGGTCGTAGTTTTTGCTTGAATTCTCTTGACCATGATGGGCCGATCTTGAAGCATTAGTCATTTATTACAATTCTGGAACAAATAAAGTTCTCCAGGATATCAAGATGCCAAATCTTTCCAGGGTTTTTTTTAATATCAAATGCAACATTATATAACAGAATCAAAAGTAAAGATGCTCTTTAAAGTGTTTTATAATAAATTAAGTGTATTGAAAACTGTATATTGAATAAGAGAACTGCCAAACTGAAGAGAATGCAAAATGCTGCTCTGTTTCATATAATGAGAAGATAGAACAGTGCAAGCTCAGGTTCTATATGAGCAGATGCACTGTTTAGCTACAGCAGCAATGGAAGTTATGTAGGCATTTTCATGTGTGTTATGTACTCATAATGGACTGTTAATATCAGTTCCAAGTAGAACTTTACTTGCAGTGAAAACTCTTCCAAAATACAATATTTGAATTTTGCATATGTGGTTCTGTGAAGAAATGAATCCATGTTTTATTTCAGTTATTTTGTGATGAAACCTGGTAAGATTTCTGTGAAGGTAACCCCAACGTCTTAGAGCAGTATGCAGCTTGAAATTGTGTCTTTCTTGTCTTATTCAGTTGGTGGTAATCGGCCTGATATAAAGTGTCTTTTCTTGTAAAATAACACCCTTCCCAAAGTGTGCATGCTTTGCTTCATTTATTGTAAAATATGTTGATTGCTTAGCTGTATCTAACATCTCCATGCTGTTGCCAATGTATACTTGTCTTAAAAAATACATCTGAAGTGCAAAATTGGCAAGAATTACCTGTATTGTGTGAAAAAGGGCATTTTTATCAGTTATGTTATGTCTGAGTAACACTGTAGTTTTTTAATCTTCTATTCTTTTTTTGGCTGACTTTAGGCTCTGAAAGGAGGGCTTCAAGAATGTCTACTGTGTTTAAGCAGGTAGTGCCAGGACATTTGGATGTAAATCTATCCAATAGCTTTGCTCAAGGAGGTTAGTAAGACTAGTTCAAAGTCTGTTATTTGAAATAATAAATGCTAACAAAATTTTAGTCAAAATTTTAGTCAAATAAAAATAATTACACTGCTTGCTGATTCATTACTCTGTGAAACAACAAAACAGAAATTACAGATTAGCCTCAGTCCATAACAGTATCTAAGAATCTAATTTCTGTTTAAATCCTTTACTTAGCATTGAAATAAGGCTTGTTTCATGTTGGAAATAAGTAGAAAATTAAGCACTCAATTAGGAATTATGTTTCTAAATACTTTTTGATTCATCCATATTTTTAATTAGTCTACAATGTATGAACTGAAAATGCTTATTTTATTTTAGGATTAAGTACACTTTAGAATCTCCAATTACAGATCATTCTGGCATTTGGCTGAAAATTAGCTGATGCTTCATAAAGTTACAGATAATCTATCTGAATGATTTTACTCTAGGTAAAGGAAGGAGTTATGTGGCTAAGCTGTACTAAGTAGGGAGATAAAGTGCCTTCTTTGGAAATAGTTATTCTTAGGTACAAGGGCTCATCAGTGTCATTTCTACAAGAAGCTTTCATTCTGTGAAGTGGATTCCAACTACTTTTACTTTTCTACTCGGATTAAATTGTTATGATTTATGTAAAATATATGCATAAATTAATGCATCAAATTCCTTAAATATATGTTTGTTAAGATAGGGATTATTTTCCAAAAGGGATCATTTTATGGTTCTTTATTGCTTTTTAGCCCTGAAGGCTGCTCTTAAAATTATTTCTAAGCCTCTAAAAGTTGGGTTTCTTCCTTTTTTGACTCCTTCCAACTTTGTGAGCATTAACCGTCTTACAGCAAGTGCAGCTCAGATTTTCAGAGGTGGGAATGAGAAAGGCCATAAGATACCTCATCTAAACTTCTTAGACCTACTTTGACCTGCTGTGGTCTGTTCCAACCTAAATTATTGTGTGAAAGAAAAACTGTAGCTTTGTGTGGGGAAGAATAAAGCAATTTTGTAGAGAAAAAGTTTCAAAAGAGTTCAGAGAAGTGAAGGAAGGAAGAAAGGAAGAAGACAGGAGGAAGGAGAAAGGAAAGAAGAAAGGAAAATACTCAGATCTGTATAGAGAAGTTACGTGAGAGTTGTAGCAGAAGGGAAGAGCGGAAGGGCAGTTAAATAGTCATCACTGAAGACTGGAAAATTCTGTGCATTCTCATTAATCATAGTGTATACATATTTCATATCTAAATGTTCTGTTTATGTTCTCCGCTCACTGTGTTGTTGTAGTACATGGAGATGAAAAAACATAGTGATTTTAATTGGATAGGTAAAATGGCTAGAGAGCTAAGAGAACAGGAGTTAATAGTGTCTGGAATTGTTAGATAAATTGGTGGCTGTGCCCAGCTTGACTTCGTACGGAAATAGCAAAAATGCTGGATAGCTGACAGCAGACGTTTGGTTGTATTCCATCCTCTTGTGTTGGGACAAAAGTGCCAACAGCAAAGTGGTGCTGAGGGGCAGTGAAGGTGCTCTAGATAAGTAAGGGAGAACTTGCTGGTTGACTGTATGGAAGTTGTCTTTTGAAGATAAAAGGATTACTGAAATAACTATTGCTGGTTTCTGGGGTTAGAGTTTGTGGTAAGTGTGATGGGATGAATTTGTTGCTACTTAGTGAAGAAGAGAGGAGTCTCGAGGCAGTATGAGGTCACAGACACGTTATTTTTTTGGACGTTGGAGTCTGTTGGCTAAATTTCAGCAGTAATCGGGAAGAGGGCAGAGAAGTTATCTTGTGTCTTGCTGGATTGATGCCACATCTGCTCTGGATTTCTGAAAGGTGTAATTACAGCCCAGTATCTGCGGTCTGTTCACAGTTCAGCAGGATACACGAGGACTTTGCTGAAACATAAGAATATTTGACAAGTACAGTGGGAGCCCTGGTGAAGGTGAGAAGTTGACAGAGTAAGAGAGAACAGGGAAAGGGAATATCTCCCTGTAGAGAAGTAAACAGTAGGGGTTTTAGATTAGCTAAGATCTTTCTTTGAGAAGAAACTCTAAAATATGCAAAGTATACAGAATCTCTAAAATTGTTGTTCTCAAATTGGTTCATGTGATTTATTATGACAAAGTTATTTTACTGCTTTTTCACACTGCACATACTTTTCACTGCTTTTTACTACTTTTTCACATTTCACATGTGTAGTCTCACAAGACAGGACCAAAAATACAGGTTTTTGGTCAGCTGAAAAAAACAGACTTATTTTATGCAGGTGGTGTAAAAATGGTGATTTCTCTGTCCTCCATATCCCTAAGAATAATTCAAAAAGGAAAAAAAAAAAAAGAAGGTAATGGTGTTAGCTAGTTACCTTATCATAGCAAGCAGCTATGGATTATGCACTACACTGTACAAAATACAATAGCACTTTTTTTGTGGTTTTAATTCTGGATCCCTCTTTTTTTGCCTTGTTTTTATTCTCACACGTACCAGGGCTCAAAAGTCAGGTTATGATACACCAATTGAAAATGACATTTTCTATTTTTGTGCCAGACAACGTATTTTTAATACACATCCTTTTAAAATTTAAAAGATATGTGCTAGTGCTTGAATAGTATTTTTCATTTTTAAAAATCATCATTGTTCTTAATATTCATCAATTGTCCTGAATATATGTGTCCCATGTCAGGTACAGTTTTTTACTTTATGTGAAATACTATAACAAAATGGTTGCCTAAAGCTCAGTTAAGTTGTTTCTGATCTGAAATATTTGGCCAAATACTTATATTTTATAACGTATTTTCATTCTTGGACTTTTTTTTTTTGGCAATACCTTGGTTGATATCTTTCATAAGAATAGTAAGTTCACTCAAAATACATACCTTTTCTTCTTATATTACTTTATAAGGATAGTGTGGTTCTACAGAACAGCACTTCTTACCTGGCATTGTTGTGTAATTTAGTAGAATAAAATGTTTTCTCGGTATGCTGCTGTTGAAAAAATACTAGGATATTTATAATTAATAGATGCAGACTCAAATCAGACATTTGTCTTAAAAGCAGGAGACATTAATACTTTTGAGTATGTTTTAATAGAATATTTGTATTAAAAGAAGTTGCTTACATTAATGTGGCTTTTGAGCTAAAAATAAACCCTTTGATAAGCATATCAGGCTGCTACTGAAAATGAGAATTTTTGCATGGGGGGAGGAAACCTCTTTGTGTGATAGATATTACATGTTTTCTAAATTACATACTTTTACTCAGTCCTTAAAAAATGTTTATAGGTGTATAGAACTAATATCATGCACTCTGATTTGATTTTGAGGTCCATCTAATTATGTACCTAAAATAGACTAAAATAGTTTTTTTAAAAAAGCACTGACATTTTTAATTTTTAATTAAGCTAACTTTCAGCTGGATAAAAGCTTTCATTAAAATATTCAGCAGAATGATTTAATCGTTACATTTCCTTTGGTATTATAATTATGGAAAAACACATGATGGCTGTGCTGCTTGTTTGAAACTATTGCAATGACAATGGAAATTACTCCTTTTTGATAAATGGATACTTCCTTCCCATTTTATATTGGTTTTCTGACTTGATTGATGTTTTGTCTTGTGATGACTAAGATTTGTGCTGTCTGATAAATCATGTACTATAAAGAAATTCAATATATACTAGATCTTTGGAAATTAATAAGTAACCCTTTTCTTTTCTCCTGCAATGTGTCTCGCTGCAATGTGCATTCCATTCCTCCTCCTTCTGTCTTAACTGTTATCTACCAGTGCTTGGGTACAGAGATAAATGTTTCACTCATTCAAATTCCAAATCAACAACTAAGGGAAGAGTCCATCAAGGTACTGTATTCTGTGTCCTGAAAGCACATTCTTTTCTACCATCTCCATAACTACTACAATATCTTAATACATGCTAAAGTGATACTGACAGCCTTGATTCTGCATTAACAAAATTTTGTCATTTTAGTTCAGTGTTGTTGTGTTGTTTAGGGGTTTTTTGGCCATTGAATGTAAGATGCAGTGACAGTGATTACTCGCACACTTCACCATGTTATTATTTAGTAATGTTATGATCTAATGCAGAGTGATATGTGGAAAATTTTCAGTGTGAAAATTTTAAACAGCAGAAAATGAATTCTGCAGAAGAGCATTTGATACTCCTACTGCTTTAGTGAAATAGCTAAGAAATAATGTTACCTAGTCAATGGCTTGCTTTCCAAAATTACCGTTAATGTTAGTGAACAGGGAAAAATTTATATCTGCCAAATTAGAAGGTCATAATAACACAATTTATGCCAAATAATAAAAGCTAGATACTGCTGGCAAAAAATAGGCAAAATTAAAATAGAAATATAATTGTGTCTTTTAATCACTGTTATCAGTCAGTGGTAAACATGTTCATTTGCATGTATTTGTAACCAGTTTTGTTGCTTTTGATGTCCTACAGGCACTAATAATGGCCTGTATTTGTAAAATGTTAGAAAGTGCAACTGTATTTTTTGCATATATTATCTCTCGGGACAGTTGTCTGTGTTGGAGATTTCTTTTTCATTTGGTATGAAAAAAAGCTATTATTTCTCACTGTGATTTCTGCTTCCTAAAGTCTTTATTATTTCATCTGTAGTAGTTTAGATGTGGAACAAAAGTTTATACTAAACATAATACTTTACTATGTGAGGTATTTTGTAAAACTGGCTTTCTGAAGTGGAGACTGTTCAGAACTGTTAGCAGTTCATAAGTTCCTAGCCAACCTTTTTCAGTTAATCCTATTCGTTTTCTCACATCTAAGGCAAGCAGCCAGACAGGCAGACAAGCTGAATTAAACAGACAAGTCCCTGTTGAGGATTACTGTATAGAATTGTTCTTTAATAGATATATAATCCTGCTACAAAAAAATAGAATAAAATTATTTTGCTGGTTGAGCTATCTCAGTGGAATTTTACTGTTATCTGCAGCTTTTTTCTTCTATGCAAGAAATGTTAACTATGCATATTATTGGATTTTACTGAAGGGGTTGGAGGGGGTTTTGGTACTGTATATCTAAATTTCTACTACTGCGAGGTATTTCTGGTGCCTCTATTGGATATCTTGCTTCACAGATTTATGGACAAGTCTCTTCTGATAATCTGATTTAATGCATATTGGGTTAAAGAATTTCACACTGCCGTTTGAACGCCAAATTTAGTATACTTTAAGGGATTTGATTTTCAAGTAGTGCTATTTATATTCTGAAAATCAAGTACCTTTCACATACCTCACATTGGACACACAAAATCAGTCTCACAAAATCATTAGCTAAGGCACAAGAAAGAGAAAAATATTTTCTACTTGTCTTTTCTTTTGTTGGTTCTAAACAGGCCTTGACAATCTGATTTATTACTACTTTGTCTTATGCTGAAATCACGAAACATACTTAAGTGTGATCAGATCAGAGCACATCTGTGTGCTGTAGGAATTTCCTCCTCTGGAAATGACAAGATAGCTGCATCAGCAAGGCACAATATGCAAACTAAAAATTCTTTTGAGAGGCAGAGGTTATTATATTGGTACAATGCCATTTGAATATTGCTGTGCTGCTTTCAGGGGCAAGTCTGTGGTTCCACATCACACTGCACTGTTTCAAACTCATGTTTTTGCTGGCTTTGGGATTTCTGTACCATGCCCAACTGCCAGACTAATGGCAATCTTACAGCCAGATTAAAACTGTAAGATCTCCCAGGCATTCTTCTCTCTATTCACACAACTGTACAGTAGTCACATCTGCAACAGCATAGCTATGGAACACATGATTAAAAAAAGAACTTCCTTAAATTCATTTTCATTTCTAATTGTCCATTAGACATGGACAATTAAAACTTAAACTTGACATCATTCTCCATTTTAATCATGGCATTTCAAGAGTAAACATGGAATGCTTTATCCTGAAGTGCAATATTTGAATTGATCATCCTTACATACATTTTCATTACAATATGGTATGGTTGATACTATTGCATTGTGTAGGGTGAAAGAAACACATGAATTCTAGGCAACAGAGAATTTTAAGTGATACTGTTTCTGGTTTTGAAGGTAATTCTATGTTCTTACTAGCTATTCTTACAAGATATGCCTGATGAGAAAGTACATCAAATTTTTGTCCCTACTTCTGAAAAGAAGACGACTAGCAATTTTATTTCCATATACTTACATGGATGTTAATTACTTGCAAGTTGTGATTCATTTTACCATTGTATTTCTTATATAGCAACCATTTCCTCTACAATAGAAAGTGATGTGCAGAGTTTGATTAGTATCTTAGGTTAAATGACAGTGCAGTAGGATGCTTTGACAATTTTTGTTACGAGAATATTTCTTTCCAGTATGTGCTGTTAATTATGTCCTATGAAGGATGCAAATGACATATTTAAACATTATGCTTTCCAAATTATGTTTTAGCATATGCCTTAATAATTATGATCTCCAGTGCCTCATGCAAAGAGGTTTTTAAATGTTTTTCATCTTTATGAAGGTGTGTGGGCGAGTCTTCGTTCAAGCAACCGATTTATCAACACTCAGACTCCATTCATTGATGTTGGTGCAAGACTTGCAGGGAAAGATAACACCAATTCCTACAGTGGCAGCCCTTTTCTGCAAAGTCAGCTTTTGAGACGGCAAGCAGCCCTCTATATATTTGGAGAAAAATCTCAGTTACGGGTAATGGCAATTTTTTTGTTGTTAACATAGGTTTTTATTTGGCTTGAGTTTAATAACCCTGATGTTTTTACAAAATTATAAATAATAATCTAGATAAGGTGGATGGATAACTCTCCTGAAGGTGTAAACTCTTATGAGGATTATTCCTATATGCAGGACAGCAATTAATGGAGCATAATGCGGTGAAGGGTAGGGTGGTGAAAATCAAGCTCTGTGGTTATATAAGACAACAAAATAAATAAAAACATATGAAATTATCTTAAAGAGTGATTAAAGATCAGGCTCAACCTCATGGAAGTTCTGTGATTAGAGAGCCCTCTGTCACTTCTGGTCACGTGCTGATGTGCAGTAGAGCTAAGGCATACAAAGATGAGTAACAGATGACTAGAGGAACGGAATAGCTTTTGTACAAGGTAAGAGGATTCAAGTTGGGAAACACTTGGCTAAGAAGGAAGTACATTGCTAGGCAACAGAGCATCTAGCACAGCCTTCATATTTGGAAGTCATAGAATCATAGAATCATCTAGGTTGGAAGAGACCCTTGGGATCATCGAGTCC
>JAOXJM010000041.1:55955677-55977284 GCA_026413425.1 Tringa solitaria | reverse complement strand
CATGTGCTGCGTAATGGCACTCAGGATGATCTGTTCCATGACCTTCCCAGGGACCTTTCCCTCTGTTTGTTTTAGATTGTGCAGACTGTACTGCAGCTGAACAAATCATTAATACCAGTAGTCACTTCACCTAGCTGTGGTATCTTTCCCGTGTCCAAGTGTGCTGAAATCAGCTGCAGCCATTAAAACACAACCAACAACGTTTATAAAAAAATGTTTTAGAATATAGTTGTTTTCACTTAAAAAGTAAATTATATTATTGTAACTTCTAGTTATTTGTAGTTCCAGAAGTCTCAGAATTGGGATTGTTCACAACACCTAGATCCATGACAGGATTTTATTAGCAGCTTATTCTTGTAACTCTTCAAATGTATTAAAATAATTATTGGACCATACATAGAAATTAGGACCCTGTATAAGTCATGTCAAATAGCAGAATGTAGCCTTTTCTTCTTACACTATATTAAAGAACACTTTTCCTAACACAAGGTGGAAAATGCATACTTAAGCTAATAAGCCTAAATGCACACAGATGCAGAACTTTTTGGATTTCAGCTCAAAAGTACATTATGTCAATTTTGAGCAGAATTAGTGTACTCTGATTATTTTAATCTAATATATGCCAGAAAAACTATTTTCTCTTTTTATGAGGAGAACTGAATTAGTTTGTCTATGAAGTTGGAATCTTGAAGTTATTATAGAAAAAATTTTGCTTAGCTTTATTTTTAAAAAACAGTGCAGGAATGTAGTCATTTGTATCAGGGGAGAAGTGGGGATAAAATAACTGTGCATATATTGAACATTTCTTAGCATTTTAAATGCCTAGCCACAAGCTCATATTCAGATATGATAACAACAAATTCTCTCACTGAAATGCTGTGTATGTGTTTATAGGTCCTTTCAAGGGATTTTCCTGTCACTGTTGTACATTCAGTAGATAATCTTTCCTTGATAAATGCATTTGTTCTCTTTATTTAGCTGGTTGGGTTTTTTTTCAACTGTCACGTGAAAATCTAAACATCCAGGAACTTCAAGTAGTCTAATACTAGTTTCCATAAGTACTGAAAAAAAATAAATAATGTTTCTCTGTTGAGGAGTTGGTAAGTAGAGATTAGAGAGAAAAGATAGAATGGGGAAGTGAGAGTGGTGGGAATGCAAAAGACACGGGAAGATTGCAGAACTAAAGGTGTTTTACAAGTTTCATGTGAAGCTAGACAAAGCACAGTGGGACATATTTCAAATGTGAAAATCAATCAGCAATTTCTTTTTTGGTTGCAAACTGTACTTATTCATATTGTAATTGGGAATGTTCAGTTAATGACCGTGCTTAATTCTGAAAATAAAAATCACAGTTCATAAACTTATTTGAAGGGTAAATTTTAAATGAATGCATGAAACTTTTGTGAGCAATGTGTCATCAAGATTAGCTTCAGAATCCTGAATTTTATATGGATATCAGGTAATGTAGGTGGAGTATAATTTGCAGCATTATCTCTGTACACATCTGCTACATTGGGTTCTGAGCAGTAGTAAAAAGTCCACTGCAAAACTTTCCAATTAAAGTTTGATTTCTGGCTACATCCAGGAGTAGCATCTTTGCCTATAAAGTTACATACTGTCTCATAAGTAGTCATAAAAGATTTATATCCAGTTTGATTACTTTGAAAAATACTGGGTTTTGTACAGAGTAGAATACTGCTTATTACATGGTATACCCTATCTGCTTGGTAACATTTTGCAGCCTTGACAATACATTAATTAGCTTTAAAATATTTTTAGACAAAATTTAGAAGGATTTGTGTGTACAGAGGCGACAGCTGCCTATGAATGTATTTGTTATCAGCATTCACGGGGGAATTATTTTGCTGTCACATTTCACATTTTTATTTATTACATACCTATTTGTATTCTACCTTAATACCCCCTTTTTTTTTTTTTTAAGATTCATAACCAATACCCAACAGAGTTTGAGTTCAATCAGTATTACCTGAAGTTTCTGGCTTTTCATCACATATCAAATCGATTTAAAACATTTCTCCTGGATTCAGACTATGAAAGACTAGAACATGGTATGTTGATGTTTGTTTATTGCATATTGGTTTTGTAGTTGTCAGTATTTTTCTTATCAATATTTGATCTACGAAAATTTGCCTAGTTTGAGATGGTTCAGTAGTTGCGTGGTGATGATGTAATAAATTCCATTTCAGTAATAGGAAGGAAAATGGAGGGGAAGAACATGCAGTATTTTTTGAAGGAATAATTACTGAGCCGTGCCACTGACTAGACTAAGAGAAAGTGGAAGAAATTAGCTGCGTGCCCCAGGGTTTTTTAGCAATATGTCCACATGGTTAAGCGTCCCCTACTAAATACCTTATTTGAACAGAAACAAAGCCCTTGGGAATCCTTAAAAGAGTGCATGAGATTTCAGGAAAGGAAAGCCTTTCCATCTATTACCTCTCTCTTCTTTCTCTTGCATTCTTTTCAGTGTTTCTCTTCTTTTTTATTTCCTATTTAGTCCATCTATTGTATGCAACGTTACTGGTTCCAAGGCCTTATCTGCCCGCTGAGCCCTCTTAATGAGACTTCACAACCACAGTTGAGGCTATTCTTGGAACTTGTTCACCAAGAAAAATACTTAAGTGCTCTGAATTTCACTGCATTGTGGGGGGTGTTTCTCATGGCATATGGTCAATTTTAATGGTTTTCTTCAAAACTTTAGTAACTGTGGAACAGACTACACTTGAGCAATCATTTTATTTCAATAAAAAAAAGTTAATCTCCATTATTTACCTTCATTTGAACAAAATCAAGAAGTTGGAGTCAATGACCTGTGCTTGCTTCCTTCCAACCTGAATTGTTACATGGTTCTACAATTAGGGGGGGAAGTAGTGTTTGTTTATTGAGAGTAGTTTGCTTTCAAATACCTTTTAATGCAACATAAAATCCTGTTTCCTGAGCCAGCATAGCTGCAGGCAGAAAGGGACATTCATAAATACACTCAAATATTTCAGTAAATTTCAGAACAGGTTTATAAATATAACACTACTGAATATTTTTTTCATATTAAATTTATATTTTACCAATTTGTGGCAGAGTGGCAGTTGAAAGCACTGAAGTTATTTCATCAAATACAATCTCTTTTTGTGATGGCATTTGATAGTAGATCTTGCTATACATTTAGTCTGTGAAATTCCTTTTGATTATGCTTTAGTGTTTGTTAGGTATTATCATAAAACTATCTTTTTGCTGCTATTATTTTCCCTAGGGACATTGTTTGAAGATAAAGGAGATAAACATGCCAAAAAAGGAATTTGTATTTGGGAATGTATTGAAAAGATGCACAAAAGGAGCCCCATTTTCTTCAATTACCTCTATGCCCCTGGTGAAATAGAGGTATGATTTTAAATTATTTTTTTTTTATAATAAAAGTTGCATTGTTATTGTGAGTGATTCCTTGAGTACATTTTAATATCTTAATTGTTCTTAACTGAATAAGTATTTTGTTGACAAAGCAATAGCTTGATTGGTTTGAGTAGTGCCTCATAGGTTTATATTCTCAGTCATCTTAGTTATGGAAATGTCATTTAAAGAGCCAAATTCTGGAACATGGATTTATGCATCCTGCTGAGGTAAATGAGAATCTTGGTTTGATTTCATTTAATTGTATGAATGATTTTAAAAATTATCTTAAAGTTTGCACAGATTGTTTAAAAAAAATATTACATTCTGCAAGCCATAGTTATGGGGAAATGAGCTTAGAGTCATAACGGGATACGTTTCATAATGATCTGATTGAATTGTAGTATCTATATCACTGTCTTATAATGTATGTCCACTAGATTGGACTGGGTCTTGAATATAGAATTCACAGTATACTCACCATTATAGAATTGCAGTAGCTGGGGATGAAGCAGTCAAGTTATCTCAGGAACTGCAATAAAAGGGTGCTGTTCTTACTGTAGTTATGGAGACAAGGCTGTCTTTTATCTTTAACAGGAGGCACAAAGACTGTGAGGGTACCAACGGCATTTGATGAATTAGAGTTCTTGTGGCGCCTGCTTTAGTAGAAGGATAAAAATGAGCAGTATATTCTCAAAGCTAGTATTAGTTTTAGTTTTTGATCTGACTGAGCCAAGATCTTGCTGTGGAAATGTCAAACTGTGGCACTACTTTTCACTCAGTGCAATATACTGTTCAATTTAGAATAATCTAGAAACTACAAATATTGTATTGTAAGTCTAAAACTCAAAGACTTCATTTCTGTCATCATAATAAAACTTTGTTTCAAATAGGCTCTGAAACCAAACGTAAATATATCCAGCCTCAAAAAGTGGGATTACTACGTAGAAGAGATTTTGGCTACAGGTCCTTCCTATGATTGGACCATGGTAACTGCAAAATGCAGTGTTTCAGAGGAAGCTGACCAAACGGATGGTTCGCCCTCTCAGACTAAGAGGAAAATAGTATGGCCATGTTACGATGATGTTAAAAAAATACAACCTGATGCCATCAGCAGCCTTTTAAATGTAAGTATATGGATTACACAGAACAATAAGTTTTCTCATGCTCATGAAACCCATATTTACTTTTTATTTAAGTTACTGCCTTATAGATGTACTGTTATTAAAAGGATCATGATAGATGTCAAAACAGGTATTTAGTAAAAGTGGCTGGTTGATCTTGAGAAGTGATGCTTGCTCTGGGAATCAATCAGGCTTCCTGCAAAGCTTACATTATTCTGAATAAATGCTTTTCTGGGAGTACATTTTAATAGTAGTTAATAAAGCCAGTCATTAATTATTTTTTCTCACTGTCATTTTTAAATAATAAGGTAGGTAGCATAATAAATTTTCAGGTTGCCTGTTGTATGAAATGCAGAAACTGTTGCTTTAATTTGGGCAAATGTTGGATCTAGATTTCATGTCCTCTTTCGACTCAGTTTAAAGTAGGTGTTCCAGATTTCCAGACAGATCAGAAATCAGAATCTGACACTTGTTGATTTTAACAAGTGGGAGGCAGATACACAAACATAAACTGAACATCTTGGCCCAAATTTCTCAAAAAAGCTTTCCATAATTGCTCTTAATTCATGTTTACTAGGACCGAACTCATAAACTTAGGTTCTTAAGAATATTTTGGTACTTGAAATAGGTGCTTGATTATCATTATAATTATTGTAGTTATTTAGAATGATTTAACATCTGTATTTTCTTAATTGTTTGTTGTTTGATTATAATTAATTAACAGTCTGAGTGTTTTGATTATAATCTTAATCGATAGCTCCAGAAAATGACAAGGACACTTTTCACTTCCTGGAGCTCTTTCAAGCCACATGAGTATTCAGATACACATCACTACATACAGTTTTTTTATTTTGAAAAGTATTTGCAGACTTTACCTTATATTAAAGATGGGATTATAGAGCCTAAATACTGCAGTGCTTGGAAAATTGGAATATGCTCTGGATCTCCAAACTCCCCCGAATCAAAGATGATATAGAAAAGTCTTAAGGCAGGAAGTTTCTGAGTGGGATTGAGTCCTTGAGGATAGACTTGCTTTTGCTAGAGAGTTAGCTTTATCCTGGCACATTCCTCAAATTTCTTTTGGTCCATTCCTTCCAATCATAATTGATCAGACACGGGAACAATGCCCAATTGAAAAAATGATAATAGGCACTTGTAAAACTCCCCTTGGCTCAAAACAAGATAGCTATAACTTCTCAGAGCTTATAATCTCACAAATGCAAAGTAAGTTCTGTCTCTCAGCAGGGGGCATATCAGGGATTCTTTAGCATAAAGAGAGCTTTCATATCAGGTAACTAGAGGCCAGAGTACATCAGGACTATAGCAACAATATTCTTCTGCGTTTCTTCGTGGGGTAGATGCCAAGCCATCCATATCCACAACTGTGAGAAACTGCCATATAACAAGGAAATTATCCATATTATATTCCAAAGATATGTGGGTCAGGTTTTATAGAGTTTAAATGTTATTTGTGAATTAGATTATAGTAATAAAAAATAGCAATGGAGAGGAACATTTGGAAAACTTTGAAGAGGTTGTATAAAGGTTACAAAAATATTCTTCTAAGTTTAAGAAGCAAAGTGAACTTTCTTTTAAAACAAGTTGTTAATTTAGGGCTATTGCTGGTGTAGGAGAAAGACCTCTATTTAACCATAAATCCATTGAGAATGTGTTGGTATCTGCTAAATATGGTCTCAGTTCAAACATTTTTAGTGGTAAATTATTAGGGAAGATTGATTCTCCCTTAGTTTTTAATGATAAGCCCAAATTTGATTGTTCTAAAGACATTTTTCAATTGAAAACTAGATAGCGCTTTTCAGGATGTAAAGCTGAAACAAAGAAGTTATTGAGTGTCCTAATTAAGAATTTTACTTGGTAGAATGTGGTACTCTTCTATTCAGAGCAAAAGGTGTAAATTTTTAGCACTAGATGTTCTGATGTATTTTGGGTACATAACAATTTGTCTCTAACCAAATGTGTGTGATGGCTCTATGGTTTCCATAAGTCCTTATGCTTATGACTTTCAGAAAGTTAACTAATCTGCACATTCCATTCATTGAGTCCTAAATGAAGCCTTTTAAAGATTGCAGATAATAAAATGCATTTTAAAATGCAGATTTCTTTATAAAGCTTCTCAGTTCACTTCTACCACATCAGAGGCAACCAACAAATATGAGCTAGGTTGTTCAAATCTTAAATTCTCAAAAGTGTACTTTGGAGACATAAATATTCAAAAGTAGATCCAAACAGAGGTGCTTCCCTCTAAGATGATGTTCTGATGGCCCTTCTGCTTGATAGACATCAGAAACAAGGTGCCAATGGTAAGAGTAGCTACTCATTCACTTTTTAAAGTAAATGAAAGGTAATTGTGAAACAGCACACCTATGCCTCTGTTTTCTCTTTCAGAAATTAGTTGCAAATAGTTTTAAAATAATTTCTTCATTTAAAAAAGGTAGATTTCTCCACAATACTAAAAAAGAGCTCATTTGACAGGAATTTTGAGGTTCCTGCTGCCTCTTGTTTGTTTCTTTGTAAGCGCTTGCTTTCTTTACTTGTAAAATTCAGCAAGATTATACCAAGAGTCATGTCTTCAGTACAGGTTAACGTTCTGGGTTAAATGTTTTCTATAAAGACTAGCTCTTCAAATGATCCTTTGACATGAGTATGTTGTGATAGATTATAAATGAGTTGACTTATCTGACATTTGGCAAAGGGAAGTGCAAAGTCTGCATGGGAATAACCCCATGCACCAATGTATGCTGGGGGTGCCCAGCTGGGAAACAACTTTGCTGACAGGTCCCTGCTTGTCCTGGAGAACAGCAAGCTGACCATGATCCAACAACATAGCTTTGCAGCAATGACGGCTAGTGATATCCTGGGTTGGATTAGAAGTGTTGCCTGCAGGTTGAGGGAGGTGATCCTTTCCCTCTATTCAGCCCCACTGAGGCTAAACCTGGAGTACTGTGCCAGGTTCTGTGCTCCCTGGTACAAAAGTGAGATGGGGCTAATGCAAATGGCCACAAAGATGATTAAGGGTCTAGAGCGTCTTTCGTGAGGAAAGGTTGAGAGAGGTGGGACTGTTTGACCTGCAGAAAAGAAGGCTTGGGGGAAATTTCATCAATGTATATAGATATCTGAAGAGAAAATGTAAAGAAGGTGGAGCCAAGCTCTTTTCAGTGGTGCTCGGTGACAGGAACAGAGGCAATGGGCACAAACTGAAATGCAGGAGGTTCTGTCTGAACAGCAGGAAACACTTTGTCACTGTGAGGGTGACTGAGCACTGGCACAGGTTGCCCAGAGAGATTGTGGGGTGTCCATCCTTGGAGATACTCAAAAGCCATCTGGAGACAGTCCTGGGCAACGGGCTTTAGGTGGTCCTGCTTCAGTAGGGGGGTGGACCAGATGATTTCTAGAGTTCACTTCCAACCTCAACCATTCTGTGATATATGCCAAGTCCTTGAGGGCAGACACATCTACACTCCCACTAACTTGCTAATATTCCTAAAAAGATACTCAGTTCCTATAATTCATTGGGAGTGGCTCAGATTCCCATACTTTTAAGAATTGTGAGAGATGAACCTATGTGTCCTGTTCTTGCAAATAAGCAGTTACGACACTTAACATTAGATGGTGATTGCTCAGAGCGAGGTTGGCAAACTCAAAAGATGCAACTCAGGACGCCGGTCACACAAATTAACTCTGCCGTAAACATGTGCTATAAAGAACTAAAGCTTTATAAGAGGTCAATGGATAACCAGCAAAACAATAAAAACAGTACTTCTGATTGTGAGCTGGTTTATAACTTCTAGTTATGTGCCAAAAAGACTGATCCATCAAAGTAAACCCCGAACCAAAACATTTATTCCAAATATTGAATAACTAGTCATGTACAACTTGTTGCACACACAAGTCTGAACACTAGATAGAGGCAGCAATTCAATCACTGGATACAACACATTCATGTCTTTCCATTTGTAGTCCAAGTCTCAGAAACCTTCTAGCCCAGGAGCTGAAGAGAAAATACTGACAAGGAAAGACTTCCAAAACAGAGTGCTCTGTCACAGTCAAGAGAGTTTACTAGCATGGAACTTTCTTCAGATTGTTGTGTGTGTGCACAAACATATTCCAGATACAAAGGAGGTGATCAGTCTCTACAGTTCTGGAGTATCTGCAGAGTTAACGCCCCTATGTACCATTCAAATATTACAAAGTAGGTTACTTAGCAGATACATCTTTTGAAAGGCACAGTAGTGTAATTACTTGTAATTACCAATTCAGTAAATGGATATTCATACAGTTGAATTTGTTATAACCTTTCTTTTTATATGTATTGAGTTCTTCTCCCATAAGTCTAAGCAACGGGAGATGAACCAGAAAGATAATTTTAAGGACTTGTTCTTTCAAGGAAATGCAGCTATTCACAGTCTATTCCACACGTGGAAGGAAAAAAATCCGATTATTTTAGTGAAATTTGAAACTGAAGGGGTAAGAGTAAATCTTTGTGATTTATTGCCACATATGTTTTTTTACATGGGGTTTATTAAAGGAGAATTTATTCCTAACTTTTCAAGTTATATATAGAAGATTGTTGAAAGTTTTTCATTCTAAGTTCTGGAAGCACTACTTATTGTAGAGCCAAGAAAGAAGGAATGTGACCCAGTTGCTAAGTAATAAGTTTCAGTTACTTCTAGATTCTGCAGAGAAAGACTCGTACTCAAAAGTCAAGACTAGGGCAGAAAGAGAATGATCAGATTAAAACCTGACTAACTTGTAGCACTAAAGAGCTTGTATTATTTTGCAGCAATTTGGAAAGCCTTTTATAAAAAGTCCGTGTATGTATCTATCCCTATGTATCCCATCAGGAAGTGTTTTACACTCAGCACTTTGAAAGAGGAACAAGTAATCTAGAGAAGCCTTTACTCTGGCTTCTGTTGACCATTCCTTATTTTTGTATCTACCTATAAAGATGCTCCAAACAAAACTACTCTGGTTTTATTTCTTGGCAGGAAGAGAGTCCCATAATATTTAATGTATATGTGACTCAATATTTAAAAGTTCCGGTTTGATTCTTGCTGTTAAGCTAGATTTCTTATATTTAGTTTTACTATTGAGTTTTCTAATTTACCTCAGCAAGAACAAGTTTGTAGAAATATTTTATGTTACTCTGTCAAGTACTGGCTTTTTTATTTTCACTTCAGAGTTCAAAATTTATTTCAGGAGTTAATTTCCCGGTCAAAATATTTTCTTACCTTAAAATATAGTAATTTTCTTTCAGTCTTTCAACAATAACAATTTCCTGAATAAATTGTCATTCTAAAAGACCAATAGGAGTTGGACGATATTACGAATTTACTTTAATCATTTGGCATAGTAAAAGTAAAGAAAGGTAGAGACGTACTGTCCGTACTTTGAAAATAAATGTCTTGGGGTTTAATTGGCTTTTATATAGCATGGGAGTTCTCTGTCCTGTGGCAATTTTTTTTTCTATCATCAATTCTTAATTGCATTTGCAAAATTGAGGTTTTAATTTTATTTCATTAGGAATCAGATTTTCATAACAATATGGTTGTTGAAAGCAAAAATATAGAAAGGAAGCATGGACGCACATCAGAGTAGTGACAAATGTATCAATGAGTGTTCACAAGTAAAAAATAAACTAATGAAATTGCTTCTTTTTACTTAACTTTGCATGCACTGTCTTATTAATGGGAAATAACCCTAACTGGAGGTTATCGACATAGGCCATGTTCCCAAGTTCCACAACAAGAACATGTTGTTACAGTTTGGCATCCAAATTGAATAAATCTTTCTGATTCGTTTCCTTCTTTTATTACAGCTTTGTATCATATTTTATAAACCAGGGTAAATGTTAATATTGGCAATGTATAATGTTGGTGTCACAGTGCAGAATTTGTTCTTTGTAAATATTTTTATAAAATATAGCCTATCCCTATCGTTGTCTTGTTTCTGTTATGGCAATTGGTGTTGAATTTTTTGTGTTCAGGAGAACTGACAAAAAATTGAAAGCACAATGGCTCCTCCAGCCTGCGACATGCAAGAAGAATGATGTGGCTGATGCTGCACTTGGTTTCCTTTGACTCCTGAGTCTGCTTGATTTCAGTTTATAGCTGGTTTAACTGAGGTTTTTTGACTTTACTGGGTAACGTGGCCTAAAAGCTTCTGGTGTAAAAATACTGACTAGAAAATGGTTTTATAAAAATTATTGCCAGGAGGCAATCAGTTAGAAATGTTTATCCTTAAGAAAACCCCTGTTATTTGTTTCAGGAAATTGAAAGGTTGGAAAGTAAATTATATCAGAGCCCAGAAAGGTGGCAGCTTTTGTGGGAAAGGGTCAAAATTAATCTAAAGGATGACACCAGACAAGACAATGTAAGTAGCAAAAGAGCTCACCCCATACAATAATTCCATTCCTGCTATATAGGCTACCTGGGACACTGACAAAATCACTGTATTTCTTGGAGTAAAGTAATGCTTTTGAAAAATTGAAAATGTTGTTCTAACCCATAATACTGGCTCTGTGTTTCTACATGTAGAAAAATATATTTATACTTGTGCTATTTATTTAATCGCTTTTCCTGAGTAGATTAAGGCATATAGACAAAACGAGCATGACTATTTTACTAATACAGAAATATATGACTATATATTTAAAAGTTCTTGAAGTACAAAAAACCCTCAGTTCCTGAAAGTAGCTAAAAGGACACCACAGAGTTTCAGAGATGAATAAAGATATTTCCATGTCTAAATAGAATTTTGGAATTGTAGATTCTAGTAAACGTTTTGATTTTGTTTCATTTCTTGACTGCAGTAAAAAGAATAGCTGAAAATATAGATATTTTCTAAGTCAAAGGCTGCCTCTTTGCTATCTACAGGCATTAGGAAGAATGTTAGTACTTTTTGTGAGCTTTCCCTATGAACTTGGCACAGTGAGTTACCAGCTCAAGACTGTACCCTAAGTCTTCAGCTTCACATGCTTGTTGAAATTTGCCAATCTCCATGCAGTGGTTATTCTGTGGCACTACTTTGTTGTTTGTCCTTTGCACTCAGGAAAACAATATGCTTTATGTCAGAGTCATTTGAGTTCACTTTATACCCTAGACAAATTCAAAATGAAAAAAGTTTTATCCTAGCACAGCAGAGAATTTTTTTTATTGAATTGGAAGCAGAAAAGAAAATGCAAGTATAAATATACCTGATAGTCATCTCCTGACCTAGCTGTTACTTAAGGATTCTCAGATAAATGCAATAGCTAAGGGTCAACCCCAAAAACTCTATCTCTAGGATGCTTTAGTTTAGATTAAGACAGAAGTCAGGATCCCTCTTGTTCCAGGTTATTGAGATTATACTAAAATCATTTGGATCTATAAAGTAGCTCTTGGAAACTGCAGTCTTCCTTTCCTCTTCCCCTTCCCTTCTTTCCATATGAAATTAGCGAATTTTAGTGTATCCAAACATCTGACTAGTTCTAGATGCTTCTGAGAAAGCAAGGGAAACATTGTTCAAGATTATATCACTGGAATATACAAGGCTTTTCTGAAAAACTGAGTTCTCACAGTATAGGAACCCAAGTGCTTAAGAAAAGCATTGAATTGCCATCCCTCGGACTTCTGGGGCAGCACTGACTTGTATTATGAAGATTATTTTGGGGCCTGATAATAATTCACACTTTACCACATATTATCAGCATAAAGATGAGACAGTCTCACAATGCAAGATATATCGTGTTACCTTTTTTTCTTTTATTTTCATCTTTAGCTCCGGAGACTTCCTTCTGGCTCCTCAGGGATGATGTCAGCTAATCTACATTCCTATCAAAAGAGGTCTTTGTTGGAAATACCTGACAGTGGGCTGGGTGAGGAACAGAGTGCAAGCATCCCTCCCTCTAATGGAGTGGACAGAAGAACAACTACACTTTACAATCATTTCACATCAAAGAATGATGAAAATAGGTAAACTGAATAATCATAGAACATCATTTTCATATGCATAGAATATTGTGTGCCTTCTTTGTGGTTCTGATTACATTTAGTTGTCTTGATGGGTGGGCCTCTGTCTCCTAACAGTATCTTTCAGTCTTCCCCCTTCTATGCACAAGCAAATTGTAGCTGCACATTTAATGCATCCAAAGTACTGAAATGGTGTTTATCAGTTTATCACAGTTACCAATAAGTAAACTGTTGGTTTAAAGACAATTTGTTTTACTACAGTAAAAGAAGTGTTTGAATGTATGCAGTCATTTTGGAGCTCTTATGTATCACCAGTATTCATATTATAGAATCATGTGCCATTTGTTTTTTCTGTACCTTTCAGATCTTTTGAAGGTACGCTATACAAAAGAGGAGCTTTACTGAAAGGCTGGAAACCTCGCTGGTTTGTGCTGGATGTGACAAAACACCAGGTAAAGCCTTTTCAGATAATGGATTTTTTATGACTGTTTGCTGCTTTTTAATTTACTAGGTTTGTATAGATTGATTTTACAAATAATACTAATAATGATTGTTTTCACATACGATGTGTGTGTTACATCATTATAGACCATATATCTATGTTTATTTTGTGTGTCTTGTAGTTGCTACAGCATTCTGAATGTACAGAGGGTTTTCAGGTTTTGGTGTTTTTTTCAAACAGTGATAACTGTCTGGCATATAATCGTAAAAGATTTCTTGGACTGGAAGTTATACATTATTGTTTGGGCCTCAGGATAAAAGAGCCAGGTAGTGCCTGAGGACATTTTCTAGGCATTGTGGCATACAAGCAATACAACCAATTTTTTTAAAGCACTACTGACTCTAGAATGTCATTAAGCAATTAAGTGGTAAGCATAATTTGCTCTTTAATATGACCTTTAGTTTCCAAAAGAGCTAGAAACTCTTTCTGAACTAGATTGTGAAAAACTTAAAGGTATTTCCTAAAGTGCAATTGGGAGGCTGAGAGCTTGATAGCAAGTTTAATTGAGGCATTCCTGATGAAACTGTAGCAGTTGTACGCTCAGCATGTATTTTACAGCCTTTTGGTTCCCCAGGCTCTTTGCCATAAGCATTTTCCTTTGCAAATGAAAGGACGTTATATACTCTGGAAAAATGACAGTCTGACTTGCATCAGCAGAAAAATCCATTTACCTCACTTGACTTCTTAGTGCTTTTCTGTAACCTGTATTTGAGAAAGCTGACCTAGAATCTCTCTATGAAAGTCTGTTCAAATATGGAAAACAGGATCACAGATGGATCACAGATTCAAACTCAGAAATTAGTTTGAATTTTGTAAGTGACTTAAAATGAGTTAAAATTTCATCTGAAATTGTATTTCTAAAAGTCCTGAAATGCCAAGTTCCTGATTGAACAATAATTTCAGGTGCCATATATAGGAATGTTTTAGATTAGCCATAGTGACATATATTTAGTAGCAAAATTATTCATAAATATTCTGGTAAGTCATTGTACAGCAAGGAGTACAAAAAACAGAGGAGATCTCTTGGTCTGAACATTTTACCCAATTTACCTTGTATGCTGGAATTCTGCAGTGGAAATTTGTGGTCTCATGTACTTTAAATAATGTTGGGTCATCAGGCAGTAACCTTTATTGAGCCAAATATTCCACAGAGTGTGGGTTGTAACTTCTGAGACTCATGTATGCTTTTGTTTAAAAATATTAATTTGTTGTAATCAATACACTTAAAACTATGTAATATAAAGACAATCATCTTTTAAAATGTTAATTGAGGATTTCTTGATTGGTGTGGTAAAATACCAAAAAATGTGCTGATTATAATTATTCTTCCTGATATAAAGGAGAAAAGTTTCATTTTGCAGAATTACATTATTCTTATAACCAAATATCCTCCTGAGTGTCATAGACATAGGAGTAATACAGGTCAATCTTAGTTGGTATTCTATTGTTTGACCTTTGCTATGAAGGTTTGCTTTACTTTTTTGCATTGGTTTATGGGATTTTTTAATTTTTATTTTTTTTTAAAGCAAGTATCAGATTTGCTTTTCTGGAAATTGTTTGCATATTGAAACGCAGTTTACGGAGTGGTTAACATTCATATCAAAGTATCTTTGCAAGGATTAAAAAAAAAAAAGCAAGTTCCATTCAACCACTAAGTGCAGTATAGGAAAATGTGAGTCTTCGATGTAGTTTATAATTATCTAAAATTATACTTAAATTTTTGCTGATCATTTTAAATTCTGGAAATATAGAGCATAAGTGTTCTGTTAACTCCTTGGTGAAGAAAAGCTCTTGTGTTAGTTTCAATGTAATGAACAATAAAGAGGTGGTGCTTGTTAAAAAACTGATAAGGAATGCTGAATCCTAAAGACCAGGTTCTGCTTTCATCGTGCACATATTGTCCTCTGGAAGCAGTGCATGACTATTTGAAGTTTCTCTGCTCTGAAACTCTGATGACAAAATGCTCCTCCCACAACTCTGTGTCTGCACAGGAGCGAATGGTGGAGACTTTGCTATTACCCAGAGATGTCAAATAGAGGACTGGCCAGTTAAGGGCTATCACCAGTCCCACCATCTTGTACATATCAAACCTATGATTTCTGTCAGTTGTGTCTTAGAAATTTCCCATGTCTGATTTCCTTGGTTCCTAATATTATTTGTGCCTCCCACTCTTACCCCTCCATGCCTCCAAGTTGTATCCAGGAAAAGGGAAGAAGTGAAAGGTCCATCTAAATAGCATATTTGGATTATTTTTTTCTCTTGTGTTCAAGCTGCGATACTATGATTCTGGTGAGGATACAAGCTGTAAGGGACACATAGACCTTGCAGAAGTTGAAACTGTGATTCCTGCTTCTCCAACAATTGGAGCCCCAAAACATGCAAGTGAAAAAGCATTTTTTGATGTAAGTATATGTGCTCTTTACTTGACCTTTATGTGAAACTTTCTTTTCTTGGTGTTTTTAACCTCCTACTTTCAGTCCTGCTGGAAAGTGAGCTAGGAAGGAGGTGTCATGCCAACTAAAAACAAAAAATTTTTATCCAGAAAGCATCTGACCCTCACTTTCAACAGCAGAAATTAAAAAAATGTTATATTCAGGCCCAATTAGTACATTGAGTATTACAGTTTAAAGTAAAGTTTGCGAGTTTTTCTGTGTTGTGTGTTGACTTCTCTGTCTTCATGTTCTTATTTTTCCTTTGCAGCTGAAGACAAATAAACGTGTATATAATTTTTGTGCCCAAGATGCACAGAGTGCTCAACAATGGATGGATAGGATCCAGAGCTGCATTTCAGATGCTTAGAAAGGAAAAGTGTTCCATAATAAAGACACATTTAAAGCACCTCTTCCTGTAAGAAGCTAAGTTCTGAAATGTTACTGACAGACAACCAACCTTCTTCACATTTCAGCCATAGAAATTCATAACATGCTAAAGTTCCTTTTCTGTTTAGTGATTATAACCACTATAACTGCTATCTTTTTTTCTGCAGGGAGGACTTTGAAAAATCATAATCCATTTATCCTGAATTTCTACTTTCTTCAGTACAATTCCTAGCTATAAAAGTGGGCTGTATTTGCACTATCATCTAATTCTGGTTTTCTCATTCTGTTATGAAACCTGTCCAAAGGAAACTGTAGAAATTTTCCCTCCACAGGAAGTGTATTTCTCTATTTATATTTTTAAGCAGAATGTTCTTATTTCTGAGCTAATCATGAATAAGAGGGAACATGTCTACAATTTCTAAAAATAAATAAATAAATGAATCTTGTGAGTCCAGTGACATATATATCAGGTTGCCAATGTTTATAGACAGTTGATATTTTTCAAGACCAAGGAGTTAAAATTGCTCAATACTAGACTTTCAAATGTCTTCTCAGTGTTCAGGTCTAATCTTGTGCTCCACTGAGTGCTTCTGCAATGTTGTTGTGGAATTTGAAATTCTGAGGATTATCTGAAGATCGTAGCACTTTTCTTTTAGATTCTGTTTGCAGTTACAATGGCATAAATGTAAGAAAACTGGCTGACACTATTCAGGAGAAACGGAAAACAACAAACTAGGAATTCAGTAGAAGAAAGATCTCTTATGTGTGAGTTATATATGTTAATTTATATGCTGTTCTGCTCACTGTAAAACAAAAAATAACAAACATGATAATGCACTAAACAATGAAGCAAGCACTTGCACTGAAATCTTTAAAATGCAGACATTTTGCAGGACAGAGGTAAGTTATTTATAGCAGAACAATACTAGCTAGTTAACAACATTTACAGATATTAAATATGTACATAATCAGGTTTGATGTGTCATGATTTGATACTTTTTAAACATTTTTGCACATGAATTGGAAGACTGTTTATAGATTTTTACATTTGATAAAATTGTGTTTGTTCAGCTTAAAATCCCGGTGAAACATTTTTAATAGCCCCAAATTAGTAGAAGTTTTACAGTCTACAAACAGTGATGACATGAGTAGAATTGTAGGTAATTAAGCCATTGTTTTTATTTTGAAATGTTAATATGTTAAATAGCACACTAATAATACAAAAGGTTTGTATATATGAGTCACTATTTTCTCATTTCTCCAGACGTTCTGCTTGTAATTTAATGTCAGACTAACCAAACTGACTATACTTATAAGATTTTTTCAGTTATTAAATTGTTTGTGGTTTTTTTTATAACTAATGTATTTTGTCAGAAAGAAACATAAATTTCTTGCCACACACAATAGGAAATACAGCTGTTTTTAATGCATTTGCAATTTCAAAACAAAATATGAAGGATTTTTCTAGCATTTTTCAATTGACAGATTTCCACCTGTGACAATGGTGTTTGCACATTTGTATTTTTCTTTGTATATGAAGTACTTTTATATGTACTTTGTAAAATACTGATCCTGTTCTTAGGTTATATGAAAATATACATACCACTGCTTATCTTGTAACTAGTTAATTTTAACTCTTTTATGTTATGTGATATATGTATGCTAACCATCTTGTAATAAATACACTTCTTAAGGAAAAGTAAAACCCTTCCTTTTACTGTAAAAGAGAAAAAAGCAAGACCCACATGTTGAAATATTTCCACAGGCACAAGACAAATCCTTATTTACTCTGTATTAAGAATAGTGGGTGTATTAAAAAACTACGTGTTCTTTTGTATACTTGTAAATACTCTTGCAAAGAAGTTGCACTTGAGCATCCTTAAACACTTGTCAACAGTAACACTAAAGACTAAAGAAATCAGAATTTAAAGCAAAATTATCATTCTAACAAGTCTCAATATGTAGCCTTTACTAAAAGGCTATATACATATAATGTTCATACTAAGTTGTTGAATAATAATGTCAAATATGTTTTTTTAGAAACATCCTATAGAAACACCGTATATGGTGTCACAACATAAATCAACTGCATACTTTCACCCTGAAACATATTTCACTCATTTATATCACCTTATGCCAAAATTATGTAGTTCCTAAGAAATAGAATATAAAAAATTACAAGGTCTTACTTGAGAATCTGCATCTAAATTGAATTACTGAGCATAGTGTGGGATAGCAGAGTTAAAATGGAAAGGGAATGTGTGACGGAGGTAGGGGACCTGTGACAATTCTTTGATGCTGTGGTGCTTAGATGATAAGATTTGCATATTGAGCTTGGCATGGATGCTAATGTTGCCTTAAATGTTGGTCTCAATTTTTAGTGTCTGTATTGATGGAAAATGGACTTGAGCAACTAAACTTAAAAATATCCGAATAAAAGCTGAAATGAGATATATGATATTTGTGGTGTTTATATAAGGAATATATAGATGAATGGTAGGCATAGGTTCTTGATATGAAGACACTAAGTTTGCATTGTCCCTGAGGGTCTTTTCTATACAAAAATGAAGGTTCAGAGACTTAGAGAAAACATGGAGAAGTTAGCATGGCATATGCTATGGAGTTTGTCAGTGTGAGTTGTGTCAGTAGAAGTAGAGAATTAGGAACAGAGAATTTGCTTGGGAAAAATTGTGTGTACAAAGGGATCAGTCTTCATATTCTATGAAAATTTTCCAGAAAAATGAACCTGTCTAGGAGTTGGGGATGAGGTAAGCATGTGCTGCCTCAGGTGTGTCATATTCCTATTCTCATACTGTGCGTCATGACATTCCTACTGTGGAAAAGGAGTGTTATCAGGGCCTTTACATAAGGGAAGAAGATTGCTTGCCTTTCTCTGTGTTGAGTAACAAAATGCCCTCATAATAGGTGACAGGATGAAGTGAGTTTAAGTTTTGAAGAGTTGTTACTGGTATATTATATTAGTAATTTCTCTTTCCTATCTAATATACAATTATTTTCTATAACAGTCTTTACTTTTGATGGAACTTTAGAATTAGCATACGAAATAATAAAATACTTGGCATGCCACGTGTGGGTCACTGGTTATGTAATGATACACAAACAGCTAACAGACTCAGGAACAAATGTTCAAAATTTTGTATCACATCCCACACACATTATTTGTATCTGATATTTTGTGAATTGCAGACATAACAAAAATGTGGTGATCTTGTCCAAATACTGTCGTTTTGCCTTTTCATCCTGTAATATTCTTGGAGTATGTCTAAGTGGCTGCACCACATTTCTCATTTTTCGTATTTGTGATCATCCAAATATTTTGTCTGTTTGTGATTATCCTGTGGTTGCTTTGGGGAGTCAGAAAACTGAAATGAATCTACCAGTTCCCCAGTTATGGTAAAGTTCATGCTGAGTATCACTGCTGCACCTACTTTCTGGTGTTTTGTCTGTATTCAATCAATTTCTTCCCAAATTTTGGCTACTGTGCAAGCCAAGGGCAGTATTAGCATCCACATTCTCATTTAGGAAATTTTCATCTTTGAGTTTTTTCACATACAGCTTTTTCTTAATCTTGAATTGCTGCAAGTTCACTATTGTTTCCTCTCTTTACTTACTAGTCCAGCTAGCCTCTGAAAGGATGGATTACTAATACAAATACTGTTAATAAGAATTGGGTTTATGTTTCTGTTTGCATAATAGAAAATCTTCGAAGACTAATTTTACGGGGTTTTTTTCTCCACTTTTCTGCTGTAGACCTTTCCAGTCTAAGCTGATAGGACTTTTAACCTAAAGGGACTCTTCAGTTCTTTGCCTTTAATTCACTAGTCTTTAAGATTGTAAAAGCAAATAAATCAAGCGTAATCAACTGTGTCTACCATCTTTATCCACAATCACACTGAAGTAATTAAAACCCAGATATTAACTTCCCTTTTACCACTGACAGTTATGGAAATTTCTCCTTCATCACAATACTGCCCATTGAAAGCTGAAGGGACTGAATACAGATGTCATTCCTGGTTTAGCAAGCAACTATGAAATAAACACAGCTTTTAATCAGTTGAGATTGTCATGATTACCTGAGTCAGTCCTGAGAAGACAGAGTCTTTCTTAAAATGAGATATATTTGTTTCATATGTGGACTCTATATGTTACTCTTAAGAAAAGTTCTCAAAACCCAATATTGGAACAAAAGCTAAAAGCTGTGTTTAAAAGGCAAAATCTTCAATATAATTTATTTGTTTATACCTTGATCTCTATGCACACCCTAGAAACCAGGAGATGTGCTACTGGCAGCTGAATTACAATTCCAGATTGCTAGTCATATCCAGGCAAAATACTGTCTTAGTTGTCTTTTTCATGGTGGCCTAATCTGCTTGATCTCTCTGCTAAAATACTGCTTGTTGTCAACATCCAATGGAAAATTACATTTTGTCCACTTTAAGGTTGCCAACATATAGTCCAAGATTCTTCCTTTCTCTTCAAATTTTGCTTACATGACAGAATTACCACATTTATTAATAGGAAATATTGTTTGATTGTAGCAAGTTTACTCTTGCTGTTGTCCCTTGCCTGCTCTTTGGTAAAGATGTTTTGTTTATGCGTCATCTAAGAGAGCCTATACTTGTATATATAGTCTCATAGAGAGCCTATACTTTCATCTGCAAAATAGGCAATAATAGGAGATGGAAATAGGCTAAAAGGCATGCAATATTATCATGGTAGAAGGTAACGCAGTTGTTTCAATTATTGAATGGTGCTTCTTTCTGCCCCTTATACTCACCTAGAAGAATTTGAGGCATAGTCTTGGTTTATTTTAAGATTTATTTATTTCTGTATATTGACAAAATATTGATGTATACATTGTTGTTTTATTAATTGCTGTCATTCTTCAACTTGGTAAGGATTCTTATATTTCAAACTTACTCAGCCTCTCACCAAGCAGGACCTCCAAAACTCGTAGTGTCCCTTTGTGTTAAAACTCTCCATTAATGGTCCAAAATTTATACTAAGTACAACATCCCTGTTTTATGATGGACAGACAAGACTGTTTTGAATTTAATAAGAGTGTTCTATGCAAATGCTTTCTCAATACAGAGAAATTACTGGGTAGCTCAATAAACAAGCATTACACTGATAGTACTGAGAGCTTTGCCAGGTTACGCTAGCTATGGACCATCCTCATTAGTAGTGCCAGTGAGATCAAAATTCTGTTCACATTGAGACCTCCAGTAAGTTCAAAATGATAACATCATAAAATTGTGTATAATTATGAATTAAGCTCAATATAGTAAGCTATAGTACAGGTAAAATCACTGTAGTTTAAATACAGAGGTTTTGCATACTTTACATTGTTTTTGTGCCATCACAAGACTTTGATTTTTATTTCTGCTGTACTCAGATTATCACTGTCGAATATTTTAATTCAATAGTTTAAGCAAACGCTTACACTTACATTTTTAAATCAAAAGTACTTACCTTTTATAAGGTAAGTATGGTATAAACCATTCAAATCTTTGTAATGTTTCATGCAGGCAAATCATTTAGTATTGGAATTTAAAAAAAAAAAAAACACATTGGAAAGCTGGTGATGCAATTGCCATTGAATTTTGATGAAGTTGGACAGCCTGTTTCTCTGAGATGCCTGTAAGATACTTTTCCTTATATTATTTTTAAATTTTTAAGGACCTCTTATTTAAAATATGGAGTCATAGAATAGAATCATAGAATGGTTTGGGTTGGAAGGGACCTTAAAGGTCATCAAGTTCCAACCCCCCTGCC
>JAOXJM010000041.1:55858162-55955577 GCA_026413425.1 Tringa solitaria | reverse complement strand
GGCTGCTCTCAATCCATTCTCTGCCCAACCTGTATTTGTGCCTGGGATTGCCATGACCCAGGTGCTGGACCTTGCACTTGGCCCAGTTGAAGTTCACATGGGCCCACCTCTCAAGCCTGACCAGGTCCCTCTGGATGGCATCCCTTCCCTGCAGCGTGTCGACTGCGCCACACAGCTTGATGTCATCTGCAAACTTGCTGAGGGTGTACTCAATCCCACTGTCCCTGTTTCCAACAAAAGTTAAACATGATACCCAGCTTGCTCCTAGCACCTTCTGAATGAGAGTGTCAGTAATTCATGCATTTTCTTTAAAGTGAAATGAAATCTAGTTCAAAAATCTCTTCTGCTTTCCTTACTTGACTCAACAAGAATTCAAAATTCAAGTCAAAGTTAACTTGGCTTCTTTCACTTCAGGCTCCTGACTCAAGGAAAGCTTGCAGTAAGTCTCCTGTTCTGGTATGAGTATGTAGCAATGCCTGAAAAACTGGAAAGCGTCCCGTCAAGTGATAATGAACCAGAGCCAGGAATAAATTGAGGAGTTAGTTATGGTATGTAGAATCGTGTCATTGACCATTGTGTGTATTCTGTGCGTTAGCAGTGCCAAGACAGGCTATAGGTCTTATTACGATCTCAGAAAGTATCATACTATTGCTACAGCAATCAGACATCTGGTTTTAACCCTGAAATATCTAAGCTTTGTATCATCTTCTTCCTGCAGAAATAATTTTCTGAGAGTTTGTCTCTTTAGTGACACAAATTTCTGTAGAGAAAATAATTTTTAACATAAACTCATTTTTATCAATTATTATTTCAGATGTTAAAACTACACAGCTGACTACACAGCAGCATCTGTGACAAGTTTCTCAGCCTAGGAATAAAAGCCAAACACATAGCTATTTCCTGTGATATTGAATGTTTTAGTTCAAAGAATACTACACACAGATTTTTGTCACGTGAGCAAATTTTCCATTTCTGCTATCAAAACTAAATATTGCTGTCAATAAGGTCATGTGTACCCTAGCAACTTGCTATGGACTACCACAAAATTTTTTAGCTGTTGTCAGAAAGGACCTCAGTGTAAAAGCATTTCTACCCTGTCCTATGTCACTGCATGCATGTTGCCTTATGATATTCAAATACTTCCTGAAAACACAGTTCTGTGCAACTTTTCCACTTTTTTTCTCAGACCTGTTCACCATTTCACAGTGAAACATTTAAATTAAATTAATAGTTGAGATAAGGACAGCTTCCCTTTTATGATGATGGTATCTCAAGATAACTTGATAATTTTATTTGAAAAATAACTATATGCAACCAAAGCAGAGATACTTCCGTTTATCTTGGGATTCCAGTACATTGATTTCTGTTAATTTTAATTATCAGAGTTACATGAAAGTGATGTGAGGCCTTTGGTGACACTTGAAATTACAAGTAATATTACTCTCATTTGTATATATTAAAAGTTAGGCGTTTAGATTAACCTTTATATATATTTTCTTCTCACCAAGCCAGGATGAACTGAGATTATGAAGGCTATGGATGTCAAAAAGCAGAGAGATGCAGGGGAAAAGCAAGCCCTGGCTGGTATTTAGTGCCTGCCGCAGCAATAAGTTGATGTCAGTGTAAAGCAGAGATCAAAATAGCATGTGCAAGCAGCTTAGTGCGTATTCATCTATTGGACAGATGATCAAAGAATTAGAAAGGAGAAAGACCGGTATCTGTGGCAGAGTGGAGTGAAGGAGAGCTCATGCTGCAAACGGGAAGAATTGCAGGTAAGCCGGCCATGGAACTGCATCCCACACACACACATCTCCAGTAGCAATGGAAGACTTGTGATCTCCTTTGCTTTTCCCTGAGCAATTGCATTATCTGTTCACCAAAATCTCCCTTTATCCTTGTCTCACTCCCTGTTTTGTGTGGTTTTGACCTTTACGTGTCTGATTATGTCTAAATTTAGATGAGAAATTTTTGAGAAGCAGATGATCAGTGTTAACTTGCTCCCTAGAGGTGCCTAGAATACTTGCAGGTGCTGTGGTATAATTAAAGCCAAAAGGGAAAGAGTCTTTGTTTTTTAAAGTGCTCTGAAAATAGTGGCTAATTCAAGCTGTGCATCTATATTTTGGAACTGTGGAGGGCAGGGGAACAGTGTTGGTGATTGAGTTTGGTCTGCTGTGAGGGATAAGGGGCCGGTTAGTAAAACTGGATCTGAGCCTGGATTTCAAACACTCTTAGCATTTGACATGCGATTATCGCTCTTTGGAATTAGATTTAACTGCACTGAGGAAAGAGGTTAATGTGAAGCCAACATCAAGTATGCTGAACTCTGGTCATTGAAAATACCATTGCTAATATTACTATAAGTGTATTTCCAGTAGAACATCACAGTCTTGTTTATCAAATGCAGACTTAGCCAAATTATTATCAGCTGCTGGAGATGGGTACAAAGGATGCACTGTCAAGTCTCTACTTTATTTCCAAATTTGGGGCATTCTTTCCATGATGTAACATACTTATCTGTTATATGGATATTCTCAAATGTGGAATAATTAATAATATAGAATTTTATCCACGTAGTAGGATATGGATGCCTTTGCTTAATGTTTGTTGCTTTAACCAAAATAATTTAGTTATAATTTTTCTTGCACTTTCTTTATTGTAGCTGAAGATGAATTACTGTCAGAGCACAGAAAGCAAAATGGACCAGCAGGCTGACTTGTTGTTATGCTGTGTCCTAATACTAGGGTAATTATTGCTATTATTATTTTGAGCTACTAAGTAATTATTGTTATTTCCTGTAATGAGAGAATTCCTAGTGGTTTGAAACACCACCAGCACACCCAAAGCAAATTCTCCTTTGATACGTATATGGAATGTTTTTTCAACCAGAAACCACGTAGCAAACGTGCCTGTTCCATTTAATATGCATTGGGAGGAAACAGAACATAGCAGTGATACACCAGTAAAAGTGAGCCCAAATATCAATTGTTGGTGCTAATAAATACTGGTGAGGATAGTAATGCTACTTAGAACTATTACCTTTGCTCTTCCTAAAGGAACTTGGTAGGTAACATAACCACTTAGTTTTTGGTAGACTGGTAATACGTGGTTAAAACAAACCTGAGCTTTTGCTGTGTTAAATAAAACTGTTCCTTTTAAAGACAAGCACAGTGGCACTGTGCAGTAGACCCTGTAAGAAGAAATTGTCATAGAGCCCTTGAAAAAGATGACAGTTAAAACACTATGCAGGATTTCTTGCAAAATCAGAAGTGATCATTGTTAAACTCTGGTTTGCAAAGCTTGAAGAGAAAGGGAGAGGACAGAGAAACCTGTAGTCCTTTTTTGAGAACAAACATGGATGGTAGTTACAAAGGGAAATGTGCACTTAGGAAAAAAACACTCATATTGGCTAACATCTGAATTACTCACTGCTGAATTAAAAAAAATAAATGCTACAAGATACTTTTTTTTCTTAAATTAGGAGTGTTAGCCTAGATTTCTATATAAAATATAAAACCCATGAGGGGGCATGTACAAATACAACATCTGCATAATAAAAAATTACAAAGTAGATCCTAGAACTGCTAGCCCTTGCCTTGTTACATGAGGGAGCAATAGATGAGGAGCAGAGGAAGAGAGGAGTGAGCGGATCTAAAGTTGGCAGAACAGCACCCGGGCAAATGGAGAAAACAAGGAATTATTTTTTACATAGAAGCTTGAAAAAGGCTGCCATGTTACTTGACTACAGAGAGCTTAGAGAACTAAAAATGTCAAGGCCAGGATGGACAGAAATGGCAGACTGCATTTTTATATAAGGTTGATGTGTTTGAATTATGTTGGAGGAGCATGGCAACCTTTTCTTCTGAAAGAAAAGACCACGGGCAAACTCAGAGGAGGAAAAACGTGTGGTTTGCATTAATTTTAGTAGATGTTATTTAAATTAATACTTAGTTACTATGAAAGGGATAAGAGGATTGTCATAAGGACAAGAGACTATTAAAGCCCTTGTCAGAAATACATTCTGAATGGATGAAATGACAGCTCATGCACCAGAGTTGCCCTGGTGTGGTGGCCCAGAATAACTGAAAATGTGCAACACAATAGGAATGCTTGGAAATGGTTAATCAGCATGGAAGTGTCTGCAGCTGCAAATGTCTCTGGTCAGCTGAGGGCAGGGCCTGGCTGCTCGATGGGCCTGGCAGCAGCAGGGAAGGGGGGGCGCTGCTGGTCTCCACAAAAATAGGTCTTAAACTTAAATCCTTAAAAATGGATAGGCATTAAACTGAAGAGAAACACTCCTAATGCATCTTGAAACGCACTCCTCACGCAAAGCGGGGTTTACTCCTACTTGTCCTGGGTGCCCTCTCAGAAGAGCAAAGGTTCCTGGGCCCAGGTGTGTCTCCTGCAGAGCCCAGCTGGGGCCACAGGCCCTGACGAGGGGCACCTGTGCTGGTATCTGGGCAGGGCTGCGCCCAGCAGAGAAGGAACGGCAGCCATGGCCATGCCCATGACTCTGCCTTTGATCCTGCCTGGGCAGATGAAAGGTGGTGGACTCTGGCGAGTACCTGCAGACAAGGTGAGACAGAGCTCAGTGGCCAGGAGAGCTCCTTTTTATTAGAGGAGAGGGAAGAAAAAAAAATAGGGTCCCCAGGATCTCCTCAGTTGGGTGTGAGGCTGAAAACCTGTGTGGGGACTGTGACTCCTTGAGGGTGACTGAACAGTCACCTGGCAATGGATGGTGTTAGGAGTCGCTGAATGGGAAGCAGCAAAGGTCCCCCACTTGCAGGACCTCCCCAGGTGCAGCAGGCCCCCTCAGCACCTGGACTGAGGAGGGAGCAGAAGCTGCCATGTTGCCAGAGTGTGTGGGGAGTAAGCCGGTGATCTAAAAGGGATTTTGCCCAAGGAGGTTCCAAAAAGTAAGTGAGGGGCATACAGATTTCAGAGGGCAGTGTTGGAAGTTTTGATATGATGGTGTAATTCTGAGAATTGTTGTCCTCTAGAAACCTTTAAAACACAAAGGGCTTTTGAACAGTAATAGTTCAGTATATATCAGTCTTTTAGTGTGGTATTTTGGGAATATGGTGCTGCTGGGTTTGAGGGTAGATGTTCTGCATGGTTTGTCTGTAGTCTGTCTTGGGAAGATATTCAGAGATGTCTTTCATGTTAAAGGAACTACTATTTGAAATGACGGAAGTCCCTGCTGATTTTTTTGTGTTCCATTTAGCACATCACCTTCATCTTGCTTCATAGGGAGGTCTGATGTACATGTTGTGAGACTCAAATGCTATGATCCCGGTAATGAACTCAGCCCTGAGAAGGGAAAAAGGGAAGTTTCTACTTACTATTCAAATAGTTGTTCTAAGATCAGCTACAAGACTTGGTGGTTAGTGTTTGAGATGTGTTGCACGGTACTTTTTATGCAGAGTTATTAAAGAAGCATGTGGATATTGCATCCTGCTTGAGCTGATCTCTGTCGTCTCTGAGGTAAATTCAAAGGTGTTTTCCCTTCCTTTAAGTGATAACACCTAGAGCTTTGCAAACTCATAGCAAAAAGTGCTAATATGCTATAGAAATAGAAGCAAGCCAAAAGGTGGCTGCAGCTGTTGTTTACTACACATTTTGGTTCCATGTGTGCCTCTGTGGAAAAGAAGTGCTTCAGAATAAGCAGATAAAAATTACACAAATTGGAGAAAATAAGTACAGCTAAACCACCTTAGGCATCTAATTTCTACATTACAACAGAGCTTTTCTGTATCCAATCCCAACTCCCCAAAGGATTTAGTGTAGATCAGAAATACCTCTGTGCCTAATCACATCAGTGGAGTTCTTCCACAGAAAAATAAAATACCAAATCTGCACATATGCTGAACGTGTTGAAGTTGTGTAGAATAAAAGAAGATTTGGACATTGTGTTAATGCGATGGGGAGATTATTTTGATGTAATTTGCTTTAAAAGCATGTGTAAGTAATTGCTGCATGAGGCATTGAAGTCAGACTGACTGTTCACAGATGCAAACACTTCCATCTCCCAACCAGATTTCTGATTCATTTTGCATTGCAGTGTGTTATAAAGCACTGACAGGAACTCAGTTTTTTCCTCTTCTTAACCATGTCTTATGTTTTATCTGAAAAAATTTTTGTGCTTCTGTCATCTGAGAAAAGATTTATGATTTTTTATTTTAGTTCTCTTATGACTGCAAACAAATCTGTGTTCAGAAGAAGGAATAGGATTTTCCTCTCTATTCTGATTGTGGGAGTAGTATACTTGTATGCTTTGCATTTCATGCATTGTGTATGTCATTGACATGTGTATGACATGCCAGCTGAGGCAAAATCTTTTTACATGTTGTTGCCCATCCAAACAGCTCATACTAGAAACTATGGTATGACTTACTATGTGGCTAACTTAAGAAATTCCCTATAGAATGCAGGTGAATTCCATGTAGGTGGCTAATTCGGGAGACATGAAGTAGGAGGAAACCTGCAGTTAACCCTCTTCTTCTATGCAATAGGATGAGTACATCATCTTAAACCACTTTTTAAAAATCCCTCAGCTACTGTATTTTAATGGTTGTAGCAGTAACTTCTGATAAGCATACCATCTGAAATGAGATGGATCTTTCTTTTCTTTACCACAGTACTCTTGGATGTAGCTGACTCTCAGAAGGGATCAGTTGCTCTGCTCTTAAGACATGCTGTAGCCACCCAGTGAATTTCTCTGTGATTACATTAATATAAACAGCATATATTGAATATTACAGTACTTAGTTTGACTTGTAACTAGCCTCCTGAATAGTATTGTCAACAATAAAAATATTTGGAGTTCTCTGTTTTCTTGGCACGTTGTTTGACAGGTCTCCTTGCTGTAATAGGTAGCAAAATCCAGGAAAATATGCAGCTGAACAGCTGTCATATGTGCGGGAGCAGGCAAAGAGCTATTTTTAGTTCCTTTTGGTTTTTTACTGTTGTTCCTGAAGTCTTTGCAGGGGGGAGGGCGGATGCAGGCAGGCAGGCCAGGGATATGTGTGTGAAATTGTGGCCTACTTAACTCTTTGGCAAAGCTCACCCTGAGTTCAGCAAAGCAAAGATTTCATCCTTCATGAAGGTTATCATATCCGTTAAATTGAGTTTGAGCTTTGGTCACATGGAAACCAATACTTGCTGTTATTATTAAAGTTGCTTTCCTTTTAGTAGTGTACTTTGGAACCACGTTTCTGTCCTCTCTGGGTTTGCCATCATAATTTCCAAAATACTGCATTTTGGAAAAAGAACAAAAATAATACATGTTAATAACCATGGGATGAAGGGAAAATAGCTGGGTTTGAAAGTGACACCATAAATTGCTTTTAATTCTGTGGATTTATGATTTCACAAAAGAAATTAGGAGATAGTGTTCATTACAAGTAGTGTTCATCAAGATGAATATATGATGCAGGAATTATTTTCTTGCAGAGACACCTAGTTTGATTGTAGCTGTTCATTAATGCAGCAACTAGAGAAACTAGTTTGTACTTCATATGCAGCATGTTCTGGTTATCTGCAAAATACATAAAAAAACTTTTATGTCAAAGCATTCAGCAGTCTGAGGGCACAGCCAAAGGGGTGACCCTGAGATCTTGCTCAGGTGGGTTACATTTACTGTGTTAAATGGGACTCAGTCCCACTTAACCCTTACTTATAGAGACATAGCTCAAAAAAACTATAGTGTAGAATGAGTCACGTTTTATAATATAGCCTACAGAATTTTCCCCAGTTATCTCTGGAACTATTTATAAGCAAAGCATAAAATCCCAAATGTCAGGTCAATACTTGATGGTATGAGGTATATAAAATTAATTACTTTGTGTAATGAGCAATTACCCCTGGGTCAGCAGAGGCCTTGACTTATGCCAAGCTGGCAAAGTAGGATGCAGCTCTGCAAACCTGGGGATGCAGAGATGCGTGGGGCCCCTTGCTGAGGCTGGGCAGAGTCCTTGCCTGCCAGAGGTGGGTGCTGGTGGAGAGTCTGTGCCACTCAGTAGAGGAGCAGCAGATATCAGGGTGGTTAAAGTCCTCCATGAGTCCCTCTACGAATGTGAGGCTTCTTCCAGCTGTCTGAAGAAGGCCTCATCTACTTATGCCAGATCATATGGTCCCACACAAAATTGTCTGTGTTGGTCTGCCCTGCTAATTCTGACCTATAGGTGATCAGCTGGCTCATTGTAGGTTCAAGGCAGAGCTCCATGCATTCCTGCTGCTCTCTCACATGATGGGCAACTCCCCCTCTTCACCTTCCTGGTCTCCCATCCCTAAAGATTCTGTATCCATCCATCATGGCACTCCAGTTCTATGAGCTATCCCACCATGTCTCCCTGACGCCAATGAGGTTGTAGCTCAGGCTGCAGACCTCTAATTTTTCCTCTTTGCTTTTCAAGCTGTATGTGAGTGCACAGACACTTCAAGGAATCATCCAGGTGTGTTGATTTCCCAGAAAATGTAACATAGCATGTTCATACTGCTCTCAGCATCACTGAACATTTTAAGATGGACAACTCTAGTATTAGAAAATGGAGGTTGCCCCAGCACATAGAATAGGGACCTGTTCCTGAAGTGATGTGCAGTACAGGCCAGATTTTTAGTTCTAATACAATCTCTTAGAGTGAATATAATTATTTATAGTTAAAGAGAAACTTAAGCAGGGCTGTATTTTCTCTCCTGAAGTCCTGTGCTCTGAGAGATCCACTTGGGTAAGTAATGCAACTGAGAAGTGTTCCCTTGTGTCATAATTCAGTGCAGAACTGGACTTGATGGATCCCTCCAGACAAGTTACAGACCAGCTGAGCAGTTTGAATCCAAGAAGGTCTTTAAAAGCTCAGGAAATTCAGATCTGTTATTCTGGTTCAAGCCAAACTCTAGCGAAGCCACGTGATGTAACTTACACCATTTTATGGCAAAGAAATTCAGCATTCCAAATATTTTAGGAAGCTAATTAGTGTTCATGTAAGTTTGATGGGCTAATGTGACGTACATCCTATTCTATCTTGGTTGCCAATGTGTTTTGCCCATTACATCTTCAATGTGGGAGCAAGACATGCAACACTTTCAAACTCCATTTTGCCAGTATATCTCTACCTCAGACCCTTCAGATAGAGATTTTTTTTCATATGGTTTGCATTGAAAAATCATTTGCATTGCATTTCATATGGTTTGCAATGTATATCCTGCTTTGCTCTGTATTTAAACATGGCTTTGTGTTGGTCAGTCCTAGGGTCCCACTTAAGTTTTCTAGTCTGTCCTTATAATGTGTCACAGATAAAGCTGCTATGTCAAGACACCACAAAAATGCTTCTGTGTCTTTGGCATCTATGCTCTGTGTGCCAGAACCATTTATTTAATTTACATTTTTTCCTTTTGAATATCTATTATTTAGAATGTAGAAACAGTAGCACATCTTTTTAATTCTGCCTTTGATATAGTTAAAAACATTGCTTCTGAAGGGTCTGAGGCTCTGTTCATTAGAAAGAATTTTGCATTTTTTGTGCACAAAGCAACAAATTCTTATACAGGAAAAAAGCCTTGTGTGTAATAAATATTGTAAGAGCTAGAGTTATGTCAGCTGCTGTCATCTCTGTGAAGGGCGATGCAGTAGCAAGGATCCACCAGGTTTATAAATGAGTTGGGGGTGGTGGTGTTCTTTGTCGGTTTGGGTTTTGTTGTGGGGTTGGGTTTTTTCTCCCCCAGCTATGTCCCCTCTGCTGACATAAAAAGCGAAAAGGATATTCCTAGTAGACATGAGCCCTACTAGTTAACACTTGAATTAGTACTAGAGTGTGTGTTAAAGCACCAAGCTCTAAAGTGCATTTTATAGACGGTGTGATGAAGTTCGGTTATCTTCTGTCATTACATCTGTAAGACTTTCTGTTTCTTCTCTGCCTCCAGAAAAAAATCATATACTTTCTTGGGTGCTGAATTTTTTTAAAAAAATAAATTGGTGAGAAGTTACTGTATTTACATTAGAAGAAATAGACCAGGTCTGTTGTTTCTTTCATTTTCCCAAAAACACAAATTAAGAGGCCTCATGAGGACAGCTTCATGATTTAAAACAAACACCAAAACAAAGCATAGACACAGCAAAATAATACAGTCTTAGACTTCTATAAGGAATTTACTCAAGCCCACACTCTCAAGCAGAATATGAAATATTTGTGATTTTTAACCCATATAAAACATAACTAAATCAGGAAGCACTAACTAAAATTAGTGTTCTGCAGTGGAACAAAGAAAAAGACCATGTGAATCAAGCACAAGCAGCAGAGAATCATACCTGAGTATCCTTTGCTTTTTATCTTAGCAGTCAGTTTTCCGGAAACAGAAACCAACCACATCTGTATCCCAGTGTTAGATTTGAAGAAGCAGAAACAGAACAATGGATGCTTGTACTGAGGAACGTTACATGAAGGCTTGTAATTGTTCATTGATGCAGAGAAATCTCAATAGAAAGCATTCCAAGCCTCGTGCTTGGCAGTATGGGCAAATACACCATCATTCTGAACTGCCTCTTCCACAACAAAATACTGCTGTTGGTAATACCATAGAGCATTTGCAGTCTCTAATGTCCAGCAAAATATCTTGCTGCAGCAGGGTCAGGTTGTCAGGCTTGCAGTGCAGTAGTTTACTCCAAAATTATTTTAATTTATTATCCAAATGTTCTACTTATTCTGATTATCCTAAGTTTCTTATCTTGTCGTCATTATCTAGGGAAGTTCTCAGCTTGAAAAATGACGAAAGCAAAAACTTATCCTATGTGCAGGTTTTCTCGGTGGGCATTTCCAAAAAAAATTGGTGTATTTCAAAATAATTTATGTACCTTTGTTCTAGATCTTCCAGTCCTTTGCATACTAAACATAGTATATTTTTTCAGGTACAGGTCTGCGCACTGTTATCTTTTTGTATGCTGTAGTTTAAAATATAGAATGAACTCCAAACTTACAGTGAAGGTGGCTGCCACTTTGGGTTTGTGATTTGTTTTCTTTTTTGAGGCTTTTTTTCCTTCTTAATATGAAACAGTTTCTAGACTGCAAATATGACCTTGTCTTTGTGCATTGTAGGAGATGAGCATTTGGATGAGAGTGGTTTGGATGTCATTTTTGCTTGTTTTCATTGATTTTTTATTTTTTTTTTTTTGTCTTTAGGAATCTTATTTGAGAGACAGTCTTCACCTAAAAATTCCTTTTGCTGTTAATACAGTCTCTGCTGTAGAGCATTTATGAAAGTATTGTGATACTTGGTTTGCAACCAAACTGTTACTGTTTGGAAGATGGACTGTTTTGTCTAAATACTGATGGATACTTTTGGTTTACTACCCTGTCCTTGAGTGTAACAGTGTTTAGATGGAAAGTCGGGAGCAAAAAGGTTTGAGAGGTTAGTTTTCTGAATGTCTTCCTAAATGAATCCTAGGATTAAACAGTACATTTCTTAATGCTCTTGAGAGTATTCTTATATATTACTTCTGATTGTTAGACAGTGTCCTTCAGAAATTTTTGCAAAATATTTAAACACAATATCCTTTCATACTAGTGAGGGAAAATAACTGCATGCTGTCTCATAGAAAAAATAATCTCAATTTCTAACTTAAAACCTGTTTTTTTTAGAAGTTTTGATGAGGACTCAAAACAATTCCTATTTACTTGAGCAAGTTTCCCAAATACCTTATTCCAGATGACAGCTATTTGTTTTTATGCCAAACTTTGAAGTATATGTAAGATTGGATTCCAAAGTGTCAATGCCATTACAGAGTATACATCAAATTTGGGGCAGGGAGGGAAGGAGTGACTACAAGAACCCAGTCTGTTTTCAAAGGACTTCACACACTTATGTGGTCTGGGACATACCTGAGGTCATGTTTCATCAGCCTTTGGTATAAATAATGGTACTAAATAATGCTGATCTAACATTGTCTAGATGCATGGGGTTTTTTTTTCTTCCCCTAGAAACGTACTCCATCCCCCACCCCAAAGATTAAATCTATCATTATACTGAGTATGGATATTTATGCTTCAGCAGTGCCTTGTGAAATCTTCCACAGTGTGGTTTATTTAGGAGCAGACCATCTGAACCTTATTCAGTTTCTTGTTTTGAGTTTGTTCAGGAACTATTATAAAGCTCTTCAACATAGAAATAGTCATAGGCTTTTAAGGTGTTCTAACCTTGTCCTCTTTTTGTAACCTCATTTAATGAACAATGCTGCTCGCTGGGATATGTCATTAGCTGTAGCTTCCTCTTTCTTCAGTGGTTATCCACACTGATTCCCTCAGTGTTCATGACAGACAGTCTTAGTTCACGGCCTCTACTTACAGCCCAGCTTCCTCTCTCAGTTCTGCGGGCAGCTGGCACCTGCTTTGCTCAAAAGCAGAAAAGACAGTAGCACAGCCATGCTTCACTTCCTTTCTGCTGTTGTTGGCAGTGAGACAACGTTTGAAGTCCAGTTACCCTGCATATGTTCCTATTTTTATTTAAATTTGTATGGTTCCTTCTTGTGGTAGGGGAAAACGGGCAAAACTTTTTAAGATGTACCATCTTGGGTTTTTTACATAAATCTATCCTTATTCTAGAAGAGGTTTCCAGAGTCATCGAGGAAGTTACAAAGCTCTTCTTGCACAATGGTCTGGTGCTTGCTACTAAATTCAACTTTACATGCTTGGCTGTGTCTCAAGTGTTACTTTTCTTTGAAGACTACTAAGAATTGGCAAAAAAAGCATGTTACATTAATGACATTGGTACAGGACTACCTAGGCATCAGAGGGAGAGCTGTGTGAAGTCTTCACACAGTTCTTGGTTCCTTCTGATCACTGCACAGTTCCATGCTGATTTCCTAAGCCAGTTGTACACCTGTCCTCAGCTACACCACTTGTTCAGGCCTCACTTGTATAGGACTACTTACCCAATATACCAGGTAATTTTCAATATGAGAAATTTAAAGTCATGTATACTTAGCCTTCCTGTGAATGAAAACAGGAGAATCTAGAGCCACATGAAGAAGCACAGTGACATCCTGAGGAAGAAAATCTGCAGCTTAAGAGCTCTGTTTTTTCATTTAGTCATGAAGAGAGATAACGATGCTCATTCTACAGTGTAGAAGTGTTGAATTGCTAAAGGTTTCCTTAATACTAGAAAGTAATGACTTGGGAAAACTCTAAGAAAAGGCTGTCAATAGACTGCAGCATTTTCCTTCCTCAGAAGGTGCTTCAAAAGGCAAAGGGGGGTGGCAGGACTTATTGTTCTGCAGGTAGCACTGGTGTCATCAGAAGGAAGGATCCTCTTTCAGTCCTTGTGGTTTCAACAACATAGCAGTAAGTTACTACCAAGGTTTTTTCCTGACCAGGGGGCTCTGCTGCATAATGAAACCTGTATTTTGTTATATTTCTCAAATCAGAAATGGCCTTAAATTTGTAGGACAGAAACTTGAATCAGCTACCTGCAAACTTCCTTTCAGAAAGTCCTGAATGACTGAAAATCACTTGAAATGGTGATTTACATGAACATCGACTACCACAACCTGAAGTGCAGCTGTAGTACAGTTTACTTTTAGTTTTATTTCAGTATCTTTCCTCAAGGGTAAACCTTAGATAGCATCCTGCAGTTTATTGAACACAAATGCCTTGACCATATCAGCACAGGGAAGTGTGTGTTCTTCTGCCCTGATTTATTTATACTTTGATAATGAATTTGGAATTGTTTTTAGCTCTCCACAGGGCCCAAATTGTAAGAATAGACAGAAATGCAAATGTTTTTGTTCAAAACAGCAGTAAGTATGTTCTTAACTTGTTAACTCAAATGGAACTTAATTATGGTAGACATGTATTTACTGCTGTCCTGAACTGAGGTCAGTAAGACCTGGCACTGTCAAGATAGTTTTTGACTTGGTTGCTACAAAATGATTTATGAAGGTGAAAGAAAAACTTGTTTTTGTTTTGAGTCCTAGGCGCCTCGATGTGTCTTTAGAGCATAATTCTCAGTATATTCTGAAGGATTTAGTTGTAAATCTCTGTCCTTGTACAATTTTTCAAACTAGCCTGATAGGTAAAAACTTCTCCATATAAATATTTTCCCTGTTCAGGAGAGATTACAACTGCATTTACCTGATTTCATTCAAATGAATGTTAGAAATGTGCCTCAGTTGGATCCAAGCTTTCTCAAAGTTCAGAAATACTCCTGAACACATGTAGGGCTTCAACAGGAAGGAACCGTGAAGTTTGAATTCAGACCCAAATTTGAAAAGAGCAGACACAAGTTATAAGCCCTAAAATAAATACTGTGGGAAAGGAGAGGTATCCATTTGGAACCTCTTGAAGTTCACTGTTAATGGCTGTAGTTTTTCATCAGACTGCATTAATATGTATGAATGCCACCTTGTTTTGTGAAACAGACTATTTGCTTTCAGGAAAGAAAGCTTGTGAGGGGGAAAGCAGTCCTGTTTTTCTATATATCCTTTAATACTCATGGGTATTCTGGCACATGCTTTGCAGCCTTTCTGCAGTAACAGACCCAAGTCACAGTGAGCGTAAAGTACAGTCTGGCTGTGCCCTTGATGAGGGAGCTTATCTCATTACACTGTGGTTTGTCTAGAGGAGCTCAAGCCTTGTAATCTGGGGGTGGCATTTTTCTTATTTATTTATTCTTTGTTTAGCCCTGCATTTTTATGTGCTGGCTGCAGGTCAGTCATTGCTCAGCCAGCAGCTCTACTGGCCAATTCAGAGAGTCACTAAGATGAACTAAAATATTAGTTTGTGTGTCCGTCCCCAGGCTTCCCAGGATTTCCAGCAGTAAATCTGGAAAATACATCTAATCCCACTGAAGCATTCACCAGCTTTTTTGACATGAAGGATCGTGTGGTGGCCATTGTGATTTGTGTGCAGCAATGGAGTCTCTGGGACACAAACCAGTGATTAGAAGCTGTGTGATTTGGGGGGAAAGGGGAGAGTTTGTTTGCTATTTCTGGATTAGGGAAGGAAGGCAGTTAAACTTTATATTAATGAACTGACTAGAGGAAACAGACCCAAAATCCAAAAATCCTGCCAAATATTTACTTTTTGTTGATGGTAGAATTTGTTCAGTTTATATACCTGCTGTAGAAGTGTTTTTTATCAGAAGTTGGCTCATTTCCAGAGATGAATATTAGCCTCTGTCTAATAATAGACAGAATAATCGGGAGAAACAAAAACAAAATCACAAGCATCTGTCCATAATGATTTATTCCCATTTTCATCCACACTGAAAGCAAATGTTATGATTAATTTGCTGCAAGTTTACTTCTCTTGTTTTCCTTAACATTTTTCTTTATTATTAGATTTACATCTTAATACAAGTAGTCTGCTATATATTTAGATATATTGTTTTGCTTATAACAATATAATTGGAAAGAAAGATGAAATTGAAGATAGAATAAATTAAAGTTTATCAAATTTGTTTTCAGGTCACTAGTGTCTCCTAACTATGAAAGGTAGAAACCCACAATTTCATCATAATTTTGTTTTCTTTGTCATAGAGATGGTGATGCTGACAGAAAGAGTGATAATGGCAGAGTAAACTTTAAAAAAAAAAAAAAAGAGAGAGAGAGAAATACTGTGATTTCTCTGAAATGCAATGGAAGAGGATCTCTCCTAGTGTTGTTCTATACGTTTCTATCCATAGGTATGGTACACAAGGGAAGCATTTGGCTCCAGAATGATCTTGCCAAATAAACCAAAGGGAGATTTGAGAACTTTGATCTGATGCTGTAACTACTTGTCAACTTGTACTCTGTTGTAGAGCTGGTGCAAGAAAACTGGGAAGCTTCTGTGCAGAAGCAAATGGATAGATACTCCATGCTAGGCTTTTTTATTTATTTAAGTGTTCTGAACTGTGGGATCCAGTTTGGGGCAGAAACTGAGGAAAAACTAAACTGGTATTACTTGAGATCTTGTGAGTTGTTTCTACAAAACTTGTGCAGTTGTATATAGTTTCATATACTGGAATAAACGTGTTGACTGTTGGGTGCTTCCCAATGTGCCTGGCCTTTAACATCTGTTCTGATCTGCCTACTGTTAGTGCTTTCCCAGTGGCTGATGTGGGAATGAGCAGCTCTCTTCCAGCCATCTGAAATGAGCAGAGTGACACTTCCTTTCTTCTGCTCCCTTGCTGTGTGCCGGGAAGGGGTAGCTGGCTCTGGCTGCCTGCACCAGCTCCTGCCTCTCAGCTGTCGCAGGGGACCAGCCTCCACTTGGCCTCCTGACGGGCACTTCTAGAAGAGGACTGCAGAGGCAAACTACATCCAGGCTTACCTTTGCTCTCCAGGACAAGCTAAGCAATTCTCACCAATTGTTCTATCTACCGGAAGCAGCTCTAATTTATTTAAATGAATAGCACATCTGAATCTCCTGTTTGCTGTCTGAAAAGCTGAATCCTATTTTCCATGGCCTCACTCCTCCTTCCACCCCCGCTCTCTCCTCCTTCCCCCAGAGGAGGACAACGCTGCCATACGGCATAGCAATCCTGGGCGCTAGAAGTGGCCAGTTCAGGACAACTGGAAAGGAATTTGAGCCATTACTGGAATTCTAATCTCAGACTCTTCTAGAAAAGAGCTTAACAGCTTTTTTGCTTGTCCTCTTGAGTCTGATGTTTGACAGGAAATGAGTTTGAAGGGTTCAGGAGCAGGTCACAGAACTTGCCTTGCTGCCAGCTGCTCTGCCGACCTTAACAGTGTGTTTGCAGAAATCTGATACACTTGCTTATTATTAAAGCCTTTTCTCTGAGAAAAGTTACTTCCAAAGCCAGGTCCTACCAGACGTATTGCTAGCATATTGCATCCTCGCCTCTCTGAATTCTTCTCCACTGACACTTGTTATGACCTAAGACTCTAGCCATGTGAAAAATGCTGTTTTGTAATTCAAGGCAGAGTGAACAATTGTGTTTGCAGGCATGTTTATGTTTGTCTTTTGCAGCACTTATTTTGTTTGTCCTTTAAATGCCCATCTGTGGGATCTCAAAGAAACCCAGATAGTTTCCTGATCTTGCATAATTAATGTTAGACTTCATAAAATACCTCAAATCTCGTCTCGAGAAAGTAATTTTAATGGATGGGCTGACTGTTTCCTGTGTAGCAGCTGAGAAGTATATTCCCAAGCAAATTTAAAAGTAAAGCAGCCTCCATACTTTCTTGGAATCCTATTGGCAAGTCAGTGTTGTTCAGACTAGTACGAAGTTCAAATATGCCATGGAGACTGATGGCATGTTCCTATTTCTTCATGGTATTTCTGATTTAGAAATTACTTTCTGAAATAAAAAATATCAGAGTAGGGCAGACCAGATTGGGACAGTGTGGAAGCCCAATGATGGAGCTACTCTGGCTGGAATATTGCAAGTAAAAAGCTGCAGCAGAAGTATCCTCGATCACCTGCTTTGAGAGCGCTACATCTTCCCAAGAGGACAGTTGAGCAGCTTTGTATGTTACATTGTAGGGGGACATGCCCAGAGAATAATCCTTGCACAGAGCCTCTACTTTGAATCCAGGAGGCTTCTTCTCCCTTCTTCTTCCTCCTGCCTAAGAATATTAGGTATTCTTGCAAAAATAATTAGGGAGATGCAATTGAAATAACACAAAATATGTGAGATTGGTTGGCTATATCACTGTGGTTTTTTAGCATCTTCGTCTTTTTATTTCTCTCTCATGTCTTCATTTCTGTGGGGATTTGGCTCATCTGTAGTTTCTGACACTTTAATATGTTGGTCAGTTTGCACTGCAGTTCAGCCTTCTCAAATGTCCGCTGTCCCTCCAGAAGCAGTGTGTCTTGGAAAACAAAATGTGTGCAAATACACTGACAAAAAACAGACACACGGAATACGTAAATGTACATTATTTTGACTTCTTAGTTTAACTGGTGAAAGATCTTCCAGAAATATTAAACAACAACTGAAATGGCCTTCCAAGCTCAAAAGACCTATCGTTCATGGATAACAACTACTTTAGCCCAAATCATTTGTGATTCCTGCCCCAGTTTAAAAATTACTGTGCAGACCAGTCTATTTTTAATGCCTAACTGAATAGTAACTGATTCAACAGTATGATTACCAGACTTGATAGCACTGAGCAAAAATATGATGTACCTTTTGCTTCAGCACTACCTATCTACAGCACTCTATAGAATGGAAAAGCCAGGAATTAATAAAAAGTAGGGTTCTGACTTGAAATGTTTCTGGTCTCCTCGTCCTCCTTAGGGGTTCTTAAAAATCGTACTGCCTGTCCTTAGCTGCACTATTTGAAAGGAGCTATTTCTATCTTAACAGGAGCTCACATTTAAATAAAAGGAGAGTGGAAATGTAGCAAAACTACTATATAACTTTTTAGTGCAATGCCTGCTGTGAGTATGGGTAAGTAGAATAGGCCATGAATGGCACAGATAATGCCAAAGCCAGCTGAAGAAGTTGAAGCTTAACTGCCTGCTCAGGACCACCTCCTCCTCCTAGGATACAGATAGGATTTTCTATTAAGAGCTGGAAAGGCAGGGAGGGAGAAACCCACCGCATAAAAGCAACAACAAAAGCCAGATTTCCAGCAGTATAAAGTGGCAGTTCAAATTCACAGGGGATCCAAGCACCCGCTTTTGTGCCACAACTGAGTCTTCAGAGTAGAGGACATGTGGGCAGTAAGAATCACTGCCTTTTAAGTATTTATGAGCTTTTGTCTTTTTCTGTAGTGAAAGAATAATTTTGGATGTTCTCAGTATATCAGGAGAGATGTGTTCAGCATGTACAAGATGAGAAACTTTGGGGCAATGTGGGTAGGGATTAGGCACACTGATAGCGGAGTAAGTATGGACATTACATGCTTCAAGAAACCAGCTTCATTAATTCCTTTTCTAGATGAGATGAAACGTGAGACCAACCTTAGCAGCAGGAGTCAGTACTAGCTTTAGAATCAGGAAAAGACATGTAATTTATTTTTTTAATAGCTGAAGGATGCCTTGTAGACATAGGCCTGATTAAAAGATTTCCTTCCATAAACATCACTATTTCTAGGATCTGTTTTGAGTATGGACATGGGAGGCAATTTGTGTTCCACATTTGTTATGAACAGTTTAGGTTATAAAGAATTGAACGTGCCTGCTAGTACAGCAATAATGGAGTTGTAACATATCTCTGTAGTAAGGCTGCATATATCTGAAAGAGCATCTGTTCAAGCCATCCAATGAGGATAAATGTTTATTCTCCAAAATAACAAAATAACCAAAATTATCTAAATTAATAAAGTGCTTCTGCCTAGTTCCTAGAGAATATAATATCCTTCCAAGGAAATGGAAAAGTTGACTTGTATTCATCTGTAGGGGAGACTCATATGTGAAGTATGATGGGGACAACAATGAAACTAAAGCTTGTCTTAAGCACAGTGAAGTGAGAATGAAGCAATTGAAGGACAAACAGTTCAATGCTAGAGGAATAGATGGGAAGAGAGGCAAAACCTCATCTCACTAATCTGATTTACAGCAGGCATATAGTGGCAAAAGCCACAATAACCTTATTCTCAGTTAATGGTGACCTGCTGAGACAAGGATGCAATACGCTGTTCCTTTAGGCCATTGTAAATTGGCAATGGCTTTGCTGAGGGCTTTCATAAACTTGGGGTTAACATGTGAGAATCCAAAGACTCTAACCCCTTAGTGAAGGGGTGGTCATCTTTCCTGACCAGTTTACCAAAATATCTGTGTGGCAGGAGCCACAGGACGTGTTTCACTTCTACATCTATATATCCAAAACAAGACAATGGATAAGGTTTAAAAGTAGCTCGCAGAAAGGAGAGCAGTAGCTCTCCAGAGGCCTTATCTCCCTGTTGCAGAGGCTGCAATTCTGCTTAAGGATTTACTCTAATCACTGCCTCAGCACAGCACTGGTGTGGTGATGTTTTTCTGTGGGCACGGCCCTGGAGGTGTGTTAGCCCCACAGGTTTCTCTTGTTGCCCACGTGAACATAATTAGCTAATTCTTTTGATCATTCAGTTGCTCCTCTGCATCATAAAGAGCTAACAACTGCAGCTTATAACTTCCTCTCTAGTGGCTGACTTTTTCTTTGAATTTTGAGGCAGATTAGCAAATAACACTGATGAAACAAACATCAAAAAGGAAGTTCAGTCTTGGAAAGGTTATAGACGGACATGTTTGTAGAGGAGCTTCAGAGTGCAGACAACCACTGACCCAGTGAAGTCACCTGGATGGAACCACTGAACATTGCTTCACTGCATACGGTATGGCTTTGGGGATTCTTTTGCTTATGTTTTTGTGGTTTTGTTTTCTTAAAGAAGAATATTCCATTTTACCACAATGGAAGCTGAGAAACCAGTACTGTTCTTGACTGGGCCTTTGTTTCAGAAAGTTCATATTAGGAAAATAAAATTAAAAAAAAAGGTGACCCAAAAGATAATAATTCCAAGAACTGTTAATTTTCCCGTTCTGGACAGAGGCCTGAAAAAACTTGCTTGTTAAGGCAGAATTTCAGAGGAAACTCCAACTTAAAGAGTCATCCTTGGCTTGCAAGCCAAACAACTGTAAATGATGAATTAAGAGCAGTTTAAGTCAGTTCTGTATGTGGATTCTCCCGTTTTTGTTGTATGCTATGAGCATTTCACATTTAAAGGTTCTCTTTTTTAAAAGAGCTACACAAAAATCATAGGAAACAATGAGCTTGACTGTACACAAAGTGTTATGAAATGTGTAAGTTCACTGGTGTGGAGAGAGGGAGCAGAACAACACTATTTTCTGTAGTCACCTCTAGTCATTCTGGGTATGCTAACAGTAAATGGGTGGGAAAAACATTGAAAACAAATGTTATTTTCTTAATTTGATGCTATTCGCAGCAATTTACCCTTGAGTGCTGAGGCTAGGTGCATTGAGTTTTTACTGCCTCATAGGGTCTGTGATTACCGTAAAGGAAAATGCTGATTAAATATATTTTTCTGAAACAAACTTGATTCTTCTTGCACAGCCGCTTTAGTAATCATCTCTTGTGGCCCGATCGAAAAATCCAGTGGAGCTGCAGTGGGATTCATTTCATTGACTTCAATAAGCTCTGGATCAGACCCATGGGAAATGAAGAATGACTTTCCCCTAATCTCTTAAATTCTACTCCTCTCTCGTTCCAAAGCGATTACAAAACTGGTGAAATGGAAGGAATAGTTTCTCTTGGTCTCGTGTCCTTCATCAATCTTCGGGTTTATTTTAGGCTATAAATCGCCCTAATCATGGGTGCTTTCTTGTTTTTGTCTTACAATGTTTAGCTGCAGAAGGCCAAAATGCATGTTTACTGCCTTTCTGCAGCTGCTGTTGTACCGAGATTGTTTATCTGCATAGTGCCTGTCTGCTGTGGCTTCTTAGGCATTTCACAATCTGAGAAGCTCAAAACTCCTCAGTAGAGTTTTCAAATTGATAAGAGAACCGAACCACAATGTTCTGGGAAGGAGTCTATCAGGCTGAAAAGCTAGGATTTTTTCTTCTTTTGCTGAGGGCCGGCATAATAATAGTAATTTTCTGTGGCTGTGCTGTTTGCGGTGGTACATGCCCCTCTTCATTGTGCTGGCAGAGCACAAATGTTTGCAGCAAACAATTTGCTTAAGGGTTTGCATGAGGCTAGTAACAAGATACATACAGTGGTTTTATATAGTTGCATTGTATATCCATAAACATTGTGCAGTGAATACTGTAATTCTACAGCCAAAGTAGTTTTAGCTATGTATCACTACAACTGTCCAGTGTTGCAGTGTTTCCAAACAAGTGTTGAGCTCTTTAGCCAGGGCTCCCGAGATGCGTTGCCACTGCTGTGTAAGATCCTGGGACTTTACATACTGTGCGTTGTGGCATCCAACTGCAAGATGATGGAGTTTTGAGGCTTGGAGTGAAATTTAAATTCCCATGATTCTTCTTATCTCACATCCATCTTGTTTTTTGCAACCCAGACAGCACCAGTTGAAAAACATTGGCAAGCACTGAGATGTTCGTGGTGATGAATATAAACAGGCTGTTGCAAACATGCTGGAAGACATGCAAAGTTTTCAGGACCAGGGCAATAAGGCAGCCAAGGGGGAGTCTGATACCAGTCACACAGAACACTACCCCTACTGGGGCAGCCTTGCTCAGTGGAGTGTGATGTCTCTTGGGCAGTCAGCAATGACTGGTAGCAGGTTAGTTTTATAGGTCTGGGATTACAAGCCGGTAAAATCCCCTGTGACCAAAGCCCTCTGGAGGGGTAGCAGGGTATTTGTTATGTAAAGACAGTTCTTCCTTCAACTCATGCTTCTCTATCCTTAAGCGTACCATGAATTAGCCACTGACTGTCTGTGCCAGGTAGAGCAGCTGACTGACTGTTGCATAGAAGCCACGTGCTGCTGACATGAGGATGTGTGAGGCTGAACAATATATAATAGGTACTTAGAAGCCTGTGCATTTGTGAGTCCCCAGCTTGTTTGCTTTGGATGACTTTGTTGCTTACACCTGGAGCCATTGAAATAAATCCAATAAATGCATAAAGGGCCCACAAAGCCTGCAATTGCAGGTTCACCTGCACAAGGCACAATGGTCTTGAGAAGCCCCTTCAGGCAGGCTTCCCACAGCCACGCTTGTGATTCTTGGCCTTGCGGCCTGTGGTTGTGTCCCTCACTGCTACTGCAGAGGAAAGACTCTTGGAAAGTTTATTTGCCTGTTGTGTCCATGTCAGGCACGTCACCACTAAACTTCACAGCAACTGCACGAGCTCTTCTGCACAACATTTCATGAAAGAAAGGGCTATAGCCTTATGCAACAGATGGGGGGAGGAGTCTGCAGACCCCGAAGGCAGGCTTTTCCTATAGCAATTCAAAACACTAAACAAATGCTGCCATGGCTGGACTACAGTGACTCCTGCTTTGAGGATTAGGACTGCTCATGGAAAAATGTGTGCTGTGCTTTGTTTGGAACTCATCCCACATGTTAATGTTGTGATGTATAGCCTCCATCCTCCCCTTCAGTGTGCGGCTGGAGTGGTGAACATGCAGAAATGCTTTATATGGGGGAGGGTTCATGCTTTGTACAGAAAGAGAAGATTTCTAATAATAAACACATTTTGTGTGGGTGTGTGGTGAGTTGTTTGTTTGCTTGGTTGTTTATGTTTTCTCTAAAAAAATTATTTGTGAAAGATCATAAATATGTGTCCTCAGTGCAGCCTGGTCATCGAATGCTAGAAATAAACTGTCCTGTTGGTAGGAGTCACAGTTAAGTGCCCAGAATGCTCTTTGCCATCACTTTATGCAGCAATGCATGATGGTGTGGGCCAGGCATGAGTGTGCCCCAGAAGACTATGGTTGCAGAAGCAGGGGCTTGCAGAGGATGCCCAGACTGCAGTCTGCAATTCGTGGTGGACTCTTAGAGTCTGAGTCCCTAGCTGGCTGAAGCAGGCTGACTCTTCAACCTCTGCAGCAGCTGCGTCGGCAAGGCCACTTCTCTGTCCCCTGTTTTTGCTTCAGGAACCCTTTCCTCCACTGCTCTGTCTCTTTATTTGCCTCCTGGGATGCCCTTGCAAGCATTTTAAACATGTCGTCATCTCTGGAGCTCTTCTTTTTCCTACGTAGATTGGACAAGTATTTGCTTAACGACAATAGCAGCCCTGTCCTTAGTTGCCATGAGTTGTCAGCTGTTGGGGGGAAGGAGAAAATGAGCTATTGTAAGAATGATGCTTTCATGCCAACTGGAACAAAGAGCTTGGGTTGCTCCCCCCTTCACCCTTTGTTTTAGCTTTCTGGTTCTTCCCAGTCTTCGAGACATTTTCAAAATCTTTTGCCTCCGAAGAACAGGGAGCATCAGTCTACCTTGAGGAGAGGAGTTTAGAAAAATTCAGTGCAAATCAGGCTAATGTCTGCATCTGTTCTTACAGAGCTTGTTGTGGCAAGGGAGAAACAATGATGCTTGCAGAGGCAAGGTGGTGTTTTGGAAACACGTGCACGTTGGTACTGGCGGTCCTTAGTTAAGCAGGTATCCCTTTTCCAAAAGGTGTCAGACAAACAGAGCTGTTGCAGTGGTGTGGAAAGACACCACTGGCTCTGAATGGTACCATCCATTATGAGTCACTTTGAGAGAACTGCACTGCTGTGCAATTCTATTCCCTAAATTAGATTTCCTTAAGGTTGCACTTATTTTCTGATTCTCTTACCTTTCCCAACAACTGCAGTCAGCATGAATTGCACAACAGTTAAGTGACCAAATAGTCCAGAAAGAGGTATGTGCAACCCTAGTTGTGCCTTGAATCATTTATATTTTTGCAATCTCTGGCTGTTTTTTTTTTTTAATCCTCAACTGCTTCTTTGCCACTACTGTTAGAGCTTGTGTTTCTGTTCTGTTAATTGGTGCAGTGTGGCAATCTTCAGTTAGGTGACCATGTAGGGTGGAGGGGAAGAGAGAGTGTTAAAAGGAAGATGGTGTAAGCAGCCAGATGGTACGTGGCAGAACTCAGCACGCGGTCGGTCATTCTCTCTCATCATTAAGGGGAATCCAGAAAGCCTGTACTTTTTCCAGCATAGTCTCTACCTGGAGTGAGTGAGAGATGCTGCCTTTTGTTAAAAAAGAAGGTGGGGATAGTGTAGATAAATACAGGAACCCTTGTAGGCTACCTGGAATCAAGCTGCCTTAATGATACCACTGGAAAGGCAAGAGGAGCTCTGATGCAGTAGAAACATTCCCACCTCCAGCTCTGTTGGTGCATCTTGTTTCATTCATCAGCACCATGGTCTTCAGACCATCTCTTCTCTGGCTGAATATACTGAGGTTGAGGGTTTCAGTGCTAGGTTGGTTCTGTTTGGCTTCCTAATCACCTACAGCAGGGACAGATTTCTTCTGTGACACCCACAAAGTGCTGTGGTGGGTTTTCTTGGAAGTATTTCCCAGTTCAGGGAGCAGTAAGATTTGAGTTTCTCTGAGCACTCGGGTCAGCTGGGGCTCTGCTCCATCCTGTTGGCCACTTTTGGTGCTATCATTTGGATAACTGCTTTTGTGTATTTATTCCTCACAGTGGCTGCAGCTCTGATGTATGCTGCTGCCCACCTCTCCCCACAGCAGGAAAACCAAAGGTCGCTGTGCTGAGCAGGGCCATGAGCCATGACTGCTCATCCTGGCAGGATGGAGAATGCAACATAGCAATTGGGAGATCCTTATAACTGGATCTGCAAAAAAAGGTCCCAGCTGCCCATCAATGCTGTCTGTGAGGTGAGCTGTGGTTGGGCTGATGGTGGCACTGTGACATGCCTGGCAAAAATTACACAGGCTGTTAGGAAACCCAGGAAGATGTGAGGTGGGACCAGCCTCCTGCTTCACTGGAAGAAAACTGAATTTCCATCTCCCTCATGCACAACTTGTAAGCAGCAGCAAGAAAATTTGAATTCACAAGCAACTTTTTGGGGTTTGGGATGCTTGTTATATTTGTTTTATTGTTGTGGACAATTTTTCTGATCAATGCATGGTACATTACAGCTACAGATTAAGTCCTAAAGATGATATAATGTAGGTCATACAGTCTGCTGATAGAATTCAGGCAGGGGGTTATATTGAGGATTTGTTACAGACTGATCATAGTTTAGACTTCACCCACTATAGGTTTAGGTCTGATTCCTAAAACTGCAATTTGTGTATGTGATCTCTTCCCTCCCTGAAGCCTCATCAAATGTGTATTTTAGTAAATTGCTTTATGTTTCTAATACAGTTGACTGACCCCTAGTGCTTAATGGAATTTCTTGTAACAGGAGTGTTGGAGCTGTAATGGGATGATGTATAGCATCAAACTGTAGGACAGCTTGCAAGATGCATCAAATGTGAAGTCAAAATGTGTGCATATATGAGGGACAAATAGCCTCCAGCAATAAAAATAGTTCCCTATTGCCATATGAGTTAGTATATCACAGGAGCATTAATCAATAGGTTTAGTCCAGGAATTATTCTAGGGCTGAAGGGCAATCTGATCATCAGCAGAAGGACATTGGTGCTGCCAGAAACAAAGCTGCAAACAGCATAGGAATTTGAAAAAATGCATTCAATGCTGTATTTGTAATGGATTTACATATTTGTGTAACTGCAGGATGAATAATTATATTCCCACTGCTTACAATACAGGGAAATCTGAGAAGATAATATTTTCCACTGATGATGATAATAAATGTAATCTGTATTAAGTAGTTAAAAATTATTTGAGCCAAAATTCCATAAAAATTGGCAAATGATGTATGGGCAGTTTTTCTAGAAAACTGGCAAGAAAGTGAACTGAAGGAGTGTTGCTGGAAATCTGTATGTTTAGCTATCCTTTAAATGCTGCTGCAAAAAGCCAGGAGGTTTTATACTGGTTTATACAAAAATACGTAAAATGATGAAATGCTGCAGGAAACTGAAATTATTTCACCACCACCTTTACATTGCTCAGTGCAGCTGCCGTGCCAGCCACCTTGTATGGGGGCCAGGAGGCACAGCCACTTTGTCAGCCTCCCTGGGTTCCTCTGTGCCAGGACTGGGCCAGGAGTCTGCCGTTGTCAGGGGTGTGATTGCCTCTGATCTGCACCACCAGCCCCTGGTGCCTGGGAAATACCTCCTCAACAGCTCTGGCGGATCTTTTGGTTCAGGGAGGCTGAGACGTCTCTTTCAGAGTCCTGTGGGAGTTTCTGGTATTTCCAAAACAAGGTGGGTTTTTTTCTCCCATTGATTGAGAGGGGAAGCTTACAAAATGAGAAACTTTCAAAACCTTATATGGAAATACAAAATAAAAATATTTCATAATATACATGTTTAGAGCTATATGTATCTCTAAAATAAAGATATCTTTAAAGATATATATTTAGAGATGAGACTGAAGCCAAATCTACCTTTTTAGCCCCTGTCCTTTTTCAGCTGGCAGACATGCAGCAAAGCCAGCTGCAGAGATAAGAGTCAGCCTCCCTGCAGCAGGGTGATTAAAACCTCCTGATCTGAACTCCCTCAGATTCCCAGCACTTCTGATCCAGATCTGAGCTTGGTGGCATAAGCCTGTCTACAGCACTAGTGCAGATAGCTGAACCACTACAGCAATCACAGCTGAGCACTGGAAAATGGAAGAAGTGAGTCACATGAGGGAGATGAAAGCCAACACTAAGTGCTGTGATTATTCTATCAAAACAACTGCTATAAACATGTCTTTAAAAAAAATAATAATCCTTAGCTAAACAATACCATCAGGTGATATTAACTGGTGACACTTTCTAATCTGAAACTAGCTGGCTTTGTATATGCTCTGCTTTGCAGCAAACTGTCAGGAGCAGAAGAGTAGCTGCACTCCCCAGGCTGGAGGCCCACTCGGGCACAAAACACCAGTGCTGGAGGGGGGCTTTGCAGCCCATAACCAGTTGGCACACAAAGCTATTTGTGCCAGTAGCACCCTGGAAACTGTTTTCCCAGTGCCCCAACAAAGGGCAGGGATGATGCAATGGGAATGGAGCAAGGAGGTATCAGTTATTCCTCTCCAGGGTTCTGGGTCATCCCTGCCTGGGGGCAAGAACATCGTGCCATGGGGCTGCGGTGGCAGAGGAGTGTGGGACCAGGCGAATTCAGATGCAGTTACGTAGTCTGACAAATTATTTGCTGCCAGAGCAGGAGACCTAACCTGTAATCCCGAAGCGGGGGGTTGTAACACCGCCTCCTGTACTTGTGCTGGCAGCCGCAGGTCCACTGCAGTCCGTAAAACCTGGCCAGAAATCAGAGTGAATTTTTGGGACCTTGACTGGGATCGTTTCTGTGTCATTGCTTGGGATGGTAGTTTGAAACTTACTTGTGTGTCTCTCCACACACTGTGTTTACTTTGTTTGAGCTGCGCTGTCCATGTAACAGGCAAAGCTGTGCTTGGGCGCATTCAGAAGTCTGCCATGGTTTGGTTCAACATCCATGGCTCACACAGTTACAGCTACTACAAAACCAGAGAGTCCAATTATTTTAGTGCTTTGATGGGTGGATGAAACCCACTATTTTGCTGCAGTGGTCGCATTTGCAACAGCTGTCAGCAGCTCTCCTCATGCACTTTGCCACCGTTTTCTGGAGCCCTCTTTAGCAGGAAAAGCTACCCTGTCTGTAATCAGAGATATTGACGGTCCCTTTCAAAGAATTCAAGAACAGGAGAGATAGGAGAGCATTTTTTCACACCGCTGACTCTCTTCATGATATCAGGCGAGTTAAACCCTAAGAAGTCCCTTAAAAATGTCAAGATGATGTAAGGTACCTGTGTCCCACCCTTCTTGGGTGTTCTTGGCTCCACTGTCCTTGACCTGAGTAATTTCAGTACTATTTGTTTTGAGTAATTTTGGGTTTGCTGCTGCATGTCCCTGTGAATAAGAAACAATGTTTCTATTGGCAGCAGTTAGTTCTCCATCCACCCATGTCTCCTAAAGTATGATAAAAGTGCAGAATGAACTCTCAGTCTCTGACCTTTCCGTCATGTGTGTGCGTTTTGTCACCCAAGTGGACTGAGAACATTTCATCCTTTAAATGTTCACGTGTCCATCCAAATGGGAGAAGTCATAAGATTTGGGTCTAGACTTTGAAGATACCTCAGAATTTGGAATTGGAGGTTTGGTTGATGCCACTTGTAAATCCAGTTCCAACTTCTGTAACTTGAGAGCTGACTATGTGAAATCACTGGGAGCTCTGCCATGCCTATTTGGGCGTTACAAATTCATACTCATAATTTCCTGGGTTTGAGATTCAGTGTTTCTATCTGAACCAGCTTTAAGTATGGAGAAGCAGGTTATTAATAAGGTTAACTCTCCAGGGATTTTTTTTTTCCTTTATATGTTTGCATTTCTGGGAACTCCACAATGCAAAACTTTGGACCAAAGGTCTTCTCAGGTTTAAAAAAGCAAGAAGAGTTCTTAGTAGTCTGCTGGAGGCATCTCTTTGGCATCCATAAGCTCTTGGCTGCAATCTTCAAGCCTGCTGGGAAATGAGTGAGAGTTCAGTCTTCTGCACACAGTGTCAGAATGCCTGCTAGTTTTAAACTTATATTTTTTTCAAATGATTAAAACGCTTTCTGTTTAAGAAGCGTGACTCTCCCGAAAGGTATTTCTGCTGCAAATGAGAGGACAGCAGCTCCCATAAGCTTCTCCAAGCCTGATGGAAATTCCCTGCTAGATCTGTACGCACACCCTGTCAAGTTCTGAGTTGTGGAAAGTATCTCTGTCAAGTTCAGATTTCATGACCATTTGTTTCTTGCAGACACTATAATTTGTTTACACTTCACTGAAATGTTGAATCGCTAAATTCATAACATATACTGATGCCAGTGGCTGCCAAAGGTAGAAGCTGTCACTTAAGAGGAGTGTTAAGAGACACATTGGATGACTTTGTGGGATGCCTAGCTTATTTTTGTTCTGCACTGCTACACAGCCATGGTTTTTATCTTGCTATATTCCTAGAACCAACAAGACCTGCTCTTGCATCTCCCCCACCTCCCCCTTTTTAGCCTAGAAAGGAAAGTGTAATGCTGCTGCTGTTCATGGGGGCGCACAGCTCCGTGGTAACAGGAGTGCATGGTGATGGTGACGGTGACTAGAGGTCCTTCTGTCACTTGGTATCTGCCCCTTGGCATCTTCAGGTCCAAGGTCTGCTTTCCTTTTCCTAGATGGGATACTCCCAGTTTGTGCTGGAGAAGCTACTTCTTGATGCATGACTGTAGCAAGATAATTATCTTCTAACATGAGATTATTGTTTGTGCTGTGCCCAGGGCATAGGTTATTTTTATTTCAGAACGGAAAAGTATGTGTAAAGTATATACCTATACAGTATATATAAAAAGTATATACCTGAACAGAAAAGCACTAATTGTTTGCAAGTGAAATGAAGTGAAGCTGGAGTGGTTGTTTTGTTGTTGTATGCTCACCTGGGTCTTGTTTCCTTTTTTTTCTTCCTCTTAAACAAGCAGCAAGAGCCTATATTAGAGAAAAGAAACCCCTAAACTTTTTGTCAGGGTCACATGGTGGTTACATGATAAAAAAGGAATGTATATCCTTGAGCAGACCTCGACTTACTTGACCTGGTGAAATCTTAGGGCTTGTGTTCCCATAAGAATTAGACAAACTGTGGAGTTTGGACTTTTTCCTATGCATCCGTGTTATTTTGTTCAGAGGCTCCCTTCACAGCTCTGCTGCTTCTATGTGACCCTGCACGAATCCCTAAATTTCTCAGTTTTTCTGTCTTTCACTGCGCAGAAGACTGAAAATCTTGATTTATCCCTGCCTTACAGGGTTAACATGTGGCTTATTTGCACTGTGCTGTGTGATTTCCTGATGAAAGCTATCATGTAAACTCTGATAATCCAGCATGCCCATGCTGAAAAGCATGCAGTCTGAATACTTAGACATGCTTTCTTCTCACTTTCAGAGAAGACAAGTCTTTCAACATGTTTTGCAGATTCTGATCTTTGACCTTGATACTTACGATGGTTGGAAAGGGGAGAGGGTTGGCAAGCATGTTTCTGGTAGAGATTAACCAGACCAAGACCAGTGGAGCAGCTGGGGGGGATCCCAACTCTTTCCTGTTCAGCACACCTAGCCCAAAAGTAAAGTCTGTGTCATGTCAACAAGGAAAGATCTGCCTCCACTTGGCAAAAAGTCTGTAATACTAAACTTGCTTTCTTGCTGTTCTTTCTCTCAGTGTTGCTGGTATTTTCTTCACCTTCCTATGTCAGCTTTTCTTCTTCATGTGCCAGGAGGGTCACCACTGTATTCTCTTAACAAACTTGGGATGAGGAATTAATGCTAAAAGTTAGTCTTAGCACTTAACAATCCCTCTTTACCCCCTTGTGAGAGGGGAGAAGATGATGTGGGGAAGTTTTAGGATTTTTTTTACTTTGATTTGCTGAGGTGTAGGAACTACATGAAGCAGCCTGGGGTTTTAATTTCATTTGTTCTGTCCTCTGGTTTTGTCATTTTGGAAATGTAAACAACACCCAAAGTGTCTTGTTGCAACATCTTCCAATAAGACCAGTATAAAATTGGCTTGGTTATGTGATTGTTTTAAATCCCCATTGCCCATAATATTCTTTCTGAGTATGTAACTCAAAGGTATAAATGTAATTCAAGATGCTCTTGATCTCTTTTGTTGCCATTGTGGCTTCTACCGTAGAAAAGACTTTAAGACTTGGCCAGCCTTCTGCAATGGTCAGTCTGCATTCCTGCAGCTTGTACATTAGTACAGTATTTTGAAAGAGGCTGATACCTTTGTGACACTGGGTGAAGTGCTGCAGTGGTACTTTGCTCCTTGGCTTGCCTCAGGACAGGGATAGGATGGAGGGGCAGGGTCCATACCTACCAGGCTAACTCTTGGATGTGCAGAGAAATGCTTACTCGACATATTGTGAATGATTCACACCTACGTTCCCAAAATGTTCTTTCATAGAGAGGTTTTGCATGTGTCTGACTAATTTCCTGAACAAAGCCCCTTATTTGTAAATCTGATACATTTGCTATATACCAATATGCTAATAAACAAGTGACAGATGTCACAATTAGTGCCAACACATGACTAGCCTCCTTCAGACTAGAATAAGTAATTCCATGATCTTGTGAGTGCAACTATGAGAAAGAGATTCCGAAATACTAAGTAGTTGAGGGGATTAGCAAAAAATGCGAACGTTTGTCTTTCAGGTTAATAGCCTGTTCGGATGCTGTCATTCTGCCCTCAGGACCCTGTGGGTTGGCATCAAGGCTGTCTCTGAGCGTGTTGAGAGAAGTTAAAGGATTATTAATATGGGCCACATTCCACTGATGTGCAACTTCGAGGTGCTGAGGACGCCCTTGTTAAAATCTTGGTAGATCATCACAAGCATCTTCTATGCTTTTGGCCTGAGGGAGGTGTTCCTTCATGAGCTGCATTAGTCAGGAAAAAAGGGGAAGGTTTCAAAACAAAGCCAAAGTTCAAACTCAGGAAAAAAATTTTGCCTTTTTAAAGTAGCATATGGTTCTGGGGCATGTAGTTGCAGGCATGTGCAAAGCCACAGGAGTCGTGAGGAAAGTATAAGGCTTGCTGAGAAGGGAGTTCTCGAGCTTTCTTCATGGTCTGGCAAGTACTGACTCCTCCTTAAAAACTTGTACTTTGCCAGGAAGTTTTCCAACTTAAGCAGATACGTTCCTAGCAATGAGAAAAAACAGCTTACTGAACTTCGATTAACTTTCAGAAAGTATCTGAATTTTTACTGTAAAAACCTTTTCACCATGCAAGTAAACAGAATGCGTAGAGCTTTATGACTAATGGCAAATACTTTAGAGCAAAATGAGGGTGTCATAAAGTCAAAGTCTGTTCCTTAGCACCTGGCCTGCCTAGGAGGCTGTTCAGGGGGCATCCTCTTTGGTTGGCCTCTTGCAGCTGCATGAGAAACATGTTGAGAAGTGTTAATATAATACATACCAATTCTTCTTGCTCTTCAGTGGGGAATCTCAACAGCTGGGTGAACACATCAGGAGCAGCATCCTGTGCAGTCTTATCCTCCTAGTCCCTGTCCTTTAAACATAGGTTACATATAGATGAATGTTAACTCTCTGGAAAGGGAACAGATATGATAGCAATTTAAAAACAATGTAGAATAAAGAAAGATAATTCCTGTTGCACTAAAATTTATATCTGTTGTGCATTTACTTTGAACAAGAATGCTGGAAGCTGATTTAATTGAGTGTGCTTTAAGTCCCTTTCTGCTTTGTACAAAGTGTTTTAAATCCCAGCTCTTGTGTACAGATAGAAAGTCCAAAGAAAATGTAATTGTAGCTTTTCTCGCCACCTCAAAGCTTAGAATCTGGTCATTTTTACAGTTTGTAAAAGTTCATAATGTTGTCAGGCTTGGTGGAGCAATACTAACTTCTGTGTAGCTGAGGACTTTCTTTCCCCTATAGTATTCTTCATGTGAGGCAATTCCTCACCACTGTAAAGACTCAAGTGGTCCCTGGAGTGCTCACCAGTTCAGGCAGGGGTTTGTAGCCTGAGTATTGGTGTGGGTTTTATGCCAAAACTTCCTGATAAGTGGGACAGCAGCTGAACCTGCTGGTCTGCTCTGGCAATGGTGATAGACCTGCTTCGAGCAGGAGGTTGCGCTGAGTAATGCCCAGGGGTCCTTGCTGACCCATGTCTTCTGGTGCCTTGTCGAAGTTCTTGGAGGTGATGCTGAGGTTCAGTAATATGCAAATTCAAGCAGGCAGGCAAAGTGCAGAAACAAAATTAATAATTACAATAGCATTAGACCACAAAGGGGTGTTGAGAGATGGTAGCTGGGTTCACATGCCTGTACATATGCTAGGTTTTGCCTACTCCTACTGTATTAAGCTAGAAGTGAAAAAATGTAATTCTCCTTCCCAGGAGAGATCTAGCTCGCTTGAAATGTTTATAGCAGTTAAAGTTTCTTTTGTTCAGAACAGGCCAAAAAGATTGGTGTGCTTTGGATGAGTGTGTGTCTATTCATATTTCAAAAAATGCCTGTATCTTAAATTACCTTCTACAGACTGCTATGAAGAGTGAAGTGTCAGGGAAGAGCCTTTATACATTTGTAAAATAATACATCATGCTGATGTTGTATTTGTCATCTGATTTAAAAAAAAATAGCACTAACAGAGGAGAAAATATTTCTTATTTTAAATCTGTCCGACTGCTCTCTCTGTGAACATTTTATTAATCCAGTTGGCCTGCAGTAAATCTGGAAGGGATTCTTTGGACAAAACACCTAGTGTATTTTGCACAATTTTAGCTGAAAACAAGTGATCTTTTGAACTATCCACTTTGAAAGGATGTTCACTGGCTAAATTCAACAAAATTTTAAGTGCACGTTCAGGGGGTGTTAAGAGAAGTCTGAAAATAACACTATTTGCTGGTAAGAGAAAACTTTCATACGGGTAAGAAAGTACTTGGGGTTGATTTTGAATCGGTAATTATTTCTGGAGGGCAAATAAAATGGGGAAAAATAAATTCTTCCCCACAGCTTATATTGCCGCATGGAGCAGCACAGAGCTGCACAGAGAAGAGAAACTATAAAAATTACTCAGGACTCCCTTGTTCTCTCTGATGCGTTCGCAGGCGGACTTGGTGGTTTAGCATCTATGTCTGACAAGCCTGGTCATCTCCCCCATTTTCTTCCCTATGGGGCCTTCAGGTGGATATAATGCTGTGCTCCCAACCACTGTCCTGCACCCCACTAATAACATCCTGGGCTCCCCATACTGGGGGAGGTAAGAGCTCTCATGCATGGGAAGCAGCACTGTATTTGCAGCTTTCCGGCCAGTGAGAGAGAGAGCACGTTGGTGGCAGCAGCAGCCATGTCCCCAGCAGACGTGCTGGCTGCTATCCACCACCTTGGCAGGGGAGGAAGCCACAGCCCAGCCAAGCCCGATGGAAGGGAAGTGGCCGGCCCGCAGGGAGGGAGAGCAATGATGTGCTGGGGTGGCAGGAAGGTCCCCTGCAAGGAGGAGCTGTCCAAACAAGATGGTGTCCCACAAGAAATCTAGGGTTCAGGGAACATCAGTCTGTCCCCTGGGGCCTTGTTGAGACAGTCAAACAGGGGTATGCTGGAGCAGAGCTAAGCTCAACAGCACACAGCTGTTTTACCATCGTAGGAAGTCTAACATACAAAGAGGAATTTTTCCTTGTTGATTTGTATGATTTTCTTTGGAGAGGGATGGTCCTTTGGGCTCTCTGTTTTTTCACTCATCTGTTAAAAAGCCCCATTTTGGGACATCCCAATTTTTCCAGCCAAGAAGAGCTGGATTCTGCTCCTGGCTTGCTCCGAAGTGGTTGCTCAAGAGCAAAACGAAGCATTCCTGTCAAGAATTGGATGCATAACATCCAATGCGCTCCTTGGGGTCAGAGAAATAGGTCTTAGGCTCGAAGAGAAATCCTCCGCATGGCAGTACATTACGTCAAAACAGAAATGGACCGTCCAATTTTGCATTCCAATGTGAAACACAGCAGCCAGGTGATATGTCCAGCAATATGCAAGTTTAATAAACTTCCTGCTTGACTTGTGGACAGAATAAATAGTTCCATGATGTCTGCTTAACAAAGCCAAATTGCGCACCTCTATATAGCAGCTAGAACGGCTGCAGTTAAGGGACTATCAACGTTTCCCATCTGGATGGATGATTTAGCTGCTTTGCATCACATCAGGGCTAACTTGGCATTCGACTTACCCAATGCTGCTACAAGATTTCTGCTTTTACTGAGTATAATTTGCATCCACTGGCTATGTCATTCTTGGGCTTGAAAAAGGAGTTTTAAGCAGCATTAGAGTAAAAGGAACATGAATATTTAAACACATAATTTTGCAAATCCCTGGAGAATGAGAAGAAACTTAGAGGCAGATGCACACAGAGTCTGGAGATGGCAAACATTCCCCTCTCTTTCCTTTTAGTTTTAAAGGTGCATGGGATTGAACTATTACTCATTAGTGTCTGCCCCCCCAGCTTTCTATTTCTGTACCGGACGCACAGTGTTTGTATAGAAAGCAAACTTATTGCACTGTGTAATAAGATTTGAATGCAAACATTTAATTAATATTATCTGTTCAGAAGCATTGTTTAAACAAAAGTTAACCTTTCTGTTCCAAAGCTGAACAAAACTTTGAAATGGATGGTTATTTTTTTTGTTCCTCTGACCAGTGTCATGGATTGATGTGCTGTTGATACAACCGCTTTCTCAGATTTCACATATGGAAATCTATGATGGAGTAGTAACTTCATTAATTTGGCCCATACTGATTCAGTTGAATACTAATATTTTGACCTTATTCCCTAGGAAATATTCTTCCTGCTGTACAAACTTGGAAAGCATAGCCATCCCTGCGGTGTGAGCCACATTTATGACAAGCTTTCGGAAAGATAATATTTCACACGTAAATACATGACTGTTGCTTCTTAACACTTTTCGTATTATCAGAAAGAGGTATGGGTCCTCATTGTCCTGTGGTTTTTGAGCGTTCCTTTCTTTTTCGTTTTTTAGAACCCTGAGATTTACATTTCCACATGCCCTGTAACCCAGGAGGGACAAGGATGTGGGTCCTATGTGCAGCTGGCCTCACCTGGGCTGACACCAAGTTTTGAACCTTGAGCCCCAGCACAGAAGATAAGGATGCATATCTACAATGGTATTTAAGCAACCAACTCCTTTAATGCCTTTGTGTGTCTAAAGCCCTGTAGTGGATCCACCAGCCTCCATCAAGTAGGTATGTGGAGAAGCTGGACATTGGTTAATGTCAGTAATCACTGAGGTGGACTCTGCCTGGTTATCTCAAGGAGGCAGCGGAAACTGGGCTAGAAATTATGTTTTGTGAAAATATAATACAAATTCCTAACCCAGTTTTCAGTCAGGAGAGCATGTTATTGTTGAACAATTGATACCATTTCATGAAAGCTTATTTTCTGTGCCTTAAGGGAAATTCAATTAAGTGAACTTCTATTTTAAAACACTGCTCTTTCCTGTCAACGATGAAGCAATAACAATTACAGAACATGGGATTTTCTGGGAGTGTTGGTTGTTTGTTCTCACTGATATTAATTTTGCTGCCTCTATTTGAATCTTATCTATAGTACTCCCTGAAGCAGCCCACTAGAGACCTAACTGATTTCACTGGTGACTCCAAGCTGGTGTGTACTTGTTGCCCACTCAGGCAAGAAGAAAGGCATGTCCCATAGCTGCAGTAGTTGGTGGTAGAGGTTCCGTGGCCCCAGTGAATAGGGCTGTACATGACAGTAGCTGAGGTTTGTGGCATACTCTACCCATGGGCTGTTGCTGACATCCAGTTGAGCTCGTTTCTCTACATAGAGAACTACTTCTGTCACTAACCAGCCCAGAAACCAAAATGTTCACAAGTGGTGCAAATCCATTGTCTAGTCCTTGCCTTTCCATACTCATTACAGCTCAGTGAATGCGGAGATTTGAATCTAACATGACAAGAAGTGTCAGAATTAGGGATTAATTCTCTGTGAAATAATTTCCATGATGGGATGCTGCCAGGAAGCTTGACTCTGCATTCCTTGGACACCCCAGATTCCCACAAACTGCGAGGAGAGGACTGTGTGGGCAAGGAATGTGGCATGAGCTTGTAATCTTTTCAGCTAGATAGAGATATCTTAGCACATAAGTGGGATGCTCTCAAGAGTCTGCTGTGCCAGAAAGGCGACCCTTCTAGGACTGAGACCATTTATAGAATGCTGATTTTTAGTGCAGAGCACGTTTTAAAAACTGACTTCTATAAATGTTAAATGCCAGGTCAATTAAGCTTGACAGTGCTGACAGAGTCTTAATTAAATCAGTGTGAACAATATCAGTCTTGCATAACTCTGTTTCCATCAAAAGCATCAGAAATTGTGATTTTTTTTTCTTTGGCCCTTGTAAGAGATGAAGTTCTGACAGCTTGTTCCCGTTTCCAGTCCTGCTGGTTCATTAATTTGTGTCCATAATTCTGGGCTTTCTACTCCATTCCCATCTCTCTTTGGTTCTCTGTTTTGCTTCCTTAGCATTGACATTTTGGCTCATTCCCTACAATGCTATATACTGCCTACAAAGAGTCCAAGTGTGCCTTTCCTGTAACCCTTCTGTCCTTCCATTCAATGACAGCGGGCACAAAGCTGCAATCCTCCAACAGGGATGGATCTTGCAGAACACTAACTACCAAGAGCTTGTATTTGGTGTTCAGCACTTCTGTTTTTTGGAGACCGAGTCCGTAGGCAAAACCATCATTTAAGCAGAGTGGAAATTCAGCATGTAAATAGATTGCTGAGCCAGGGCCGCTCCGGGATGTTGGCAATCCACGTGAATTCTGTGAAAAGGGTGTCAATTAATTACTGGGTATGTAAGAGTTAAAGGTAATGTAATGTCTGGTCTTGCTGTCAGAGTCTCCTACCTGTCTGCCCATGCACAAGGGGGACCGCTTGCATGCCAGCCTTTGACTCATGCAGCAAGACAAGGGCAGCCACACGTGCGAAAGAGCACAAGCCAGGGCAAAGTCCTCTGGGTTCTGCACAGATGAGGGGCAAAAATCCCGGCAAGCCCCCTGGTAGTAGCTCACTTCTTTCTCTGGTTTCGATACGTGCAATTCAATTCCCACCTATGTAGCTGTTACGTGAGGTGAGGGCAGGAAATGCTCGTGGGATTTTTGCAACTTCAGCCTGCTGAGCTCCTCCCCAGGGGACCACAACGCTGAATTCTGGTTGTCCCCTCCTGATAGTCAGATGACTGGGATCACCCGCTTTGTCAACAGGGAGTGGACAGCAGGAATCTGGCTTCATCTGGCCTGATGCTGCCCATGGGTCCCTCCAGGAGAAGGAAATTCCCGGCTGCTCCCAATGACAGCTTGAAGTCCTCTCTTTTTCTGGAAATGTTGCAAGGGGAACTTAACCTGGACGTGATAGCTAGGGTCTGGCCTGAAGTCTCCTCTTCAACTCAAGAAATAGTTTTGCCTGTCTCTCTCTAAACATTTTTGGCTGTGCCTGGTTAAAAGCTTTATATAATTTCACAAAACTACTCACACGTCCAGCACTGCAAAACAGATAAACAGAGAGAGGAGCTGAGTGTGTATAACAAGCTGGAATACAACCAAAAGATACTTAAAGCCAGTGATCAACTTGGTAGCACACAGGGACCACGAGGGGTTGTCACAAGAGCTGACTTGACTTCTGCTCTCTCTCTCTTCTGTCGTTTTATCCCATTTACATCCTTGGTCTCCAAGTTAATCATTCTATGATGACTTAGGCTTGATCAAACCTTCAGGTCTTGTGAGTAAACATTGTTAACCATCTTCAGAGAGAATATGGATCAAGTTCTCAGGGTCTTAAAAGTGCCACCATATCCTGAAATCCTATTTCTTAGACTGTAGTTCATCTTCTTGTCTGTTCTCCATTTGATTTTATTTATGTTCAGAATCAGACTGCATGATGTAGAATGCAAATAAAAAGGTTTTGTGGAAGACTACTAGAAGATTGTAATCTTCTGGTCTTATCTCCCATTCCAGACATATCCTGAAATGACTCGTTCTTTCTTCAATTTTATTTCACAATGTAAGCGTTTCACAGAGGAGGTGACATCTTTCAGTGCCTTAGCATTTCATCTCCCTATGTCTTCACATTTTTTTCCACTTTCCCATGTGCATGTTACCAACTTAATTAAACTGCACAATGATTTTAAAAATACAAACTCTAACAAAGACTAATGAGGATGTTTCTTGGCAGTTGGTCATTGTTTTGCCTTGGGCCCAGAGCTTCGCTTGCTGCTCTCCACTGGGCGCTGAACCCATGCTTGTGTTTAAAGATAACTGCTCCGAGCATGATTATATCACAGTTTCTGTGTATGCTTTCAGGAGGGTTTAATGTTGTATAATCAACCCATTATAACCACATTTCCAGACAATAGCAGGCTGCAGAATACAGTGCAATACAGTGTTAGTAAATCTTCATGTTCATTCCCTGTCATTATATTTAGGTTCTGATGAGCTGGTTTAAGAGCATACAGGGCAAAAACCCCAACAAATATGATCTCAAAGCAATGGCTGCAAATGTAACCAGTTTTCTTAGTCCACAAGCAAAGACGACATGACCTCTAGCTGAGGTACGTGATATTTTTCCACCCGAGTCTGTCTGCCAAAGCAGCATAAGCTTAAGTAAGACCTTTTTTACCTAATCATGCATATTGACTAATCATGTTGATTTGACTGGACCACGGCTTTCAATAAAGGCATTCGAGAATAACCACAGCACTATCATCTTTCTCTGTGGTATTTCAGGTAAATTTCTGCAGCTCAGTGTGTCTTGCAAGTACGAGCAAGCAGAGTCTGTTGAAAGCAGAGGAAGCTTCCCATTCTTATTGTTGTCTTACGACCTGTTTTCCACAAGCAATACCACAATGCTAATTACTTTTGTAGCAGAACAATTTGTCATGTTTTACTTACTTCTTCTATAAGCATAGTTAGTAGTTGAAGGAGTAAAATTCCATTCAAGATTGGGGATAGGTGACTTTGCCTCAGTTTCCTGTCTTGTTAAAGGTATAGCTGATGTTTAAAGAGTTGGTAAGTCATGTTCCTTGAAAGACCTGTTCCTTTGAATTCCTGTAAATAAATATCTTTAATTTCTAAGTGCCATGTGTCAGCAAAATCCTATAACCATGCTGAAGGTGTGTTGTTGCCACATAGGTCCATGGGTCAGAACCATCTTTTGCAAGACTAGAAAGGATCCGATCTTGTTTCAAATTGTATTCCTGGTTCCTAGAAATACTCTTGCTAAAAGATAAGCAAAATGATGTAATCATGGATGTCCACTGGGTATTCTGGACTGAATGAAATCCTCCTTGTGTACCATGGGAATGGTCATAGAGTAAGAATTCCAGATGGGCTAATCATAACAGAAACATTTACCGAGATGGGACATCTGGGAGAACAAGTATGAAGCAAATGCTAAAAAGAAAAGGTGTGTTCATCCTGACTGGAGAAGGCTCTTACCTCAGAGTGGCCATGGCCCCTTATTGAAGCAAAATGCCCTCTTCATTTGGCAAGCATTAATTAATGACAGGATTTCCCAGCCCGTCCACTCCTGGTCTTGAAAGTGAGCTGAGAGGAGGCGTCTGTTGGGAAGCCATGTCACTGGAGAAGGGCATCACAGATATCCCTGGTGCCTGGGTGAGGCTTTAGAGTGGTGTCCCCTGTTTGTCTTCATTAATGTTTAAATTTATTGTGTAGAGAATAGAGCCAACCTTGTGTTTGCTCTATATGCCATCTACAGGAATTGGGATGACAGAGACTTTTCCTCCTGCTGAAGCCGTCTTCATGCTTTGCATTTAATGTAAACAATGTGTTTAGAAATATATTGTCTGTGGCAGATCTGACATCACGACCAAATTCTTTAAAATAAAATGTTTAGGGGGAATCGTGTCAGCTGCCTAGCACTGAAATGTATGGAATGGAATTAAGCAAACCTTTTCTTAATTAAAAAATGAAAATGGATTCTGAACTTTATCTAAGGGTCACTTTGGGATGATTTCTAGACAGAAAAAAATCTTGGCTTTCTGGCAGGACAGCTGTGAGGGAGTGTTCTATTCATTAGAACACAATTTGTCCAAGAAAATACGTTCCAAGTCCTAATCAATTTAGATGAAAACTTGCTGGACAGGGTTCAAGCAGGCCAGTAATGGAGTCTTATAAAGCCAAACCCACATGTCTCAGTGGGCAACAGGCAAGATAATCTTAGCTTACAATGGAATGTTTAAATTTATACAGCTAAGACACTGACATAGGCACAAGGGCTGGTTCCTTTGTGTTGTGTTTTTTAACCAGAAACGTGAAGAATTAGAATTTTTAAAGAGAGAGAATGTCCCTTTAAGTTATAATCACTCATGGTGAATGGACTGTGGCCAGATTCATCCTTGCTTTAGCATCTATAGAAAGATTTTTGGAAAAGACCAGCTTCCAAAGCACTAGAAACATAGGTGTGCCTCCAAATGAAGTTCCTTGGCATCACAGGCTCTTGCAGAGTTTTATAATTCCCAGCTGTATAAGGACTTTTTTTTTTAATGAACTGCTTCAGCAGTGGAAATTCAGCAGTTTGGAGAAGCTGTTGCGCAGTTAGCCCTTGGAAAGGTGACACCATCCACAGCATTGTTCAGCCGTTAAATGCGCGCTCTTCATGATGACACATTGCTACTGAGCACAGAAAACCACAGGATAACACACCCCCAGCCTTCCTGGTGTTAATGGTAACTATTTTAGGGTTTTAGGGTTTGTTTTTTTGTCATTCACTTAGTTTCTCCATTATTGCAGTTAGTTTTTCAGGCTGCAAAATTATACTTAAATAAATTTCAAACAATGCATTTGCAGAGCCACACTAAAAATTCCCATAAAGATGAGAGATAACCTGAGCAATTCCCCAGATAACCTGGGGAATGTTTCATTTCTTAACTCGAAATAGTTTTCTAACTTGCAAAGTCTTAGTCAAGGTTAGTCTCCACCACAAACATGAATCAAGTGTATCTTTCGCAGTAGCTGTAAATGCTTGGTAGAAAGCCACAGCAACAAGTCCATCTCTTAAGTGCCAGTTTACATCCACCTCTTTGCTAGTGGATCTGCTGCTCTCCTGCATCCGTCGCTGGGAAGTCACAAACACGCCATTTCTCCCACCTCCTCCTTCTCTTCTAGCATTTGAAGGCCTTCACTGCCTTCAGGGATAAAAAAAAGAAAAACTCTTTCTAGCTGCAACTGGCCCTGTCTACACCACAGGGCGGCCCCTCAGTCCCTAACTTGGTACTCACCAGTCCTCTCCAGTCCAGGGACCAAGACGTGAGTCAGGAGCTGTCTTTTCTCATTGCGACTCCTGTAATTTCAAGGTACAGTGAAACACCCCCTCTGCCGGTCCTCTTCTCTCAAACAGCACTGTCCACAACACCACCCATGCACCTGCATCCACTCTCTTGACTGGAAAGGGGATTTACCCACATGACCAGGGCTGGATGTGAAAGAAAAGGAGCGTACAGTATTGTTAAGCAACTTGTGGTTAAAGTCACAAACTCTGGAGACTCCTTGACTACTGTAAACGCCAGCAGTTCGTTGTCCCACAGCCTCTTCCTTCCTTCACACCCTGCTCTGCCAAGTCGGCCACCTGAGACTCTGTTCATTGCTCTTGTTTTCCCTGGCTCTTCTCACTTGTTTACTTAAAAATCTCTTTCCCTCCCCTGCCCCTCATTTGAATTTCTTGCAGGAGGGTCTTATAAGGACACCTCCTTTAATCAGAATTTCCTGTGAAATAAGCAGCTTTTTTGGGGTTTTGCATGTTTTGAAATAAAAATGTAATAATTTCTTAAATGCCCCTTGCCCAAACTCTGCGGTAAAACAAACCCTTTTCTTACAGAAAGTAATGGTTTTAAAGCCCCAGTTTAAAAGACAAACTCTATACAGTGGAGGAGAGGTACTTTGGATGCATCAGGACAGCCTGTCACCCAAGGGAAAGCAGCCAGCATGCTGCTGAAGCTGACCGCATATTTTCATTTTCAAAAAGCACTCAAGACTAAAACCACCTGTGAGCAAGTCTAGCCTCTCTGGCTGATTTAGTAGGGCCTAGTGCAGAGTGTCCTGTCAAAAGGCACACTTATTTTCACAAGGCAAATGAATCAGTTTTTATGTGGCAGGGCTACAGCTCATTGGGATGAACTCATTAAAACTTTGTAAAACAAACTGCAAGCAAGAGGTGCAATATTTCATTATTCAAACCCAGAGAATAGACAGGCGTCCTATGGAAAAGTGAGTCATGTTCTCTGTGGTACATTCTGTTCATTCTGTTATAATAAACATGAGTGTTTGTTTGCTGAGCGCGTTAGCATCCAGCTATAAACTTGATTAGGAGGACGAGTTCCTCAGCCCGCTGCTGGGTTAGCGTGTGCACTGCCGTTTGGTCGCTCTGTTGTATAACAGCACCAGTCATGTCAGACTGCCATTCCAAAAGGAAATAACAGCACTCTACTCATTTCTTTCAAATCCATCCCAAATTTCTATTAAAGACATCAAAGCAATGACTCTAATACTTTCCATGCTTTCCGAACGACTCATCTTTTAAAGAAACTGCTAGGAACTAAGGCACCACTAGGGTTTCTTCATTTCAGGATTTGATACTTAAGAATCTCATGGAAAAAAAGTCAAACCAAGAAGCCACAAACCCACCTTCTCATAAAACCCTTTTCCATATTTTATATATTAGTATTAATTTCTGTGCTACTAGTTTGAGCTGGTTTTACAAGCTACAAGCCAGAAAATAAAACAGGTCATTAATATAGCTTTGTGATTGCAGAAGGTAAATTATCTGATCAAATGTATTTATCGCTACCGTTGTTGGAAGATGATGGCATAGAGAATGACTTAAATAGGATGGTGGTTGGCTGCATCTGGAACTAGAGTGAAATAAGGGATTGTCTACTGGAGACAAAGGGACTTCTGGGAAAGAAATTTCTATGAAGCATAAATAGCATTTTGGAAATCTGACTCTTGCCCAGTTTGTAATAATGGGCAAGGTCTCCAAATTTTTAAAAGCTTGCAGCGTTTCTAGTGACTGTAGATGGGGTGGGAGGGACTTCAGTGGGAAGAGAGTTGGAGCTGAGCCATGGATTAGAAACTTGTCGGGTTATAGTTTGAAGTGTTTCATCTATTTCCATAGAATCACTTGCTTATTAGAGTTATTTGTCTAGCTCAGTGCTCGAGGAAGTGAGGTTACTCTCCTGCAATGTCTGAAAAGAAGAGCTGAGAACGATGAGTATCCACTGTCTGCCTCTGACAGGTAGGCATTCCCAGCTTCTGGGGTGCATGACAGTATCCGTAAGACTGCTCATTTTGCTGACTTTTCTCTTCCCCCTTTATCCACATGTCAGACGGGCAGTGGCATGCGGTTGCAGACTCTCTGTAGTGCAAGATGGAGCGTGCACTGAAAAGCTGTGGAGTAACAGCATGGCTACTTTGCTCCTCAAACCGAACTTACTTTGGGCCACTCAAATAGGAAATAAGAAGTCTTTTGTCTTTTTACTATGGCAAATGTCTGGTGGTAGTTTTTGGGGTGCTTTCTGTCCCTGATAATTTTTTTTAAATAAATTCATCTTCAAGGTATCCAATTAGTCCAGTTTACTTATTAGCCATTTATCTTTTTAAGTCCTATATTGCAGGCATTTTTAGCAGTCAAGGAAAACCTGTGTTGTCCTTCCTCAAAGCCTCCTCATGCCATTCTTTGCTGAACTGAAGAAATGCTTCAGACCCATGTCAGATGCTTTCAACATGCAGCTGCATGGACAAGCCGGCCCCAGGAGCCAGTCCAGCTCCAGGTTCCCACCCAGCAAGATATCTCCCATCACACAGTGAAGCAGCAGCCGAAGGTTGTCCTCACCTACTGCAGCACCTCAGCTTACCCTGTGAGTCATGCGTCACGGGAGGGCATCTCTTAACCATAAATGGGATGTTTAATAAACCTGAGGTTTTTTAATCTTTAGATGTTCACTGCTATTCACAAAAAATGAAGTACAGTCCAGCATAATCAGCTACACTCTGGGAAAAAAGTGCATAGTATTGAAACCTTGTACTTGATCAGGGCCAGGATCTCTCAGTGGGTTCTCTGGCAGGAATTGAATGGTTGGCACTGTATTTTTCTAGGTAAAATAGAGGAAGTTTATCTAGTAATAGAGCGTGTTGAATTCAGAGCAGGCTGAAGTCTTGTAACACCCCCTGCATGCACATGCCTATGTTGCCAGTGGAAGCACCATATTTAAGAAATGGAGAATGACCTGATTTCAGCTATTTATCACTTCTTTTCCCTACTAGTAATTGTCTTCTTCCCATCATGGAAATTGTCACCCAGTGGACACAAGTTTTGAAGTTATTTTCTTTCTTTTTTTTTAATCTGTTCTCCCTGCAGAAAGGGATACTGTATGTGGGTAGGTGCTTAGACCAAAACAGGGGATGTTGGGAGCTGCAGGTCGTGGTCTTTGCTGTGCTGGCTCCTGGTGAAGCGTAGATGCGTAAAGCCGTTTGGTATGTGCTGCTGCAAGAAAGACATGTGCAAGCATGATGTGATATCTGTGGGTGCAGGAGCATCTCGTTGGGAACTCCAGCAGTATCACTCCAGTGAAGAAGCTTTTAGTTGCTTCCCGCCTCAGTTTGCTTATCCGTAAAATGGGAATAGGAAACTATTAGGAAGAGCTAAATTTTAAATTTTTCATAGCTTTTGCATACCCTTGAGAAGAATATAAGATGCAAATCTCTGAAGCTGCATACCAACATTTCTGTGGTTTAAGCATTCGGGGAGCCCCCTTTCCAAAGACGCTGCTGTATTCTCTTGGCTATATGTTTTGTGGCAAGCCTGCGTTCAGCCCTTGGCACGAAAAGTTTCAGCACCTAGACCCCACGACCCCTTTCTGTGTGCAGACCCCGTATTTTTTCCCTGTGGAGCCTGTCCTTCCAGGGGCTGCAGGTTCACTGTTGGAGCTAGGTATGTACCTGTCACCTGTGCTGTGCTTTTGAGATGCAGAAAGCAGAATCTAGCAGACCTGGACTCCATGATCTGCCAGGAGGCAGGTAATGGTCCCCTCCCAGCATGGGCACTGCCCTTACCCAAGGCACAGCCACGCTCTGCACACAGGGCCATTCACCACCAGGGCTCTGGGCATGCACAGCGCCTCCCAAACCAGCTGGAAGGTCAGTTGGGTCACCCCGAGCCTCACAGACCCTGATGCTTTACCATCAACTCCTGGGAGGCTGTGACATTTGAGCTTACGCTGGCTGCCCCCAGCGCAGGGAGGTCAAACAAATTGAATTACTCCTCAAATTAGCTAGATATGGCTTTGATCGCTATCCATGTGAGACCTTATGTGTTTTAGCTGGAAAAATGCACGCCATGTTCCAGCCACCTCCTCCAGCCAGGGGAGCGGTGATGCCACTGGCAAACACGTGCGCTCACAGAGCATTTCTTAGCTGGAAAATTATCGCTGAAGCGTGTCCTCTATCGAGAACGATCTCGGCTTCACTGGGCCTATCTCTTACAGATGTTAATTCCTTACTATTATCTTTACAAGTTCCAACAGAATAGTAAGCTGCAGTAAAGAGGGGATATGTTCAATTTAAGCAATGAGATTACTATGCTCTGAATAAAGCCACTTTTATTAATAATTACCTCTCTGCCGTGACTTTAAATTCAAACAGCTGGACAGCCTCTGCTCTTTATTAATTTCCTTGGATCCTTTGGCATGAAGCCCTCAATTCCTGTGATGTAATGGTATAAAAAGTTGGCTCCTGTCTGAGCTTCCACCCACAAGTTCTAAATTTGGAGCATGGCAAATTTTTGCAGATTCCAGAGACAGGCTATGCTCAAGACGTGCTGATGCCTTTGGTCCCATCCTATTGCACCAAACAACAAGATTGTGTGCTTTTTATAACTGGGATCATAAATATGACTCAGATGCACATGTTGTCTATGTAAGCACTTGGGGTTGGCTATCACTTTATGGCACTGGGAAGAAGCCAAGCCAAATAAAAATTGTTTTGAGTAAATATTACATTTCTAGAGCATGAATAACTTTTCTCTGCAGCCAACGTGTCACTAATGGGAATAAGGAAGAAGACGGGGTGGGGGGAAAGCAGTAACTAAATCATCCCACTAAACACAGACAGTCTGCAGCAAGACCTGTTGTTTCGACTCGTCTAGGGTATAATATCCCAGATAATTCGTAGCAGGTCTCAGCAAGGCCACAAGCGATGGAAATAAAAATAGCCGTGTAGCTCAGCGCCATCCTGCTGCACAGCTCTCTCTTGGGTGGGATCTCCACCAGTGGTATGTAAAACAGGCGACCAAAGAACCAAGTGTCCTTCTCTCCCCTGCTCCCAAACGTGCAGAGGCTCAAGCATGTGGATTGCTCCACAGAGATCAGTGTTGCTACTCACATGCTCAATGCTAAGCATGTGCATATGTCTGTTCAGGATCTGGGCCAAAAGGAAGGATGAGTTTTTCATCCTGCAACTTTGGGACCCCAGAGGATGTCTGCATTGCAGAACACGGGGAAACAGAAAATGAGCCGCCCACATGCAGCTTTGTGCTGCTGCACCAGAAGGTGAAGCGGCTTATTGGCAGCTCTCTGGGGCAGTGGTACGCCATCCACCACCAGCACGCACCACTGCAGGGCTGGTCAGCATGGCTGCCGACTCTGCTCCAGCCCTACCAGCAAGTTGATGTCTCAGCCTCCCCACACCACCAAAAACCCAAGTACTCCTGCCCTTGAGCAGTGGGGCAGTGAGCAGCTCATGAAGTGCTTCATCTCCCTGAAATGCAAAGGGATAAGAGCAATGTGCTTTCTGTAAGAAATTATCAGGAAACATTCCCTGATAAAAGGAATCTTCAAGTCTCCCCAAAATAATAGCTAGATAGAAATAACAAGTGAGAGTCTAGCTTTGAAAACCATTAGTGGCTTCCCATTTTCCTCATGGGCATGTAATCCTGAGCATTGTACATTCCTTCATGTTGCACCTGTGAGCTTCTGCATATCAGATAAGCACTTCCCTGAACTTTGCCGACTTTTCCTTTTTCAGAGGCTTCTTTGGCACAGCAGGAAGAAAACCTGGCTTTAGAAGAGGCATTCAGACAGGAAGCAGCAATGTTCCAGGAGGATTTCTGAGTGAAACGGGAGAGCAACTGGCTTCTTGAAGAGGATATTTCAGAGATCCCTGAATCATGCTGCTGCACAGTTGGAGCAGGTGAGTGGGGAGGTGTGGAGAGCACTCCACATTCTCACGTCCCAGCCGTCCCTATCAGCAGCATTTGGAGAGCTTTTCTCTGCAGTGGACTGGGCTGGGGTTTGCAGATAAAATGTTTTAAGGGCTGTGAGCCCTGCAATAACAACCACAGCCTTGACGTCAGCAGACCTCTACCTCCAGGGACTAGTGCTGAGAAATCAGTGCCTATTTGCCCAGCTAAGGCAGCTTTGACTGTGTTTCCAGGATCTGGGAGATAAGTCTTTTTTCCATGCCTTGCAAGCTGCCAGTGGTCATTTTCTGCCAGGAGAGCAGCCCAAGCAGTGTACAAGGGACTGACTCCTTCCCCTTTGTAATGCATTTTACAATTCAGGAAAACTTCTGTAACACAAGAAAGTGTTTTTACATAGCAGAGCTTCTTAATTGTTAGAACAGTTGGAAAATCCTAATTGCCTTTAGTAGACATGAAAAAAAGCATTTTGGATTGCAGAATTAACAACACTGGGAGCTCAAGATCAGTTTCCAAGACTAAAAACATATTCAGGGAGTTGTGTTGTACTTGCAAGTTGAATACAAATACCCAAGTCTTCAACAAGTGATTTGCACCGATCTGCAGAATTGTTGCTCTGATTTGCAGAGCTTAAGCTCTGAAAACTGTCCAGAGATGGAGTTTCCAGGTCAGGCATGTTTATATTTACCCCAGGATGTTTCTGGGGCTCCACATGCACAAGGGAGGGGAAAACCTACCTGGGACTGATTCAGCAGCCTGAATTAGAGATGATGAAAGAAGGCTTGGCTGGAGCACAGCATGACTTTATGACTACTGGCTTAATTTTCCTGACACTTTGGGGGTAGCTATGTGGTGATTTAGCTCCAGTTAATTAGAGAGCTAAAGGCTGCTTCAATTTGCGGTTGTTACCCAAGAGCTCAGAGGAGGTTTTCTGGCCACCAGGGATCATGCATAAAGATGGAGGAGCTGGAGGTGCCCCTGCGAGGGGCTGGCAGGGGATGATACCACAGGGGCTCTGGTCATGCAGGGGTTGCCCTGGTACACATGGCGTTTTCCAACGCCTCACACAGCAATCTCTGATTTGCACCTTGTGGATGAAATTTCAGTTTATCATGGTATCACTTTAAAAGCTCTCTTTTTAGGGACAACTGATTATTTTGCAGATGTCTGTATGCTTTTTTTAATGGGTAAATATCACTCATATTTCATCAATGGGCAACTGAGGCATAAGGAGGTTAAGGGACCTGACGAAGGTGATAGCAAGTCAAATTATTTGGAATTTCGTAGCTCTGAAATATCATCTTTCTAAAACAGGAAACCCTCTCAGGAGTAGTAGGTTTTCATTAAAACAACAGCTCAAACCTGTCTATCTTGATATATTAGGAAAACGAGGAATGTAGAAAATGTGAGAGTTAGCTTAGTCTCTCTTAAACTAAACCACCAGGTTCACGTTCCTATGGAGAAACAAATACCCTGCAGGCATCGTGGTGTCTTTGATTTATTTTTGGAAGCTGAAAACTCCCCCTTTTGGTGTCTGAGCTAAGAAAAAACCCAAGGATTTTGTGGGCCAACAAAAGGTTTCTGGAGGAACAAAGCTCCAGTCCCACTTCTCAAGAGTTTATGACAAGAGCAGTTAAGCTAATGGAATCCAACTTAGCCTCCCCTACATTTCAAAAGTGGATTAAAGTTCATAAATTGTCGAGGGAAAATGTTACCCAACAGAGGAACTGTATGACTCTCAAATTAGCATTAGGCCTTTGCAGCTGTGGGTGCAGACCCTGGTTTCAGTCACCTGAATAAACCAGGGTAACCAATGTGCCCCGACCATGAGGGGGTGAGCTGCATTGCTGCTGCTCGGGCTTTGCAGTCAGATGGAAGCCCACCAAGCTGTGATGGCTGGGTATGCCGGCAGCCCTGTCGTTCGTGATCTGCCTGGTCCTGGCTCTTGATACTTTTCTTTAGTGAGATAAGTCATCCAAACCCTAAGAAAAGGTTTTGGTTAGGTGTTACGTGCCTTTCCTTGCAAAGGAAGAGTGGGATTTTCCTCCTGCAGTAGCAGTGTGTTGCTGCACGTACACGAGTGACGCAGCTCCAAGCATGCTACCAACTCAGCTGTAAAAAACCCGTGTAGTACCGCATCTGTGTGAATCTGCTCTTCAAAACAGGATCCGCAGATGTGATTAATTACAAGCCTGCCGAGGAGCGGCTCTGCTCCCGTGAGTGGTTTCGGAGGGCCGCGCGGTGGTGTCTGGCTGCCATCTGGCGTCGAGGGCCACGGCGGGACAGGGCCCCGCCATGCACCCCCCAAGTCACCCCGGCCCGGCGACAGGGCGGTTGAAGTGGCAACCTCTGGTCTACGTCCAAGCCGTGAGCAAATCCTGCCCAGACTCACCAGGGCCCCCCGCCACGGTATCTCCCGCATTCCTGCGGCAGATCTGGTATTTCTTATTGTTCTCCCCGTCTCTGGGGGAGCAGCTGCTGCTGCCTGGCCGGCCTGCCGAGGCGGGAGCTGGCGGAGTCCTGTGCTCCGGATCCCAGAACTAGCCGGGGGCTTTGGAAAAATCGTGTCAGTCTTCTCGCCCTGCTTTGTCACGTAGGGAGTTGGGGCTCATCAGGAGGGGAGAGATAAAAATGAGAGAAGGGCAAGCTGGGAGAGCAGTGAGTGGTCATGCAGCACCACTCGCCGGGAGGTGGTGTGGGCTCAGCGCGCCCTGCCCTGGGCCAAGCACTTGCCCAGGAGCTTTCTGCTAAAATAGCTGCACCGATCTGAGGGACATCTGATTTTCTGGCTGGTAAACGCCTGCTAAGTGGTATGCTGTCAGCTGGGTGGCAGGGACACCAGTAGGGGTGAGTGTCTGGTCAGAGTAGGATGAGGAGGGGAGGCAGAGACAGAACTGTCTCTGAAGCTTTGCAGGACCGGTCCACACTCTGCAGAGACAGCAGAAATGCCAGTGATCGGCTTAGCCCAGCGAGGCTGTTTAGCACCCAGTGTGGTTTTCCTTTTCCCTTTTTCTTTAGTGCACTGTTCTTCCATGCTGCCTCTCGAACTGCGTGCTATGCCTGCACCCAGCCCTTGGCTGCCCATTCCTTGGAAATATCATTTCAAGTAATATTTTTCCTGCTGGCGGGGAGGATTTGCTGGACAGAGGTGGCCTGAGAGCAATTGTGGGTTTGGCTCTTGCCATCTGCAATGGTGACAGTGAAGGGAGCACGCAGGAGCACGGGCAAGCAAGTTTCTTTTGCAAGCAGGGCCACGTATGGCTACACTGTGAGACCAGGCATGGGGTGATGCTTGTTTCTGGCCAACCATCTCCTCTGGATGCTCCATGGGCCAGCAGCAACCCCCTTGGGCATTGTGCAACCCTCACAGGCAGGCAATGGCCATGCTAAAGCAAAACAGCAAGTGCAGCAGATGCTACCTCCATCCCCACAGGGAGCAGCCCCACACTTAGTGCATGAGCCCCAGCGCAACACTCAGATTTTTGTGCTGGGGGGGACCTGCGTGAGAGTCTCCGCATCATTTCCCACCTTCTCTCTGGGAAAAACCAGCCTGGGGCCAACACAATCTTTCTGGCAGGGGAAAAGCCTGTCTGTGAAATGGGGCACGATCCTCCCTCACAGGCAGACGTGGTGGTCAACCTTGTGGCTTGGAAAGAGTGAAATGGCCCGATACATCACTGGCAACGGAAACAGTTGGGAAAACACAACTTCAGTCTGCTCCACATGTAAAATTTCAGTCCCAGCTATGCCATGAGAGGGAGTTTTTAAAGGTATCTAAGCAGAGTCTGACCTTAAATAGTTTTTTAAGTATTTTTTTCCTTTTTGAGTGAGGACCTAAGAACCAACACCTCAAGGTACCTGGACTTCCCCAGCACTTGCACACTGTGTCGGAGCTGAGCTGCACAAGCCTCTTTGGAGTGGAAAGAGAAATCCCCATGCTCTGGTAGGCAGTGAAATAGCTAAATGTCAACACTGAGGAAGCCCAGGCAGCTTTTGAAACTGTCTCATGTCAATGCTTGAGTTTTTAATCCCATCTGAGATACTAACGTGTTCAGATTAGACTTATTGGTCAAGTTAGGTGAAAAGACACGGGCGCCTTGGGCAACAGCAGCCAACTCAGACCTGTGCGAATCGCACTCAAATGTCCTCACAAGCACCTTGGGTGGTGAAACCTGCATTGCCTGAGCAAATCCCTGTCGTGTGCTCAGAAAACAGGCAACAACAGGAATAACAGCAGGTGAGCATTTGCACGAAAACATTAGCCCCAGATCCTGTAAAAGCTGTTTGTGTGCTGTAGCTGTGACAAGTTGCTCTATTAATTATTGATGATATTAATAACAGTGTGTAAAGCTGATGCTAGAGCAAGCTTCTTGGGTAAGCAGAAGAGCGATGTGAGCAATGAGTATGCTGACTAAGGTAGAAAGGGTAATTTTTTTTTGTGTGTTTGTTTTATTTATTAAGGACTTTAAAATAATGGCCAATGGGGAAAAGTGAGTGCAATTGTTCTGGGGTTTGTGATTTTTATTTTATTTTTTTTTACATTTTGTTAACATTCTGCCCAGACTGCCCAGATTTTCCTCTGGCCAGCTGCTCATATCCTTTTACATTACCTCTGTCAATTAGGCTAAAATACCAGAAAGAAGGGGGGAGAGGATCTCTTGTCAAGTGATCTTTCCAGGATTCTTGTAGGTGTTAAACTGCCTTATTAAATCTCCCTCTCAATACTTTTCAGGATGTTTTTATCTTTTGTTTTGCATCATACTGTTCCAATTTTAATTTCTTTTGGAGGTGAGAAGCAGCTACATTGTTCCAATCCTTTTCTTTTCATCATGGTGTTAAAACAACCACTGGCCTTGCCATTTTTTGAAGGTTGCGCTCTTTTGACATAAACAGAAAGCCAGTTCATAAAACAGTGCTTTCCTGCACTTTCACTTCCTCGGCATTTCCAAGTAGTTGAAGTTCACAGTAGAGACTCAATGCATGAAAGTCGTGACAGTCTCTAAATTCATGTAGTGTCACAAACTTTCTGTTTGCATTTTATTTTGGAACTCACGGCCACATTAGCAGTAACAGTCGTCCTCAAGACACGATGTCTGTATGGCTGCCAGGCGAGGAGCCCCAGCAGAGTGTTTCAAACCACAGGCTGGTCTTTTTTTTTTTTTTCTCTCTCTCCCCTTTTCTTTTTTTCTTTTCCTCCCACACTTGTAACTTGAAGGGATGAGCCTGAATCCTGCTCTCAAAAGGGGAGTACGTGTGAGCTGGCACATTGCACATCCTTTTCTCAGCCCCACACCTGCAGCCTCGGGGCTTTTTTATCCTGCAAGTCAATGAGGACCTTTCAGTAGGAGAAGGAAGAAGGGTGTGGGGGTGAAGAATAAAGGAGACATGTACACGAGGCACCTGGGAAAACACTATTTGCAGGTGAGTAACCTTCCTTACACGTACATTTTTCCTTGCCCAGCTTTACTCCCATTAGGGAAGCTGTATGGAAGCCCAAGCTTTGTGCTGCAGCTGAGAGCTTGCTAGATGGTGCATCCGACTCCACACTTTACTTTGTGGTGCGGTGGGTTGTATTTTTTTAAATATGGCTGAATTAGCTTCAAGGCTCCGAACATAAATTTATCCTAGGCCAGTGTGGTAACACTGGTATTGTAAAATCCTTTTTCTTAGGCTCATGGGACGTCTCTGGGACCACATATACTTAGCAGAGGTAACAGGAGAGCAGAACTGGCTCAAGAACTCAAGAACGACAACGTGCTACAATGACGGCAGTGAGGTAATTGTAATACAGCGGGAGACATGCTTCGCTTTAACATTTTTCCAGTCTTTGTACGTTATTGTACTTCTCTGCAGTTGTTGCCGGCGAATGAAGCTGAAGGGCAGTTTTCATTGTCTGGGGACGCATTCACAGGGTAAGCAGAACCCGCTAATAACGCCGGCTGGGGCGCTTAAGGCCTGAGCCACCGCCAGGTGGCAGCTGGAGCCCAGATATGAGACAGGACCTTTAGGTCCTACCTCTGCCGCCCACCGACCCTGGGACAAGGGGAGACGCGGGGGGGGGCTCCCACCGTGACGCGAAAAGATTAAAATAAAAATATAAAATAGTAAAATAAAATATGAGAGCCACAATCACCAAATAACCGGCAGGCAAAGTTGGAAAGTCCCTAATTGATGAGTGGGGGAACTAAAATCTTGCTAGTGTTGCAGAGTTTCCTTCGATTAGAGATGACAACTTTATGGCACATTATAATTCCTCACTTCTGTGCCCTTTATGAACAAATAGTGACCTCTGTCCCCAAAGCAGCTAAAAGCCCTTATAGAGATCTCTTTTCCTGGCCATGCACGCATTTGCTCAAAAATTGTATACTTAACTGCTTCGCATATTTGAGATAAAAATCAGAGCGGTTATTTTCAGTTCACTTTTTTGCTGAAAGGGCTGGTGTGACTACTGTTGCCCCACCTCCCCTACCCCCTCCCCCTCCACATGCCCAGCTTGCCCCAGGATACAGATCTTGTCCTAACACATATCTGCTTTCCCAGATAGGCTTTGCTTTTGTGGCTGTTCGTGAAAGACAGTTGAACAGAAGGAATACAAGTTGCTGGAAACTAGGCTGTTAGTGTTTGGGAATGTGTGCATAAGTGTGCAAGTCTCATAAATCAAAAATGGTCACAGGGCCAAAAAAAAAAAAAAAACCAACCAAACTCTCTTGTTTTAGGAGGAGACAACATGGTACTGTGCTGCTGGTTTGCAGGAGTATTCCACCGTCAGCAGCCTGAGGCGGCCTGAGCTCTTCAGTGCATCCAGCTGAGGGGTCAAGAACAGCAGAGGCAGCTAGCTGCACAGGAAAGCCTGGTATGTTGGTAAGGCACTACAATGGTGATAGCCACAGCACCATGTTTCATTTCATTAGCAGTCATCTCGGTTTCTTGGAATGAGTGCTGTAACCCTGGGAATTTAATGGGAAATGATACTGGACCAGGGGTGGTGCAGTTTTCCATGCTGCATTGTTCTGTGAGATGCAGTGACTCTGACTCACGCTGTGTTTAGTGTCACTTTAATGGACTTATTCTAAAGTAAAGTACTATATTTTGCTCAAAATGCAATTGGTTAATTTTTAAACCATCCTTTTCCCCCACTTTTACCATGCAGCACTTCACATAAAGCTTTCTTAATTTGTCAGAGCGAGCAGGGACAGCAAAGCTAAAAGGAAACTTGTCTCATTTCCTCTTCTAATAGTGACTAAGAAAGAAATAACTAAGATGTATGCAGATGACATTTTAATGAGGGGCTACAGAGAGGCACACTTCCTGCAGAGGCACACATCTGTATGTGCTGAAGTACCCACACTCTGCAGCCAGGTTCCCCCACTAGCTCGCTAAGGGGGAGTCTGTCCTGGTCCCAGGGTGCTACTGTAGATCTGCCTGTTGTATCAATTAATTAATCTCCCACAGAGCCTGCTTTGTGCTGCTGAGCAGCACTGTCTGCAATGGCTGAGCAGCATTACACTGTGTCAACGGGCACTGAAGAGGTAAGAGAAGAGGTGCCTATATTGTATTATCTGTGTGACCACTGCCTTTATCGTGGCATTAATCCTAATCCCATTGATCAGACCATTAAGAACTTCTTTCTCCCATCACAGTAATACTTCCACACAACAGTTACTGGACTCTGAACTCCAGTAACTCAAAAGAAACCCATACCAAAAGAAAGACATCAATTAATTCAGAAATGTAAATGACTTTGTATTACTTTATTAAATAGCCAATTCTAAAGAACAGTAAAAAATATGAAAACATGCATCATTTGGTGTTCTTAAAAAAAAAAAGAAAACAACATTTGTCCAAAATAAAGACTGTTAGAAAAATTAAACAAGTTTAGCTCCAATGCACCTTCTGCTCTCCACATAAAAGATGTTTGGTAGTTATAAACATTGTTCATCTCCTACAGCAAAGTTTAACAATGTATACATTAGTATTTCTATTACAGTTTTTTTTCACATTTCTTCTGTAAACATAATCAATTTTAAAAATGCCTTGTTAGCAAGTTTAAAGAACTACTGCTTTCCTGTACAGTAAATACACATAGGAAGATCCTGGATTTTTCTGCCATTCTAATCAGCACTCCATTTACTGAAACATTAAAGATTTCAATTAGTATAAAAATATAACCAGAGAATAAATGTCTGAGAAGATTCAGTATTTGAATGAGTCTTAGTTAATACGCAAATAAAAAATGCTATTGACTTCCAAATCTGAACGTCGCTTCTGTACAGCTTCTGCGCTTCTGAGATCCAAGTATCACAATGCTGTACACAAATGCACTGGTTATCCATTGAAGACATTCACTTCATATTTACTAAAAAATAATTTAACACATTTAGCTGAACTAAAAGCAGGCAATGAGAGATGGATGTCCATGGTCGGGTACGTACAGAGGTCAAAGCTGCCTAACAAGCCACACCGATGGCACCTGCTCTTCAGGAAGAGGGGGGTACTCAGTTCTCAAAATATCTATCTGTACAATTAGGAAAAATACTATTTTACTTAGCAATAGACTGGCTTCTTGTCTGCTGTGGGAGATCTACAAAGCAAAATCACACATCTGTTCCTTTTCCCTACAGAAACAGAAATAACTGGCTTTGTCCCTGGAGAGAATTTTGAGGCAGAGCAGTAAGCTCTTTGGGAAGCCTTGTTACTAGAAATGTGGAAGTTATTCTACTGATGGGAATTATTTTTTTCTAAAGCATTATTGCTACACATTTATCATTTTTATCTAAAATAAGAAGGTCAAATTTAGTTTTCCCCTTGCATTATTTTAGATCTCCTCCAGTTAAGACAAATGTGCTGCACCTAAACCAGCAGTATGTTATAATCAGATTTCTTGCACAAACACAGCCTCGATGCAGATGATACTTGGCCTGTATGTGCTATCATCTTCCATTCAGCTGCTCCAGAAATCTTTAAGTCAAAACTGTGTGCTTTAAAACTATGAAGAGAACTCTCAAGTTTTTTAATCACTTCTCAAGTATGAGACAATCTTGCATAACTGCTTTTTCCAAATGTTTTACAGCAGTATTTTGTAGATGTCTGTTTCCAGTTCTGTTGTTTGGATTCCTGCAAACAGAGGAGAACGGGACACATAATCTGACCAGCCAGCAAGTACCGGGTGGTGCCAGTCTGCCCTCCCTAAGGAAGAACTTACCTGAGCACCAAGCACCGTGCAAAGAGCAACAGACAGACAGAGCAAAAATAAAAGGAGACTCAATGGAAGGAAAGGTAATGCTCTATCTCAGTTGGACAGAACCTCCAGGATCGATTTATCCTGGGTTTAAATTATAACAACTGAACCAATGAAATTATTGCTTCCCTCACTTTTTGGAATGAAAGTGCTGCTTGATTGGTTAGATGCTGTCAGATTGTTACAGGCTGGTACAGAAACAACTCTGTCACAAGCTACATTTAAATAAAAATCTTCAGTTGAGAAGTTTTGTATAAAAGAATGTGATTTCTGGAAACGTGAGGGAAAACAGCAAGTACTGTCAGACACCACATATTGTAATTAATGAGCTCAGAATAGACACTCCCATGTGGTAAACAGTATTTCCTTCCTAGCAAGGCCCAACCTGCTGAGCAAACTAAGATCTTTATAAGCGAGAAGCTGCTCTGTGCAAAGCAGAATGAAGGAAGGTGGCCTTCTGTTTACAAACAGCACGTCAGCTACCATCCTCACTCAGAAGTGGCTTTTTTCCCTTTCCAGCTCTTTTGTCTTTGCTCGAGTTCAGCTTCAGTGAAGGCGGCCGGGCCCCAGTTTGTGATTAAGTGAGGATTCTTGGAGCCTGGAAGACAGAGTGCAATACTTGGAACAGGCGTTTCTGACAGAGACATTGCTCACCCACCATCAGTGGGACAGGACGAGCACCACAAGATGCTTTGGTAAGTGCTGTCACCCTCTCAAGGGTGACCTGAGGACCTGCCTAACCAAGGAGGAAGGAGTCTCTGGGACACCATCAGTGAAGGTACTTAATGCAAGAACAGCTGCTGTCTTTTGCATCCTTGTCTCCAAACTCCCCTTCTCACCCCAAACAGTTGTATCTTAGTAAAACCTTCTCCTTCTTGCCTTTAGAAAGGTCCTTGAAGGAAAGCAATCTCTCCAGCATTGTATTACAAGGCCACTTTCCTCTGAGCTGGCACGCTATCAATTAAGCTAAGAAATTAAACTTTTTCCCAAAATCAAATATTGTAGCTATCTTTACTTCATGTTTTTGGCAATTAGCAATTATGCTAACTTCATTAAAGACCAAAACCATACAATGTTCAGGTTAATCCTTGCTTTGTTTTAAATAAGCAAACCAACAAACAAGAATAATAAACCCCCTGATTGTTACAGAAGGGCCAGTAGAAGTAAAGACTTGACAGTTACCATCAGCAGTTCTCACAAATGTGATATTTATAGGCTGCCACGAAACCAGTAAGTTACAGGAAGAGGCAGACTTCAGTAAATCACTAGGTGATCTCTAGTATACGAGACAGAATGAATGCCTGTTTTTTGTAACTTTTCTGTTAATAACTTACCTGGCTCTATTAGTCGAATTAATCCCTCATGATGAGCTACTTTATCTTTCCAACTCTTGGTGTTATTAGCTGCCGTTTCCAACTTTTTCTTAACCTCCTGAAATAAGATACAGCCCACTTGAAAACAAGAACAACTTTACTCTGTTTATATAAAAAGAAAAAGCATCCTTTTTAATCTAAAGACAGAACCACACTCATCCAGCAAGCACTTCATTTAGTGTAGACAGGAGAACTTCATTTCTAACTATTGTAAGTAATTTAATCATCGCTAGCTGTAAAAAGTAAGCTCTCAAACCAGAATCCAAAAAAACCTAGGTTTTACAAGATTCTGTAGCTGCATAAGTACAAAAACAAACTGTAGATTCAAAACAGAAAGATGCATTTTCTGTTCCCAGCTAAGCCCAGCTAGTGGGTATCTTTCACTATCAGCTATGAAAAGGACTGCTGCAGTTACACCAAGGCAAGAAAGAGGTATTCTTCAGGGTAAACTGGTCTTTTGGTCAATTCCAAATAGAAGGTCAGAATGTTTATTTATTTCTAAAATAGTAAGTCAACTATCACAGTGACCTACTCCATCATTTGTTTTGTGGACTTTTTTTGTTTGGTTGTTTTTCTGTTTGGGGTTTTTTTATGTTGATTGGATTCAGCAGTTCCTTTGGAGTAGTTAATGATGTTTCATGTACAAAAAGCCTGAGATGTCATCTAAAACAAAGTCAAGTATTAGCCAAAAGCAATCTAATGATGGTGTTAGATGTAACACCAATATTTAAGTTGTAAAGTGGCCAGAACTACCCCACCTGGGCCCTTGCTTGCAGTCACTGCAGCATTTGTATTCTGTGCCAGTCAAGACAGCTCACGAGCTCGTCCTTCACAGAGCAAACCTCATGGGCACAGAGACAGCATAAATACACTCCCTAGTTAAACAGAAATCCAGTCATGTTTTGTTTCCTGACCTAAATACATGCAGGATCAACACCTCCCAAGCCCTAGAAAGTAGGCAGCACTTCAGACTCTGTACTCACTGGCTTCTGACTCGTATTTCTTCCATGAAAACAGCTACTGGCCTTCACCAAAAGCACTCAGTGAAGCAGAGAACGGGCCTGGCATTTGGGATGTGAGGCGCTGCTACGCATTGAGAATCTGAGCTAATTTCCTAGCTCTCCTTGACATCAGTTCAGTGCTTAAATACCTTTTTAAGGAGCAAGGGCCTACAGTAGCACATTGATTTTTCACCTGTAAAAGACAATATTGCCCGATGCCATCATCAAAACACTACAAGAGTATTAATTCAAAAGCATAGGGCATTTAGTTATGACAGCAGCGGGACTGCCTACGCAGTTAATATTTCAGGATATGACTGAGAGGGTTTGCATGCGAATTGGGACAAAAGAAGAAAGGAGGTGATGTGTCTGAAACATGTCCCCTTCTTCAAACGTATCTACTGGTCTAAGCCAAAAAACTCAATACATAACTATCCTATCTGTTACTGTAATTTTTGTTCCATACTGATCCTTAAAGAAGCATGACATCAATGAACTTCAAATTCAGTTAAACTACTGAACACCTGGCTAAGTATGAGAGGGTGATGAACAGAAGAGCTCACCTCATATTGCTCAAGAGCTTCCTTCCTTTCCAGTTCAAGTTGTTCCAGTTGCTGCATAGCAACTTGAAGAGCCCGTTCCTTTATCATTCTCTGGTTTTCTAGCTCTTGCTTCTCTGCTTCTGTCATCTGAATGGTCTGTTGCTGCTGCAAGTGCCATTTTTCCAGTTCAGCTCTCTTTGCTGACTCCTCTTCCAGTAATCTGCAATGGGGATTGTGATGTTAACTGCACTTTAAAGTTAAGATATATCCACTACGTAACATAAATGTAAGGAAGCCAAACTAATTATTTTCTTTCCTTTTTCTATTAAAAAAAAAAAGCAAGCTTGGGAAGCAGGGAAAAAGTTATTGCTTGTTGGCTCGTCTTCAGTGCAAAGCTGAAAATCATGCCAGCAGTGCAAGCAGTCTGACTGCTACAAAGGGCTATTCACTAAATGTAGTTAATAATGCAAATACACAACACTGCAAACCACAGAAGAAACAGGCATGCATAACTTATCTTAATTGTCTTAGGAGGACTGAATATATGAAGAAACAAACCACACTAAACAAAGCCCATACGAGTAAGAGAAGACTTAACCCTTTATCAATTACAATTTAAACCTGTGATAAAATACAGCAGAAAGTCATATTTACAGTTACTGCATTATAAAATACACAATTGAAAAGTCTGTACAGAGTGGTCTCTGTTTTTCAAATGTCAACAAGCACAACACCTGATGGAAAAGTAAACGCACCTGCTTTTCTGAAATTGCTAAGCACTCCCACTGCTAAGGCCTAGTCAAACATATAAAAAAAAAAATGCCAGCATAAGCCTTCATAGCTTAAGGGGAAAAAAAGTAATCTATCCTGTGTTTGGACTTCAACTAGTCCCCCTTCCAGCAGTACGTCCAAACTGTAAACAATCTTTTATAGTACAGCACAGTTACTTATTATTGCAAGGGGGAGTGGGGAATTGAAATAAATTTCCACTAGGTCAAAGCCATACCGAGCCTGAAGCTTCCTTACAGTCTCTTCATCTTGACGTGCCTGCTTCTCATCCTCCAAAGCTTCCTGGAGCTGTTCATACATTTCTTCCAGTTCACGTACTCTCTGTAAATACTGTTCCAGTTCAGATGATTTCTGAGCAACCTGCTCTTCCATTTTTTGTCTTACCTAGCAGAATAAATTGAGGACATATATGAGATACCAGTTCAACTTGGGTTTCCAATTTTTAAAGGAATTGCCAGGTTTCCCTCAGATAATATTTTCAGAGACAAAGCTTTTCCTGCTGCCTCCAGAGCAAAACTGATAAAATTTAGTCTAGATTTGTAGATGTGTAACTAAAAGCATTTAAAAAAATAAATAATAATACAGGTTACTTACATTGCCTTACTTCATGCAGCACAGGATTTTCACAGGGTTTTAAAGGTAATTTCAATCAGTTTGAACTTGTCACTTAGTTTACAGATAGTAAACTAAACTGAAGTTTACACTAAACTGAAGGAGGAGAAAGCTTGTCGAGTGCCCAGACACAAAGGTCAGGCTGGTTTAATTACACTGTTTCCACTACTTCCCTCAGGCAAGTCCTCCCTTGGCAGCAGTGTATCTCACACACTTGCCTCTGGATGATAGCACCGTGACAGAACTGGATGGGTAAAGGGTTGGAAACTGATTAAGGAGGCTGACTTTGCTACGAGAAGAGCAACTAGAACAAAAAACAATGGTAAGGGATAGAGGAATTTGAGGGGATGCTGCACATCCACAGTCGCCCAGTCTGATCCTCATCCCCCGCCTTCTGCTGACCAGAGTGGTCCTCCCACTCAGCCCATCACTTGCTGGGGACAACAGCAGTCAGCTGGCTTTGAATGGAGTGGGGATAAAGCACCAAAACCTCAGCATTTAGCAGCACATAAAGTGTGCTCCAAAGAAGGGAAGCATAGCTCCCGAAGAAAGGCTTTCTGTCACATGTGATAGGATGGCACGTCCCGCTCCGCTGGTCTGCAGCCTGCTTTCCCTCAGCCAACCTAAATCCCACTGACCCAGAAAGTGATGGTATTCAGGAATTCACACTGCTCAAAAAGCAGCACTGTGTGCATTTATGTCCTAAGCAATGTTCCATCACATCAACTCGACCAGCTAACAGAACTCCAGCTAACAGAACTGCCCATCACGGCGCACAAAGCTCTTGAAGATTGAAAATTAGTTCTTTTGTAAATTCTCAGCATGGATTATAGTAACAGCAGTGTAAAGCTACAATATTTCTTTAAGGTTTTGTGTGCGTAAACGCAAAAGAACACACAGTATAAAAAAGAAATAGTTTTAGGAAGATATTCAAGTCAGAAAATTTCTAAAATGCATTTTGATTATGCCTGTGTTCATTTTGCATATTCATATACTATGTACTGGCCTTAGGCTCTCCATCTTCGAAAACTGCAAGGATAACTTCAGTCTGCATTTATCCTTCAGTCTTTTTTTTCCCAATTTTCCAATAATATTTAAATTTTTAATGCTATACAAATTGTAAGCAAGCTGTTCCGGTCTTTGAATTCACTTGTAAAAATATTTTATTGCTACATCTCTAATAAATGCAGCGCAGGTTGCATTCTCCAGCCTCCTGCAGAATCTGTTCAGTGACTGTCTGTGAGGGAAGTCACTGCTGAAGGCATTGCTCGCTCTCTGTAATCATAACAAAAACCCACATGCACTACTCACCATTTTTTCTCTCTCCAGCTCCAAACTGAAGCGATCTTGTAATTCAACTTGAGTCTGAAGTCTTTTCTTCTCTTCCTCAGCAGCACGAGCAGCTGCTGCTTCCAGTTGCTGCAAGAGAAGAGTGAGGGGTGGGGGGAAGAAAAGAAAGAACAATTTGACAAAATGATAACGTTTGGAAGGGATGGAATTTTATTTAACAATTTTTGTTTTTAACAAAAATGGAAGAAACCTTCAAAAGCATTAAGGCACCAGCTGCTTTTTTTTTTTATGTCTGAGGCTATTCTCAACCTCTAAATATAATTTTTAATTTTGTTATTTACAAGACTACTTTAAATTTATCAACGAAAAGTCAATTATCAGACTTTCTCTGAGTTTCCTCTGAGTCCTGCTTTGCACAACCAGTAGAAATCACTATATTTCCTGCTCTATCTCATATGGGATAGTAAATTATTATGGAAAAGCATATCCCAGGCAGGAGCGCACAGAAGTTCAAACAGTGAAAACGTGCCAGCATGCACAGAGTTCACGCAGAAACAGAAGTGAGAAGCTCTAAAATTGCTACGGGAAAGCAGAAGTGTCATAAGCTTTGACTATAATAAGTGATTGAGCTGTTGTGAATCACATCCCTTGAACATCCCCTAAATTGCCATGTAAGGTAAATAATATTCTAGACAACAATCATCACTTGAAATTGGGGGGAAATTAGCCTAGTCAAAGCTGAAGCCTAGGAAACAGCTGCTGGTACTTTCACGCCTTCGTGCAACTTACTTAACTAATTATTTTTTTTTGCATCTTGATTTCACAAATAAAGGTAGTCATCACAGTTCTTCCTTTCATCATGATTTTGACAGCACATATTTTCAGAATGCATGGGAGGTTAGAAACGTACAAATACCAGCCAAAACTTTACCTATACTGAAAACAAAATAATTCTTTTGCAGAATTTTCCTCAAGAAACTTATCTGATGCTTCAGAGGAAACACAAAGCAAGCACCCTTCTCTTGTAATATGCTAAGCTGGTGAAATTGCTTCCATGGACCTTCAGTAAGTGGGACACTCATCTTCTTTAGTATTTTTGGAAGGTGCCACAGTTAAACTATCTTCCCTCATACAACCTAGACGAATTGATGAGATGCTTAGATGATTATAACTACCAAGCTAAAATTTTCATTCCTTTAAAGCGCTTGTGATATAACTCCAATTTGCAATAGATGGAAGAAGGGAAGGAGAAGGCTCCTCGTTTCTGTTTTTAAGCTCTAGAAGATAGTACAGAATTGTTCTCCTTTGAAAGGCTTAAATGCTAGTCTTTTAGAGGTAGTATTCCTCCCCTGCCAGAACATTAGAAAGCATGTCATTGTAGTCAAATCCAAGATGCCTATTGAAGTGAAATTTCCTTCCCCAGTTCGAAAATAAACAAACGTTGCCAATACTGAGCTGAGAGGGCGAACGTGCGGAGTCACAGGCAAGGGCGGGTGCTAGGCTTTTGCCAGAGCTCAACAAGAAAATACATTGTTTGTCCACTCTTTATCAGCAACTTCCTGCTTAATTCGCGTCAGAGGACATCAGTTCCCGGCAGGTAAGGTTACTGGCAGCAACTGTACAGTTCAAGGAGAAGTCCCAAATGTTGGGGTGGGGAGGGAGGAGGAATCAACAGGAACACACCATTCCAGCAAGGGTTAGTTAGCACAGTCTCTGAATCCCATGCAAGACCCCAAACTGAAACAGAAAGGGTGCACAAGTCTTGTGGATGCTCTCTGGGTGAGAAAACTTACCTCTCAGTCTGTTCAAGGAGTGTATCTCAAAATTCCATTAAAAATATGAAAAAAAATTCTATTTTAGACAAAGATTCTAATTCTTCTGAAATTTTCTACTGCAAGAGCTATCAAAATACAAACCACTCTCAGGGTACTTTGGCAGATGCTGCATAAGTGGTGGCTCCCTGCCATCAGGAGCAAATCTAACTCTGAGCTTTCTAGAACAATTCAGTTTCCTGAACCATTTACAAAGCCTTTTCCTTGAACATTTTTTCTAACTACTCAAACACTTTAAGGTTCCTCCTACACACTACCTCCCCACTAATTTCACTTAGTCAAAGTGCAGTGGTTCAGAAACTAAACTACTTTCCTTGAGAAGTCACTTTAATCCAGTCCACTTCAAAAGATGCTTCTTACTACTTACTACTCTAACTTTTTCTCCATAAAGTAAACTCAACAGAGAAATCAAATCCTATGATTTCTGTTACCAGGTATATTACTTGCAGGTAATACAGGCTGTCCTTTAAAGCATATTTTTCATTCTGAATCTTAAACACATAGTAGAATACAGGTGCTAAAATTAAATTTAAAAAAGGTTTTCCACTGTCAGACTCCATGTAAGCTAAACAGAATAATATCCACACCAGTACTCTCAGTGCAAGGTTAATTAAAAAAAGACAATTTTCTCCTCACTACAAATTGTGACTTAATGAGAAGACTTAAGAAGATACATTTTGGATTATTTTATTTGCTTTCTAGACTCGGCACCTTTAACATGCTCTCATGATATTTATAGCTCCCCCTGCACCCCAAAGATCAGTAAAGTTTTTTCTAACTGAGGGCTAAAATTAGTGGTTTTTTTCATTTATGAAAAACTCAAGCAGTGATGCAGACTTGTCCTAAATGGGAATGCAAAAAAAAAAAAAAATCAATTAATTTAGGAAGGTAGCAAACAAAAACTCTTCCAACTAAGCAGAACAAAGATCTGTCCTGCTGTAGCAGCTGAAATGCTAGGCAGCAGCGGGGAGGGAGGCATGTGATGGCATTGTAAGCTATTTCCAAGGCACACTCCTCATTAAAAGGTATCACAACAAGAAAAGCCATAGTAACTCTTCTTAGAAGTCTTTAAAAAGAAAGCAAGCAAGCATATCTGGGTACTAAATCAAGTCTCTGTGGAGAACTATTACAGAGGTACCAGTTGTTCCAAAGTATAAAGATCCATCAGCATGTTCAATCTACTGTTGGAGTGCGCAGCCACAGCAAAGGCACCTTGGGGTCTCCTGTTAGACTAAAAAGCTGTCTACGAGGAAAATAAACTATTCAGCAAGTCTTCTGCTAATACTCAGAGATTTCTAGTCCAATTCTCAGGCTTTTAGAAGTCAGTACGGCATTTACAAGGAACATGCATTTAAACAGTTTATAAATGGTTGCTATATGTCTCAGCTCTATAAATCTCTCCCAAACTACTCTAATAAAATTATGCCTATACGTACTCACAAAAAACACTCTGCATCTTTGTAATCTTTGTAAATTAAATTTGTATCTCTGGAAACTACACCTGTATGAACAGAGAGTTCTCACACCACACACACCAGATAACTTCAGAAAACTAGGTAAGGAAATCTTAATGGAAAGACCCAAGTTTGACAGACATGTCTGACAGAAAAGAAAAACAAAATACCCACAAGTAACCAAAAACAGTAGACTCTCTGGTCCCCTAGCATCGTCCACAGCTGGGGGTCTCTTCTACACTAGTTTTACAATCCCCTCATGGGTAGAGGGAACAGAGCCGGGCCACGTCAGTTACCCTGAGCCTGCTGTAGGATCCTCAGAAACTGCTGCAGTCAATGCTGAAGGCTTCGCACTGGAGACTCAAGCAGCAGATCTGCTGCTGCTGACACAAGCTCACCTCCTCTGGAGGAGTTCGCTCAATGAGTCTGAACAACTGAACAGCAAACAGATGCCTAATTATACTTCAAGAAGCCCAGCTCAACCACAGAGATTGAGCTTAAAGCTTGAAGGTCAGCAGCTCCCACTCCCACCTTTCGCACGGTCTCCAGTTCCTTCTGCTTGTTCTCGTTGGCCGTTTGCAGTTCTTTCATCTGCCGCTCCAGCTCTTCTTGCTCAGCCAACAGCTTCTGGCGCAATTCTTTTCGTTTTTGGCGTGCTTCTTTGTGGGGTGGAGGGCTCCCCGCTCTCAGCAGGTTTACAGTGGTCTGTATGGCTGCAAAGGAGCGTGCAAGTCAAAGGGAAAGGAAGAGAACACCATTGAAGGGAAATGCTAAACTTTCTGGGTAGCCTCAGTGAATAGTTACTTGTGGTGGTGTGTTGTTTGTTGGGGTCTTTTTTACTGTACTTTGAAATCAGAAATAACTCTTGTCAGTTCTCTCAGTTCTCATCAGGCAAGCTGGCAACACAAACCAAAAGGGAAAGACGCTTGCCTTTCAGTATTGGCTGTGCACCACAAGGACAAGGGCTGGCAATTCCAACGCTTTATGTCCATTTCCACATAGGCTTCTAACAGGCTGCAGACACACAAGTCACTTGTATGCCTACCTGCAAAAATCACCCCAACACCTCAAGATTTCCTACTACCTAGATTCAGCGACTCGTAAATCTGATTTAGGTGCAATTATACACACGCTTTAGGTAAAGAAGAAAGCACAAATGAAAGCACATAGCTCCAAGCATTTAAATGCTGTAGCTACTTCAATAGCATTGGCAACAGTGGCTTTGCAAGGGCTTTACCTCACTCCACAGAAGATGCACGTAACTATCCTTCAGCTCATATCTGGGAAGGTCTCACAGAAGTACCTTCACCATGGAAATAGATGAGGAAGCCCCAATTCCCAGCTCTATCCTCAGCTCACTAAACCATACTACCTCAAGCAAAACTGTAACAGCAGTCAGTATTTTACAATGCTGAAATAAGCAAGCTTTCCCTTTCTCCCTAAAAGCAACAATTCACAAAGTGTTCTCCTCTCCATTCCTCATCCTTAGAAGTACAGCCAATACAGAAAAAGAAAACAGCAATAATATCCTTTTCATTTTGGTTATGGCTGCCCAAATGGAGCCACCTAAATGACAGAAACCGATTCCCCTTACATGAATCTCTGGTTCTTTCCAAGTCTTGGGCTCCTTCAAGCTCCTTTGGACTCCATATGTCCAAAACAGAGACATCACAAATCAAAAACAAGAATTTCAAATTTGAGTAAAGCACAGCTATAAGACCCCAGCTTACCTTAACTTTCACGTAACTATGATTTTTGAAACCTCACCTTGAATCCACTCCTGCTTCTTCTTTTTATCAGAGGCACTGATCTCAAAGCTTTTGTCAAGACATTTTATAAGAAAAAGGCATTTCTTTCCATCTTTGTCAGGCAAAGCCTAGAATGGGTAACAAAAGGATTAGCCTTGCAAACGCTGAAATCTAAGTTATATTGTCAAGCTCCACATATGCAGTTATCTGTTACAGAGCTACAAATACCAGCATTAAAAACCATTATTAAAAGAATGTTTATAAACCATTTTTATGTCAAGTAAAAAAAGCTCCGTTAACAAAAGATATCAGGAATCCATCCCGCACACAAGAAATTATTAATTCTTATCTTTAGAGACATTAATAGTTTTTGGTGGCAGGTTTTTTTTACCTCTACACAGCAGTTGCCATCCAGTATGATGTCTCCCTTCTTGTCCTTTAAATCTTCACTTACATAGTAGGAAATAATATTGGGTTTTAGCACAAACCATCGTTCTGTCCAGTTTTTCCTTTTGTGACCTTTTTTCAACATGTAGCCCTGTAAAAAGCAGCAGGTCAGCTGAAATGCCCAGCCTCTGCTGAGCCGCCCGGTGTTTTGGTTATGTGGCTTAAGGCCCAACAGAACACATAGAAAAGTTATCTCAAAGCCCCAAATACTTCCCCTGGACACTTCCCCTCCCAACGCCAGCCCACTCCTAATTGTTTAGCACATGAGCTCCCCGCTCCCGTGTCCAGGTTTTAACTAACTGTGTTACCTGAAGAACTGAACAATTATTATTATGTCATTATCAACCCATTATTATGACTCTTTGGTCCTCCTTGATGATCTTTACAATGTCATTTTCTTCAGTCAAGCACTTGCCATCACTAAGACTCACCTGTGATACTTTAATGGCAGCCATTATTAAAAATCAGTGGTGTGTGGATGCCTGCATTTACACACTGTAAATCCAGCCTGTTACGGGATACTCCCAGGGACAAAGCAGAAGAGCCTGTGTCCTGGGAGCAGCTCTACACTGCCAACAACCCCATTTAGCTGCACCCAATTGAAGAAGAGATCTCACAGGGGATACTTCAATGAGAAACTGAGACCAGAACCATACTCCCGACATCTTTACTGGATGGGATATGGGAACACCAGCGGAAAAAGGAACAGAGTTGTACCTTGTTTTAAACAATACCAAGATTTTACTCACAGTATTTTATTTTCCTTGAAAGATGATCCACTCAACTTCCTATATAAGAAAAACATCTGCAGCTTTAACAAGAAGGAAGAAAGAGAAGCCCATACTTTGCCACTGAGCTTTACACGAATAAAACCAAAAATTATAATCTTCTGTAATGCCAACAAATAGGGCTGGTATTAGAAGCAAATCATCCAAGTTTGCCTCTATTGAATATTAACATATCTAAAAAATAAGCAGCAATACTATGTGCAGTCATACCAGTAACCCTGTTACGTATTATCCAGTGTGTCTATGACAATTCAAAAACCATCTCATGGAAAAGGGTGCACAAAGAATGATACAGTAATTGGTCATTCTTTCAGGCATTTGATTTTTAGTGATCTTATCAGGGGCACTGCTGTGACCTAGTCAGTTTTTAATCTAGAGTTTCAAAGCTTGCCAGTATTTCAGCTCTACCTGCCATTTCTGAAACCATATTCCTTAATACTTTTGTCTGAATTCCAACTTCAGAAAAAAGTCAGATCACAGATGAAACTGAAACACCTACATCAATATAGCTATGAACAAGCCAGACAGAAAGCCCTGTACTCAGAGTATTCCAGATTAAGAGGATGGAAAAGTTGGAAAGGAGACCAAAGAACGTTTTTTTTTTCTATACTGGTTTTTAGCTATAGCAATTTTGGATACAAGTAAACAAATAAATGTGCTGTGGTATATCTAAGTCAAAGGTGTCTTTCTGTACAGGTCTGAGGTGAGGAAAAAGTCAAGAGTTGGAGAAGCTCTTTTATTTTAACAACAAAAGAAACCAAACAAAAAAGAAGCAACCCCCCTACACATAGAGCTTATCTGTGCTCAGCTTTTCTAGCCAGATAACTGTGGCCAGAGCCAAGGCCGTGCCTATTCCCCTGTGCCATCCCACCCCCTTGCTCCAAAGCAGGAATGCACGGAGAACAGCTTTGTTTGCCACCTCCATACTCCAGCCTGAGGTCTGGGTGGTTGTAAGGGCGTGTGAAATATTTCCTCTCAAATTTCTGCAAGATCTTTTATCTATTATTTCAGTGCATCAGCTGCTTCTCATCTTCCAAGAACCCACCGGCAGCTCCTGGGGAACTTTTCACACAAACTATCACATGAAAGACACATCTTTCAGAAAACTAAGTATCACAAATTTATAATTATCACTGCTACCCACCATAAGCCTTGGAGATCCAAGAAAAGCGTACAATAAAGAGGGCAGTATGATACTTGGGTATGATACAATATGTCATTAATTAATACCTTGAAGTAATCGTATACTGCGATAAACAGGACAAACAAATGAACAGGTAACAGGGTACAAGCTGTAACTGAACCAGACGTCCATAAAACACACAGGGAACTCTGTTCTCCATTGGACCAGTGACTGTCAGGGAGGCTCTGGGCCAAATCTTGATACAAACTATTTTTAAGTGTCAAGGAACTATTCAATGACACTCACACATCCTTGAGAAAGAGGCCCAGCCACCAAGAGAGGAAAAAAAGGAGACAGTAAAAAAAAAAAAAAAAAAAAAAGGAGGGGGGTTTGGTGGTCAAGGGGGGAGAGACACAATGCAGTATAAAAACTGAAAAGCAATCTGATTTCTTTACAAGTTTCAAGTGGAAGGACTGACCTGACACTGGTTACTTTATTTTCATGGTATTAAACAGCAGAATTACTTCATTTTGCCCTCAACAGACTATGAGAGTGTGTGTGTCCAGCCCTCACCTCCATCAGGCAATCAGCAGTTAACAAAAATAGACTTTTGCATTGTTCTGTGGATATTCTGAAAGAATTTCCTGTGCCAAGACCTTCTGATGATTTCTTCAGAACAGCTTAGGAAAGCCTGCCAAGAAAGTCTTTGTTTCTCTCCTCACCAAGAAATCAAAGATGCAAAAAATACTCTGCCAGGTAAAAGTCAATTTTAAATAGCTCTCAAGGTAAGGTAAGCACTGCTGTGACCCCTCAGTCCCCTGTGATATTTATACTTCCCATCAAAGAAATGCAGTCTTTAAAGCCATTCTTAAAATGATAATCCAGCCACTGGAAACTGGAAGGTTAACAGAAGTTTGCTAAAAATATAAAAGCCAGCGTGACTTCTTGTGTTTGAGTACAGGTAAGCAGGCTGTCAGTCATGTATCCTGCCAAGCAGAACAAGAAGGGAGAGAGCTCTAGAGCTCTCCTGCACCTTTTTTGCCCTGTTGAATTGGGGCAACTCAGAAGCAGACCTTTCAGCTGGAGCAATACCCTTGTCCAGACCCCCTTGTTTGAATGCAGAGGTTATAATCGGCACAAATTATATTTGCTGCAATGTAACCGAAACTAGAAAAAAGCATTTTCAAAGACTGAAGAGGTGTCACCAGTTTAAGAACCGATAGCGTGCTGGAGCTATTCTATCAGCTAACAAGCAGCTGATGAGTATATAAAAGGCTGTATTTCAAGTCAGAGCCCTCGTTCATAATACCAAATCAATTAAAGCAACCTGGACAGCATCACAATTTCTCTTTTATAAAAATAAGCTCGTACTAAAGAACCCTTTTAAGTAATTTACCTAATTTCGCCTTCCTCATTATCCATCAGGTAAAGAAATTTCAGTACAAGATGAACATTTATGAATAATGCAATAAATTGTTCTACTTTAAAACATTAGTTCTCTGTGGTTCTTACCTGTTTGAGTACATCTAATATGAGCTCATTAAAGACTTCATTGATTGCCATGGACACCGTCTGTCGGTCCATCCCTTTACTAAACTGCCCGCTTCCGATGAGATCAATCAGCTCCCACGCAGAAAGACCTTCTCGACTGGTGTTGAGAGCAACCTTATAATGGTCAAATTGCTCTTGCTGCCAGCCTGCCCCCATTGCTTCGGTGAGTTTTTTAAGTAAATATTCAATCTGTAAAGAAACGCAAACAGAAATTAATCATCTTCTGAGGGCAGGGAAATCAAGAGCTTCAGAGCTGTAAACTAAGCTTCTCTAGGGACTATCATTACAGCTAGATTCCTATGTCCTCATGTAGGCCCCTAAACATACGCGGTTTAAGCAGCAAAGACTTTAGGCTCCTGTATCAGTTGAACTTTTGACTGCCAAGCCCATCCCGCAGCTATTCTCCTCACAGTAAAGAAACACAGAATTGAATCTGACAGTCTCTTTTAATAATTTCAGATTCCCACAGAACACATGGGACCTTCCCTATAACAGCTTCCAAACCATGATGACTGAAGTGTGAGAAAGCAAGAAGTTTGAAAAAGTATTCATGTAAGATAAAAGGCAAACAAATTAGAAAAAATAAGAAAAGATGGCACTTTGGACAAGAAGTGAAATGAAAAACTAACAAGCTATGGTCACATAGCTTAGTCTTCACTTGACCACTCTTCCCTAGCTCTCAAGCACTTCCATCATGGGACAAAATCTTGGGAGATGTATCAAGAGAAGTAAAAGAACATTTTTTTTGTGTCTGCTTTTACTGTTTCCAAGATAAACTCCTTTTCTTTTAATCTTTCAACATTCTGTAAGAATTACCATACACGGAATATTAGCACTAATAACAGAGTCAATATAAACACAAGAATGAAAAAGAGGGAAGGCAGGCTGAGTTTCTTCTTCTGTTTGTTTTTTGTTTTTTATAAACTCATGGCTGTTTGCTTTTTAAACTAGTTTTCAGTATTTTAAACTAAGCCCACCTACAGCATTAATACATGTAAAATGCTTTTAATGGCTCTTTAAACACAACAATTGATCAGAGCCTTCCTACAAAAAAACCTCTACACAGCTAAGTAAAAGCCAGGCTTCTAACTTGTTATGACTGAAGTCACAGGATACCAATTACAGCATTTCACCCAGATTTGAAGACAGACCAAGCTACTGTGGCCTTCTGCTATTTTGGGTAATGGCTCACTGCGTGTCCTCGACAGCTTCATAGGGAACCCAACTACTGCCTTCAGAAACCAGCCAGGGCAGACATGAAAGCCACCTGAGCCCTCTTGAAGAAGAAAGCCTGAAGAGAGGGTGCTGAGTGACCCCACACTGGAGCACCCTCCTGCACTAGCCCACCTCAGGGACAGGGCAGCACCAGCTCCCCCAGGGGCTGGTCTTTCTCTCTGGCCATCAGAAGGCCAGCACAGAACAGGCAGGTCAGTCCACAGAGCTGCAGACCAGGGCTCATCCCAGCTTTCCTGCCTCTCTACCGGCAGGAGGGATGTGACAGGGTGGGCACTGCACGCTGCCCGGTGGAAGTGGGGAAGGAAAGCACCACCATCCTTTCAGGTTCTCTCTGTGCATGTGGAAACAACATGGATTTCCTCAAGTGTCGCTCTTCTGAAGGTTAGTCCTTCAGGACGGTCTGCTCCACTTTCAGTTTACCTGTTTTAGGTGTGGTTTTAGAAACAGTGACTCAGGAGTCTGGATCCCATTATCAAAACTGACTAAGGTGTACAGCATGAATGTGCCTCGTTGAAAAGTGGCAGAAACCAAATGACTTTCAGGGTGTTATTTTTCTCATCACCAATGCTGGTTCACCTCTGTTCCTCAGCACCGCTTGAAAGCACAATGCAATTTCTCCTACAGGTAAGAAAAACCCTGGCTGAGAGAGCCAGAGGATGTTTCACCACAAAATAAATTAACTTCCCAGCTACAGCTCAGCTGGTTGAATAGGCTTTTGAGCACCCAGCAGCCTCTACGTAAGAGGTTTGGCAGTACAAAGAAATAAAGAAGTGTTTTTCCCCACACACATTTCACCTCAAGGACTCCCAGGCCTCACTGGTTTGATGCAGCACACATGCTAATTTTGTGGCTGCTGCTCCTCTCTCTTGCAACTAGTACAGGCAAATCCCTTCCTTTCCCTCACATCCACCAGCGAGACACACACAAGCATGGACCAGAACACACTCAGCTGGCAAAGCAGTAAATTACCAAATTCATGCCTACAGATGGGTGGGCTTCTCAGTGACTGTTCTTAGTCTCACAGCCCCGTCTCTAGTAGCACGTGGACTAACGCTACAGCAAAATGGAGAAGCTGCTGCGCTGCACCGTCTGGAGGAAAGTTCCCGCTCCACTGAATGAGCAGGAAGCCCATACCCCTCCGAGATGTGGCTGTCACATCCTCTTTGCAAAGGCTCTCTAAGAGAAGACAGGCCAGAATGAGCCTCCATGCTGGGTACAGAAGCTGTAGAGAGCACCGCTTTTCAGTTCAGCTTCGCCGAGTAAGGCGTTTCAGTACTTTTAGCTCCTCGTGCAATCCTTACTAGCAAGGATAGGATCTGCTGAAGCAGCATTCACATTGCAGAGAAGCGCAACGAAGGCAGGGTACGAGGTGATCAGCAAAGACACCTTCAGCCCTGCGTGGTGTCCCTCTGCCTTTGGAGTAAAGCACCCCCGGGAGGGGGGGGGGCACCTCTGCACACCCCTTCGTCCCTCTGCGCAGGCTGCGTGCCCAGGATGGAGCAGGGGTCCCTGCTGCCGCAGTGCCAGGGCTCTGCTGTGCCACCTTCACCGCTGCCCCTGCGCGGACGGGTCACCAGAACGGGCCACAAACCCTGCCCTGTGGCTCCACGCACGGCTCAGAGTTGCTAGAGTTATCACAGTCACGTGACAGCAAAGAAATTTTAGCACGCCCTCCCCAGCAGCCAACATATAACTTTTACTAGATTTCTGTAAAATTCAGGAACTAATTCCTTTAAAAAATATTTAAAATATACTTTGCCGATTTTCATTCTCCAAAGTCCTTAAGTTAAAAAACTAATCCGAGGGTGTTAAGCGTCAACTCCCATAAATCCTCTGCATTCAGTTAAAGGCAGGAAGCAGCTTACTTCCTACCCCAGACAAGTTTTATAGGGAAAAAAAAAAAAAAGAAACAACCCCAGAAAGTCCTTTACAACATGCAAGACCAGGAACACCACAAAGCTGTTTCAAAGCAAACCTCCTAAAACCTGGACTCGAGGAGCTGCAATGAGCGGGGGGGCATCGATGCGGGAGTAACACTTTCCCCCCGGTTGAAAACACATTCTGCCACTCAGCTCGGTCCCTCCCAGCAGCAGCACTTCTGAGCTATGATCCTGTACTTTGGCTGAAAGGAAAGCCAAAGTAACTGAGCCTTAATGAGGTAGACAATATACCTGCCAAAATGCTAGACACCATTAAAAAAAAAGAAAAAAATCATTACAACTTAATGAACTTTAACTTTAAAATGTATTGTTCCAAGATTTCACAACCTATTATGCTGCTTGAGGCATGCAGCTCTCAAATTCCTTTGGCTAATTAAACAACTAGGACTCAGTTGCAGACAAAGAGACACACACAAAAAAAAAATCATACCTTAAGAGATTTTTTCACTTTTTTGCTCAAGCCATATGAACAACATGTATATCAAACTAAAGGTCTGGAAAAGCAGCAATGAAAAACTCCTCAATAGCACACGTTATCATGTAAAGCATTAAAAATAAGTCAACGTATCCTTTCCTTTAATGTCATTTGTACACATTTTACCTTATTTTGATTATTAGAACAGATTTAAACATTTAAGTCTGCTAACCCCCATCTACAATTCACTAATATGACCACAGATATCCTATAATCCCATGGAAATACATAAAATAGCTTATTTTAAAATACATTAACTCTTAACTGAAAAAAGGACCTCTGCATATTATAATTTAATTTCTAAAATTAAAAAAAAAAAAAAACCAAAACCAAGCTTTATCTTGCATTCAGATAAGTCCATGGCTAACCAAAGTCCGCACAAAAATTTTATCTAACATATCTGCTCAATAGCAACAGTGAGTGTTGCAGTAGGGTATAAATATGGAACAGCGCGAGATAAATATAAAGAAATAAGTTGGATCAGTGTGGAAGCAAATAAGAGACCATTCATTATCTGCTCAAATGAGGAACCTCTGAGACCAAACGACATTTCCCCTCCTCCACAAAGAGACATGTCAACTCAGCAAATAACTGGCACATTAAGACTACTGGCTCAAACGTAATTACTCTTGTGGTTAAGAAGTAGTGCGTGAAGCAACGTTTGCTGCTGTTCTGACTGGACCTTACTTTTAGATATGGACATTAAAACACAGAGGAGTTGCTAACATTACATACGCCAGTACGGACCAACTGGTATAAAAAATAGCTTCCATCTCAAATCCAGAGAAACTTTTCAGCCAAAATTTTGCCAAGAGAAAGCAAAAACAACAATAAGAACAGAGGGTCTTTAACATGAGCTATGCAGCCTCTATGATATCTTCTTTCAGAGGTCACTTTTTCTTTTCCCATGTTTCAACACCTCTTTGTTTTTCTTTTCTAGGTATTCCTGGCACTATCCTCCATGGGGAATGAAGTATCATAGATGTTTCACATATTTTTCTGATATACAAGTGGGTCTCTTAGAAGATGAAAAATGAAAAATAACATCAAGGAGGCCTTCACGCCCAGCAGAGCACGGCAGACAAGGCTATTCTGGTTCATACTATTCAAATAAGGTTTGCGATATTAACAGAGCAGATGTAAGAAGTCTATTCAATGTCGGGAAGAGCTAAAAATCCACAAAATTGAGTGACCATGATGGCCTGCTCTGAAACCATGGTGACAGGAATATAAAGTCCCTAAAACAGACAGTCCATAAACATAAATAATCCAATCTTGGAGTTAGCCATTGCTTAATTGGAGCCCCAACAGAATACCTAGTGGTAGCTGACAGGATGAAGGTATAGCCTCTAGCTACCTTACATAATTTTAATAGTAAAAATCAAACCTCTAGGAGGAGATTTTATATGTAAATGAAAGACCACCTTAGTAAAATGAGCCAGACAGAAATTAGGACATGCACAAATGAGTTTTTATTATGTAACTGCAAATGACCAATCAGTTATTTTAACGTGATTTTTTCCACATTACCTTTTTGTATAAAAGATCCTATGTGTTTCCTAGGAGGTGTGCTGGCTGTGTTAGATGCCTAGCACCTGAGTCCGCAGAACTGAAAGAGAGACACCTATCTTGACTCAGTGCCTTGACTGGCTCTCACACACCAGGTGATGAACCCTATTAGGGACAACATGTTCACTTGGTATAAAATTCTGTGGAAGCATATGTTACTGGGCAAGAGACATGAAAGCAATCATAATCCCTTTCACAGTCACCATAATTTTTTTTTCATCCCAATAGATCATCACATACTTTTAAGTCAAATACTTGTTTCTTCCTTTCCACCAAAACTGTGTTCATTATCCAGTGTAAGTCATTATTGTATTTCTTTTTTTAAAATTAAGTTAGCATTAAGTAGTATAATAAAGGTCAACTCAAAAAACAAATGTAAAAATGTAAATCCTAAGGACAATGTGCTGCATAAGCTGAAAACTATGTTATTTTTTCCAGCAATCAAGGAAAAGAGTAGTGAAACGGGAAGAACTGATGCAAGTTCTAAGTGACTAAAACATCGTTCTAACTATCACGATCAACTGGTAGAGATGATGGGTCAATTAAAGCCCCACAGAAGCAGCTTTCATTCTAGTTGTATCAGTTTTAATTCTATTTCTGAATGGCCAAAGTTCAATTCCCAGTATTTCATTCATCATATCAGTTCCTGATACTAGAATGCAGAACAAGAAAGCAAAAGTGGTCACAAAACAAAAACAATTTCTGCAGGAAATGCCTCCAGAAGAATCACCAGTGGACAATTTCAGGCTTTCCTCTCCTTGGCCTAAAAAACATAACCTCATTTTCAAATGCACAGAAATCCACACAAAGTTTGGACCCTCTTTGTCCTAACCAGGAGGATTAGAAATGCCACATGTTAAATACAGTTGAAGGCTAGAGGACAAATGAAAAATGACTGTACAAATCTTTCCTCAAGAAGCCAGGCTTAAAAAACAAAGATAGCAAATATGTTTGGCTTATTTCAAACAAGTTATGTGAACACTAGATTACAAAACACAAAGAGTGTGCAGCTTGCAGTGTACGTATCTGCAAGTTTCACCATTAAGTATGGCTCAGAAACACAAATAACCACACGCTGCAGCCTTCAGGCGATAAAGCATTCCCAAGGCTGCAGTCACATGTCCAGAAATAAGAAAGGGGAAGTGTTTGGAAACCTTTTTATAAAACGTCTGGTTAAACAATACTGAGGCACATGAGTGAGTCTGCAACAACCAAGAGGTGAGCTCATGGCAGACTACAAATATTTCTCCTCTGAAGTGTACAGTTCTCTTCACCTTTCTTCCCTTCGTTTTATCCTTGTCATGGAAGACGTAATGCCTGTGAGAGCTGAAGGAAACACACACTTGGATGTCTGTGTCTCAGATGATCTAGTGGAAAAGACCAGCTGTGGGGAGGGGAAGGAGCTCAGCCCCAGCTCCTCGCTTTCCAGTCATATTAGCAGTCTAGCTGCTTGGTAAAGCTCTGCCCACTGCACCAGGAGGCAGTTCTGTTGTTAGCTTTGATTCTGAAAGCTGTTCATCAGGACTAGTTTCAACTAGAACAAACAAAATACAGCATTGTTTTCCTCCAGTCCATCTGTATCTCTGTGAAACACCACATTTACCCAGTTCACATAAGCATTTTACTTGATGCACACCAGGACTTCTCACTTGAAAGGAGACAGAGCTTTCAGATTTGATATCATTTTGCATTTCCCTGGGACATAAGCACCTTGCAAAACAGACACTCATGGATCTCTTCCTTTCCAGCTCACCTAGCTGCTCTCAGCTGCCCACCTGTAGCCAGCAGAAGCAACACTGGAGCCCAAGGCCATTACCAGCTGAGCCCAGTGCCCTGCACAGCCACCAGTTCCTGTCTCTTTGTGACGTGACTTCTCCCTACAACACAGAGGGACCCTCTCAAGCTTGAGTTCACATCCCAAAACTGCCCACCTCAACCCAGACCCTTCCCCATGCTGGATTTTACTAACCTTATTCCATTCAAGTGCAGGGTGGCCATCTTGCCTTCTACAGCAGCTGAGGAGCGCAGGCCAGATGCTGCCTCTGGCTTTCAGTCCGGCCTCCACTAAAGGAGCAACTTCTGGCCCCTTTGTCACCTCTCCACTCCTTTCAAATTCCCTTTTTGTAACTGCTTTCCTCGCTTCGCTCTTTCTAAAGTTTTCCTCAGCCCATGTCTCCAAAACCTTTCCAAAGTAGCCTGTTTTCCTTTCTCTGGTTGAGCTGCATCTGTTCCCAATTTGCTGCCCATTAAACACCTGGGCAGGGAATCAAGACTTAACACTTTGCAGGTGAGGTACCAGTCCCACCACAATGAGCTGTCTAACACAGAAGGCCTAGCACAACAGCACCAGTGCAAAAGTACACAACAGGGCCAAGAAGGAAGGACAGCAGCCTCAGTCTTTAGTCAGTGCAGCACAAAGAAGGTGAAACTGCACCCAAGCAGGAGAGTTTTCCAGATAAGAAATTTCTCAAATGAGCCCAGAAAGCACTTATTTAAAAAAAAAAAAAAAAAAAAGACATCCTCATAGCCACATGAAGTTGTATCAACACATTCACTGGAGACCTAAGAAGTTCTATTATAATCCTCCCATCCAGAAGATGGGACGCAAAAATCTTCAAGGGATCACCCTTCCAACCTGAAAGTATGAGGCAAGCTTCCTAGCTACTTATAAATGGGAAACAAAATCTCCAAAACCCAAAAGCCTACGAGGTGGAAGGGAGGGAGGAGGGGAAACAGCTGGATCCCACACAAAAGACTGACTCCAAGCCAGAAACTGCAGGTAAATCGTGTGTCGTGATACTCTCAGCCAACACCAAGACCAACAGACAGGAGGAACAGACAGTCTGCTCCCTGGCTGGGAAGCTACAGCCACCCATGAGAGCTTTGCATTGGTCTCACCTAAACATAAACATCACACAACAGCGATGCTTCCACCACTCTCTCCTCTGTCCTTCACTTTACAAAAATCCCCTCACTTCATATATGATGTGCAAGCCATTTTGTAATTAAATGGCAGGATGCAACTTAAAGTGGTGAAGACTAAATACATAATCAAGCTTTATTATGAGCTTAAGAGGTCAAAAAATAAATGGGAAGAAAAACACCTTTACTAGGTACCAGTATCAATTTTGAACACTATTGAAAAGAGTTATTTTCAGGTAGAAATTCTCAGCACTAAGACAACAACTACAAGTTTGCACAAAAAAACGCTTTACAAATCTGCAGTTTAGATTTAACATTGAAAAATCCAGACATAAGAATTTAAAAGGCAGATGTGAAAGGTCATGCAGAGAAAAAGCAAAACTGACCAAAGTCGAGACTTTGCAACTTTACTTCTGGAATTTTGTGTAAAAGGCTAAATGAGTAAATGTGGAATTTTCCAGAAGGACAGAGACCCCGAGGAGGACAATGCAAACTAGAAAGGAGTGTGTTCAACAGATAGCAATTCCTTCACCGGCTGATTACATTACCTGTGTGGTCTGAGGCAAAAGGTTAGAGTGAATACAGGCTTTGTATACGATAAGAACAGAGCAGCCTTTCTTTGTCAGGCTCTCTAAGCTTTCTTTAAACAGTATTGCACAATTTAAAACTTGCCATAATCAAGGAGATGCAGACATAGATCCACACGAAGAATTTTAAAAATACTCTAAGTAGAAGAGCAACACAGGTTAACCCTGGAGTTAAGGATGGGAAGGAAAGCAAACAGCAGCCACTAGGAAATCTGGAAAATCTCTTTTGGACTCAGAGCTGACTGTGCAGCCCATCTCCCAACAAACGGACACACTGCCATTACCTGGTGTCAGCGACAGAAGGCAGCACGAATCTGGGGGCTTGCTGGCGGAGTGGGAGCAAGTGAGAAACGCGGATGGCTCAGAGCTGGCAGGCCTGAAGCTTTTAAGCAGGCCAACATATAAGGAGATGTGAAATATCTACCCTCAGGTAAGCCAGGCTGTGCAGTGGGGAACACAATGACAAACCAGACGTGGATTTGAGTCCCAGTTTTGACATTCATTAGTGGCTCTGACCTTGTACAAAAGCCAAATCAGGCACCATTAAGAAAGGAGCTGTCTTTTATAACCCTGATCCCTCATCTCCCAGAACTGGCAGAAGAAACAGGAAAGAAAGCAAGAAGACGGGCCCTGTCATCACAAGTCTGGCAAAACCAGAAACACTGTACAGAGTGAAAGTCTCCAGCTAAGAAGTGAGTGAAAAGGCAAAACTGAGCAGTTTATTTTGATAGGGAAGGAAGACAGGAAGAGTTATCTGTACTTTATGGTTAGCACAACAGCTTGGAGTCCAACAGTTACATCATCATGACACGTAAATCAGCCTGTTTTGATCCCTGGCTGTTCAACAATTTGCAAGTATTAATTAATCAGTACTCCAGTGCTGGTTTGCAAGAGATTACACCTACAGTTCTGTCTTTCTGCTTCTTCCCTCGCCCTTCCTGAAGGGGAGAATTATGGAGATACTGAAATCTTGCTTTAGGGTTAAAATACCTATTTGAGTGTTGCCCGTACTTGTTAATGAACTCAAAGAAAACTTAAAGAGATCTCTCTGGTATTATTCCTTCAACCATTTCAAGCAAGAGTGTTCAGGTGGTGGCTGCCTTTCATCAGAAACAGACATCATCAGAAAAGTTCATACTTCTCCTTTTCAGCAGGAGGGTGACATGAGACTGAAGACTCATCTTGCAAGTCACAGTAACGCAGAGCAGAGAATTTTTTTTCAGAAACACACTAATCTACTAACTGGGCAAAATTTTAATCACGTATAAGCAAGCATAGCGATTAAAGATCACATACATGCCCTACTCAATGAGTGAAGCAAGAACCTCAACAGCTCCAAGGACTGGTACTGGAGCTAGTCTCCCCAGCACGTGTCAGTCCACACAAAAGCAAAAGAAGCTATTGACTGGGGTGCAGGCAGCACATCCCATTTAGTCCAGGCTGTTCAAATGACAGACATGCACAGCCATCAATATCTAAAGTATCCTGTAGGAATCCCTGCATATGCACCCAGGAAGACACAAAGAAAAGCACCCAAGGCCTTACATTATTAAAAGAGGGGGGGGAAGTTTTATATTAAACAATTATTTTCTCTTAAATGTCTTTGAGTAGCAAGCATTTACACAGTTCAACTGGACATTAAGCAAACTGGTGTTAAACAGCTTAAGTTTTTGCTTCTTACCTCCTCTGGTACAATGATTAAAGGGTATTTGTCCTCTGATAAGAAGTTAAAAATAACCCACACTTTAAATGCATCTTCATCACTAATCAGCAAAGGACTTTTAGAGAGGTTCTTTTTAGCACAGAGAGTCCAGCACATCCTGTTGAATTCAACTTTGTCAAAGTTTTCTTGAACCTAAAATGAAGAAATTGAACCAAAAAAACATTAATATACACAAATGGCACAGAACAACAGACAAGCAAAGTTTAACAGGTTAAATCACACAAAAAGCACCGAGAAGATTCTAGCTTGCAAGAAACGTCAAGACCCAAAAAGAGCACTGTAGCAGCCTCGTCTGACTTCCTGCATAGGGTCAACTAAGGTATTTCTTCCAGCAAAATCTACATCCAACCTCCAATTTCTGGTCAAGTTAATAACACCCTGACTTCATGTGAAGGAGGCTACACTGCATTCTGCATTTCGTCTAGGACTTTAGCTTTCAAACCACCTTCACAGCTGTCTTAGTTCCAACTGCCCTTCTATTGCATTGAGCTACTGAGAATTGATATAGCAAATTTGGAAACCATTATAGCCAAAACTATATGTGGATATGCTAAAAGCAATATTGGAACAATAGCTGGGAAAGACCTTTAATATGTTTTTCCACTTCACGTTACTCTAACACATCTCTTCTAGGATATTCATAAATATGTAATAATTTTTTTCTTGAACACTACTCCACTTAAAACCTTTCCTTTTTTCAGACTTACAGATCTTTTCCTTATTGATAAAAAAAATTCTTGTTTTTGTTATCCTTTATCAGACTTAGCAACTGCACATACCCATCTGTGAATTATTTACATATGCGAAAGCTTTCATTTCCTCTATTTCCTTTTAAAACCCTCATTTATGTTAGAGATTACATCTATTTATCTCCCTACAGCTTTGCAATGCTATTTCTTTGCCAACATGTAACCAATAAAGGCATGTTCTTCACTGTAATGGAAGTCTCTTGAGATTTTGGAAAGCATGTCTAAAGAAACAGGTTCTTGTACCTCTTGTGGTAATGACAACAGTAATGTTCAGTAACATTTTCTTATGACAGGCCAAACCATGCATCTTAGATGCTCCAAGCCATTGCAAACTGGATGATTTCCTATCCAGTCTGGTAAATGGTCAAATATAGTGGAGGGTGAGCCAGAGTGGCTAAGTCAAAGATAGACTAAGGAAGTAGATGAACTGATGTGGCTGGAGGGAAAGGAAAAAAAAAAAAGACCAAAAAAAAACCAACACAGAAGTAAACAGGAAACCAACCCTATGCCAAGAAGAACTTTACAGTACAGTTTCCAGGAGTAAAAGTGAGTCTATGAAAGCAAGCCATAGACTTTGCAGGCTTGCTGAGCAGGTCCCAATGTAAGTGACGATGCAAGAGGCCGGTTACAGCCATCTTTTGAAGAAAGTGGAAGTTGTAGGAGCTATAGCTGCTATAGCCACAAACTCAACATCCTGTTTTTTTGCACAAAAAACACATGAAACACCAGCTAAGCAAAGGAGCACCTTTGGAAGAAGGGCTAGAAGCCAGGTTTCCTTTTCCTCCCTTCAATTTGCCTGTGCCTCATCCCTTGGCTACTTTTGCCTGTGCTTTTTCCTGCCTGTCCTCCATACCCTGCCAAATGAAGTGTGACTTCTTTTCCAAGACATCTTCACCCAACCAGATGATGAGCAGTTCCACCTTGCAAATGTCCTAGTGGTTATGCTACTCCCAAGGAAGATGCCAATGCAGTGGGAAATCTCCTTTCCTACAGCCACCACCTGGCAAGTGCTCTAGGAACTATAAATAAGATGGATTGCTCTATGAGCAGCTCAAGTTTAAAGCACAGCAGCAATCAGTGACCACAGGGAGAAGTGTGGAGAAAGGCACAGGTCCCTGGCCAGGGTAAAGGAAAGTGTGTGGTTTCTGCTCACGTAGCAAAGCTGGATCGCGTGCGCCTCAGAAACTCGCGTCAAAACCCAAGTCATCTACAGCATGTTACTGCCACCGAGCTTAGCAGCAGCCACGCAGGAGGTTTCAGGACCATTTTGCCACAAGGGCACTATGTTGCACTGTGCCAGAGGTCCCACTTCACACATTCCTTTTTTCAGAATCCAGACTTGGTTCTGAAATGGATTTCATGGGACCCACAAGGTATCCAGAGCAGAGACACTGCTTAGGAATTATTCAAGAGCAACAATCAGATGAGAGTGCAAGTCCTGGCTCTTTAAAATAACTCTAATTTCACATCTGTGGGGGTTTTTTTCTAAATGATGAGGCTGTCTGTTAAATAAAGGATATAATAACAAAATTGTTGTTCTGGGGATATTGGGAGGCAGGGATGGAACAATATAGTTCTCTTTAATAAGGAATAAAAATTTCCCTCAGCAATTTCATGTAGCAATGCCAACTGTTTCTGGTACCTACGTTCTACAAGAACACTTGCACTGGGTGCAATCCCAAATTGCTTTAGAGCTAACTCCATACCACAAAAGTCTTGGCTGTGTTACTTTGGCTTCCTTGACCGGCAAAGCTCCACTGTAAGTGACTACGTAATAATTACTCTGAATGAATAATCTCCCTGAATTTATAAGAGACCATTTCTAGGCATCATTTCAAAAATTAAAAATATTTTAACAGTGTCTAAAGTTATACTTGAACTTATTAGCAAAAGTACTTCTAACTTAGTTGAGAAACTGTAAAAGTAGAAACATTTCAAACAGGAGGTACTCATGTCAAAAAACCCAGTCATAAACAAATATACACATTGCTTTTTCATGGCACGAACAAAACACATTTATAAAAACAGACAGGGTCAAAGACTACCCTGGAATTTAAATTTAAAGAGGATTCCACATAACATCTTTAATTACAGTGAGAATCTACTCTGAATCCTACAGTGAAATCATCTTGATGTGAAACTAAGAAATTTATGACACTGTACTTAGAAACCAGAATTTTGATTGTTTGGCCAGAGTACTCATCCTGCTTGCAACCTGTGTGAATACCACACAATTCTGTTGTTTAATTAATGAACAAATCCTCATAAAAGATATTTTTCCTGTGCAATAGTATATGTTTTTAACTGTACTTGATAATTTGTCCAAATTATTTGAAGTCACGATTTCATATGGAAACTTTTACAGTACTCCATACTAATAACTCTGCAGCAACTATCACTTTTATCTGTGAATCTGCCCAAATGATGAAACATGCAAACTAACTGACCCCTCCAACCTTAAAATTGCTTAAATTCCTAGAGATAAAAACATGATATATCAAAGACATCTACCTTCCCCTTTCTAAGAAGTTTCACAAACTAATCAAAAGAAAAATGCAGCAAAACCCATAAAATTTTCTAGATCTTTAACTTCTTCTAGTATGCAAAGTATAATTTGCCATCATCAATATCCTACCAAATAACTCTAAACCATAAGGAAATTAAGAAAATATCTGGTTTGAGTATCAGTGATCAGCTCGGTTCCAAAAATAAGACAAGCATTGGTAGTGTAAATAGCATTCACTAAGTTGCCTGGAAGATGAGACAACCTGAGGTGTAGAACAATGTCCCTTCCTTGTCTCACCCCACTATGACTCCACCCTGCTGTAAATAAGGCACGTTGAAAAGGAAACATTTTCAATTGGTATTAAAAGACATACATTGTCAATAACGGAACATGCTACAATATATGGTTATGAAACCAAGTAAAACAAATTATAAAGATATTATACTGGCAAGTGGCAGCTGCCTCCTGAAAGCGACACTTACAGAACAAGAACTGACTTTGTTTCAGATGTAGTAAAATCCTAGATACATCTGTCTGCTAAGAAACAAGCAGTACAATACTAGAAATCATCAATACAGCAATACAAACAATTATTCTAACAATTTATTCAAATTATCTACTTGGGTAAGGGAAATTAGTTGCAACCAATTTGCCTCATTAAACTACTGACTTGTGCCTTTCTTGATCAACTCCTTGGTTCTGTGTGAAGAGGCTTTATTGCAGGATAACAGAGGGTAGGACGGCACTAAAAAATATAACTGTGTTTAAGAGTATTAACAGAAGTTATTTGAAAAGATGACAAAATCCTCTCAATAAAATTGTAAGTCACAGTTACATATACGTTTTAAAGAAATCTAAGGATTCGTTCTTCAAATATTTTACTAATCTTTTAAACCAAAATATCTTTAATTAAAAAAAAAAATCTCTTGAGCAGATTGCGCTTGTTTAAATCAATTAATTCACCAGAAGATGTATGACTGGAAATTGAGAGAACTTCCTCTGTATTTGGGGGTACAAAGCAGCAGTCCTTCTTTACTAGCTTTGCTTACTAGCATAAATTAATAGCATTTGTTCTACAATCACCTCATCTAAAAGAACAGATTACGCCCTGGAAGAAGGAAAAAAAGAAGGGGTTTCTTGTTTGCTTTTTTTGCTTATTTCGTTTAAACAAAGGAGACATGCTATGAACCAGTGACTTCATCCTGCTGCACGTTGTCTTTTGGCACTGATGTAAAGTCATCTCTCAAAGATGAGATGTCACAATCAAGTTTTTTTCCAGTCCACAAAGATAGCCTTCTGTCTAAAGCATTTCACTAATTTTTAATAGTACACATCTAAACTGTTTACAAGCATTAGTCAGGATTAAACAACATGAAGTTAAAGGTAATTTAATCCTCTTCCTTAATTCTTTCATCTTTCAAGATGAACTAATGGTATGGGTATATCAGGCAATTATCACAAGACAGATCAGTGTATTAATTAAACAACACAAGAAATTACGGGCAGTCCTGCTCCTTCTTTTCATGAGAAAGCAAGGTAACTTGTCTTTTGCTTTTACTATGGGGTAAGAAGGTACAACAGAGTACCTAAACACTGTAAATTCACACCAACATACTTATGTAGCCAGGTCTTTCATTTTCAAATGAAGTGTTATTTAAATGCAATTGCTCCTCATTTGCATAACTTTTCTTCCTATAAACACCCTTTAACAATAAAGCATGTTTATATTTGAAAAGCCTTCAACCTTTATTTACCTCTTTTTTTTTTTTTCCACGTAATGGCTTGCTACTGCCTACAAACAATGTTACCAAAAAAGCCCCTGGTTCAGTCTACTACTGTAATCCTTTGGTCAAAATAAAGTAAGGGCCTTTTCTCTTTCCACAAATTTATATACAAACTGCTTTGTCTCCTTTGAGTCTCACAGGAGCTGAGACAGCCAACACAAAGTGGAAATGAGATCACAAACTTCTTCAGGACAACACTAGATTCTCCAACACCAAACAACCAAGACATAAAGCAGGTACCTTTATGTGTATTAACGACCAACAACTCCCATAGATAAAACAGGACACTATTACTGGGTATGAGAGAAACACCATGTAGAGAGGCAAAGGAGCTGGTAAGTCTTAGAGCTATAGGAAGCTTCTCCTGTTTCCAAGCTGCCAGACTGCATTATATGTATCACACTTTTCACCACTGTTAAATGTAGATTAAAGAAGCAGCCAAAATCAGCAAATTGGGCTAAGGAGTTTGTGCAATCTACAACTGCTGCATTGGAGTTTTCAGCAGCATGTCAGTTCAGGACTCCTTAACATTATGAAAGAAAGCAAACACGTATCTGCAGCCACAACATCAAAGTTTGAGTGTTTCTGGGGTCAGCCTCAAGCATACGAAAAATCAGTGGTATTGAAGCTAATATGTTGGTGCTATCACATGGTTTTTACCACCTAGGCCAGTCTCTCAACAGAAGTTGTCAGGAAGATAGTTTTTTTACTTTCAAAAATGTCAGCCTAAATGTCAAAGGCACAACTCCCAGAGCCCAGATGTGACCCAGTGACTACCTATCTTAGAGCAAGATGGAGAGCTGAGTAGGGGAAATCCTGCCAGCTTTCGAGAGCCTCCCCCATTACAAGGTACAACAGAAGACTGAAGAGTGCTCAGACATAAAAAAAGAACTTGCAAGACAGCACTTAACAACACTCCCTAACGTCACCCACTGTAACTATTTAAAGGGATTTATTTCATAAAGTACCTTGTGAATAGACATTAAAGATATTTTTGCCCTTCCTGTTTGCAAAGGAGTCTACAACAATATTCTGTTACAGCCACAGTATCAAGTGGGACAATCTATAGCTCCAAGACACTTTCAAATAAATTCAAGCTGAGGTGCTTTATTAATATGAACACGGTTCTGCATGAACACTTAGACAGCTTAGACAATGACCAGATGAAACAGGAAACAGAAACCAAGGAGAGAAAAAAATAGAGGACAGTGCAACCTTTGATCTTAAGGCACAGGCTCTCCAGAGTACCCGCCCCACCATGACCCCACACAGGCACACTCACAACCAGAGTGTCTTCACACCAACATGTTTCCTGCAAGCAGAAGTCTACTGTAAAGACACTCTACTACAAAACCTGATAAAGGGAGGAACAGAACACGAGAATTCAAAACTTACCTTTTCCAAGATGAATTTGTTTAGATAAGGCATGTAACCCTGATTGGAAACTGGTCCCTCATCGTCATCCCTAAAGTGCTCCTCCAAGGCCACTGGATCGTGGGGAACATTTAACACCGTGCACAAGTTGTGAGAAAGGACCTAAGGACACAAGAGAAATCGGTGACACTGCTGCCGGCCTTAACCATGCTGCATTCCCCCCAGAGCAGACCTGTGATTCGCAAAACCACACACAGAAAGTGATGCCTTCATGTCAGCACAAGTTCTGCCCTGTGGATTTTTGTGAAATGTAACTAAATACATTGACTCCAAGGATTGGAGGACTTCAGACAGTTGCCCATTTACAGAAGCAATGCAATCACAGATAGGTTCATTCCTACAGAAGTGCCAACACAGCTACAGAAGCTTCCCTTTGTACACATATACTTGAACATCAGGAGAGGCATGCAGAAACACCAGAGTAGTATTTACAACTTGCAACTACATAGCTATGGAAAACAACCACAAACACCTAGCCTTTGAAGTTATAAATATTTACTATCTAGTGAAAAGCAGCAAAGAAGAAAACAGCTTAATGTGCACCTTTACTTTACACGGAAATGACTACTCAAAGTATTAGCTATGGATTTCTCTCATCTGCTTGCTTTTGGGTTGCTGTTCAACATTCAGCCCGTATTTCAGTTGGCAAAGGAAAAGTAACATTTATAGAAAGGGGAAGGGTTTAGGCGTGCTTCTGAAATTTTTATTTTAAAAAGGTATTTGCATGAATTTTGTCAAGAGCTTAACACCCACCAGCACCGACCATTTCTTGACCTTCAAGAAGAGGCTACACGCTTGACTTGTTTTAAGGAAGTAGAATTATTGAAAACTAACTGGTACCCAACGCATCTCAACTTCTTAAACGTAGGCAGAGTTTTGCACGCACAAGGTAACGCCTCAGTACCAACAAGAGGAAGGCAGAGCCTGGATGGCAGTGACTCCTGGGCCACCAGCACTTTCCTAAGAAAGACCAAGAACTATCCCTTTTGTTGTTCACACTGTTTTGAGTCAGGTCAGTCCTATAACATGCTGCCCACCAGGACTTAAACATGCTGTCACTCAGGAGCCCTCTCCCCTTGGCATGATGCAGAGTCAAGCCTCTGAAGACCATGTACCAGCTACAGGAACTGGGTTAAGGATTTAACTTCACCTGCCCAGGAATGGTCTGCACTGAAAAACTGTAACTAAGAACCAAAGGCAAAAAAATACAGGTAAAACAAAGTTAGGCAGAAGTAAAACATTGGGTCTTTTGACAATGCATGCTGCTTGTGGTATTATTTTTTTTAAATCAACAACTAGATGGGACAGACTGCAACTGAATTTTGGTGTATGTTTTACTTTTTCACCGTGCAGCACAAAATTAAAGAAACCCACACCCTAATCATGCAAAGAGAAAGCAGTAAAAATATGTGCAGAAAATTTATAAGTGGGTCTTTTTAGGTGAGCAGACATAAAGCAGTCGAGATGGTACAGCTGCAAAACAAGAAGTGAAAGTCCGAAGTCGTCAAAGCCTAGTAAATCAAACCTCTGCCACATGCTTAAAAAGTCCAGATTTTCTGCCCCCGCCCCCCAAAAAATATGTACATTTACTTTTCTTAGGTATGATAAGAAAACATGCAGAGTCTAAGCACTAGTTCCCATAAAATCCTACAAAGATAGCCCAAGATTCAAGCTCAGTTCAGAGGAGACTTCCTCTCTACATATCTCCGAAGTTTTCTTCTAGAAAAGCACAAATTTCCATGAGAAATACGTATTATCGTTGCTGTATGCTAACATTAACCCCCTGGAGCTAACCAGGAGCAAAAGTTTAAAAACAGAAAAGCAATAGCATCAGCAATATTACAACAAAAACTGTTATTTCCCAAAGTAGCAAAATAGTATTTAGAAGTTATCACATTTCACACTATTTCAATAGTATATTTCCCTTCAATCTATCCTTATTTTTAACCACCACATCAAATCAAGTATTTGAGTCCATGTGATTTACATACAAGGGGAAAAAACGTCCTATCATGTGTGTTTCCCCTTCTATTTAAGGCTTCTGTTGTTATTTATAGAAGACTGAGGGATTCTTGAATTTCTGAGAGATAAAGATGATCTCATTTTTCCAACCAGACTGTAGTTGCTAATACTATAACTAAAAAAATACTCAGCTAATAAAAATATTCTGAAAGTATAACTGATTTAAGCTTAATACCAAAATAACTTAAAAGTCTCAATAAAACACTTTCTTATCATGCCCTTTCTACATGTTTCTTTTCTACCTTCATCCCTGGACGCGATGATCTCAGAGGTCCCTTCCAACCATGATGATTCTGTGACTCTTTTTCAGCCTTCTTGCTGTGTTTGGCCCGTCAGAAACCTAGGTGGTTTCCACATCAAGCAAGCAATTTACCAGGAAAGAATTCCACTTCCAATCATTTTCTAAGATCTGCCTTATCTACAATCTCTCCTGTGCCCAGTGCTCTCTTTTCATAACTCAGGAAATTCCTCGGCGCCTGCCAAAGCCTGCCACTCTAACACGGCCAAGTGCCAGATGAATTCTTCAGTAGCAGGGTAAGCCTGAAAAATTCTGCACTGAGGTCTCATTTTGGTTTTTTTTGTTCTCTCAAATCACATTATCTGGACCATGACATACTCTATTTTAATGATCAATTTAAAAAAAAATTCTAGCTGAATACTAGGTTAATTGGGGTACAAAAAATCGCCTTGCCCTGCAGAAGCTCTGTCAACCATGAGGAAGTTTTGCACCATTGAGGATTATTCCCCCCATGCTCACAGGGTTGCTAGGCAGCTCTTTCTTCCAACGTTTATTATGCTCTGGATGCCAAGTTTAACCATCTACCTTCATGCCAGGGCCAGCTCCTACCCCAGGCTGGAGACCCATCTCCGTGCTGCAGCAAATGGGTACAGCCGTGGTCCCCAAACTGAAGTCACTGAGACAGCACAAGCAGTCTGCAAAGGGTCTGCAAAACCGGCGCCCTCTTGGCACAATTTTTCCATTTTCAATTAAAAGTTTCATAAGAAAGATGCCTAGTGGTGCCCAGGGAATACTGAAGGTGTTCTGCTCTAAATATAAATAACCAGATGAAACAAACAAGCTGGACACCAAAGGTCATTACAGACTTTGTATTTACTTTATTTATGGCTAGTCTCATGCTGCTACACCTGAAGTGCAGATCTCCAGCCCAGCTCTACTCTGCCACACCTACTCTCCTCTGAGCTCCCATTTTCCAAAACATTTATCTTCCAAAACATTGATCTTCCAAAACTTCAAGCACGTGTTGAATTGTTACCATCCGAGTAGTTCCATTTAACCTTGTCCATAAAAGTGATCTGCATTTCTAAAGGGATAAGGAAGATCTGCTAGACTACTTATTGCTCAGCGACAAAATTTTGGCCCAGATGATAGCAGGCGCACTAACAGGGCAGACTAATCCTACAGTGGCTATTGTCAGCCTCTTCAGTACTTTTTTCTTTTTCTTTTCCATCTTTCAGGGGGGTCTTTTCCCTCCCCCGTCTCTTTTTAAGATTGTAAAATGTTGGCATTGCAGTTCCCGACAGCACCATTCAGTGGCTTTGTGTGAATTCATTCCAAGACATTCTTGGCTCATCTCTCCCTGACATCCATGTCAGCAGCTAGCCAGCCAAAGTAAGACTACTCACAAGTACTCTCCCATTTCCTTCTTGATCAGCATGGAAAGCAGCATCCTATATGTGACAGGCACGAGGTCTTTTCAGCCAAGGTACGTCTTAAGCATACAGTTTCTTGCATCGCAGCATCTCCTAGGTACAGCTTCCTTATCCACTCAAGTATCTCCATTCTGAATCTCATTATTTAACAACAGGGTTAGTGGAGCAACCTCTTCCCCAGCCGGACAAGCGTATTCAAGCCCAGTATCCACCAGCTCAAATTCCTGACGCTAGCACCCTTCACCCACAACACCTCTCCGTTCCTTCATTTGCTCCCTTCTCCCTTGGGCAGTCACAGACCCCTTGTCACCATCCTCAACAACCTCAGCCTTCCTCTTGCCTTCATTATCAGTACATCCCCTTTGGCCCCCAGTCACATCCTGGTGCCAGCCTGCATCTTTCCAATTGCCAAGGGAATTGCCTTTCTGCCCTGCAGCTCCTGGCCCTTAGGAAAAGCTTCCAGTAAATATCCTCCACCTACTGAGCCTTTCTTCTACATCTTCCTTGAAACCAGTTGACAAAACCTCAAGGACAAAGGTTAAACGGGCTGCTGATCCACTGGCAGCTGCTGCTCTCAGGTGTGGTATCATGGCCCTGTCATTTCCTAACGCCCCCCGTTTTGGTCTACAAGCTGCCTTGGTTTGCCAGCTCTTCTGGAAGAAGGGCACCCCTCCCCTCACCCCTTACAGACACAATTCCTCATGGCTACCCAAACACAAACGCTTCTGAGCTCCGTTAATGTCAGAGCACAACTCTCTCATAGTGAGTCATCATGACTAATTTCCTACCATCCTTCAATGTTGTACAAAGCCAATTGTCCGGCTGGGGTCCTGCCCACTCATCACAGGCTCTCAACCCTTCCAGTGCCTTGCTACATTGTTCGAGGTCTTCCTCTCTGTTTGGACCATCCCTCTTGCCCCTGATTACACCATTCTTCCTCTTCCCACTGGCCACTGACTTCCCATTTAGTAAAAAGGCAAAACAAAGATAAGAGGTATAATAATCCTATACCATCCTAGACATGACTAAAGACTGGCTTAAATTTTCTAAACATGACTAGTAACTTTGGTCACCCACATGTTCTGGGCCCGAAGGAGAAAGTATTTTCACAAGGTGCTCACCATCAGTGTCCTGCAGATATCACACCAGCAATCCAAGACTTTGAAAATCCACCCCAGTGGCAGCACACAAAATGAAACAAGAACAGCCAGATAATCCCACTGCCTAAACAGAAACACGTCACAAAGTAACATAAGGAAGAGCTTCCAGAGTGTAAAGATTAATTGGTATGTAGTCTTCCCAAGATCCAATCATACACATATACTACAAGGAGTGTTGCTGGCTGCTAAGGGTAACTACATTTAAAACGACATCTGAATTTCAAGATTCAGATGAAAAGCAGACTGAATGTTGGCACATTACAGAAACTTTTAAAATAGGTCACTTTTAAATTTGCAGATTGCAAGAAAGATGAAACTGGGTTTAAATATAGGAGAGCAAGTATTTGCATGTAGCTTGTGCTCAAATCACAACAGCAGCTATAACTGCGGACATAAAACTTATACTTTAGTCTTGCTATATCAGTGTTTGAAAGGGCTGAAACAAACTGACAACATAAATTACACCTTTAAGTATGGACACAATCATTAAGAATACAGAAATCTTTCTGCTGATGTAGAAAAAGGGAAAGATCTGCAGCCAGTAGAATTTCTGAAGATTACTGATTAGACAAGAAAAAAAATTTAAAAATCAGTGCATACTGGAAGAAGATAATAGTCAAAATTACAGAGGACTGATTTGACCATCTCTTCTCTCAGCAGCTCAGCCCATATCTTTACAAAAGATACAAATGGATAAAAGACATCTCATGAAATCCTTACTATTCCAAGCAAGTCCTAGTTTTTCCTCCAAGTGTTTGCTGTTTCTCCAGACTATAAAACAGACCCAATTCACTCAGCTTCCATCCCTTTGCTCTAGATACATTAAAAGCAATGTGTGATCCAAGCCCTTCACAGTAGGCTTCAGCTACATAACACACATTAAACTTTCTCACAGTATTTAATGAAAATTATTTATTATTATGGAAGGTTCAAAGATCGCTTCTAGGTAGAGAAACTAGAAATCACTTTCTTTAACAAACCACATGTTATACTTAGGACTTTATATACAACCTGACGGCAATATCTTATACTGGCTTATCTAACTCAAAGATCCATTGTCAGTAAGTTTTCTTAATGAGGAGGGAAGAGTTCAGCAAGTTACAACACTGCATGCTGTTCTCAGAAAACAATAGGAGGGTTGTTTTTTTTTATAACAGGAGTATCATTAAACTATTGAACATATTTTTCTAAGGCCACAGATCTCTACTAACCCATTTACCTCCAAGCCTCATCTCTCCATTTTACAGGGGTGCTGTACCTTCCTCACAGTAACATGGATGAGAAACACCTTATTGTGAAATACCTTCTTAATACAACTTAGCCCTAAATCAATCGGGCAGGAACTTCTGGTTTGCTGTCCTGCCTACCCCTTTCTGCTGTGCCAATGTGGTGCTACTGCCACAACGTATACCATTTCTCCCCAGTAGGGCTATCAGCTTGACACCACATTCATCGTTTGCCACAAAAACCGAACAGAAGAACACTCTCTACTTCTTCCTGTGTTTCCTGAAAACTAACTCTTGGTGGCCACTAGAGAAGGCAGCAGCCTCATTTCAGACTTGTTTCTGCATTCCCAGGTCCCCCACTTGACACTTCCCTCAGGAACCTTTATATCACCAACAGAACTGCACAGACCTACAAAGAACCACTTTTTTTTCATCCCTCCTCTCTTACAGATAGATGGAATGAAACATCAAAACGGTTTAGGAAGATGTTTGATAGGCAACGAGATAAGTTTCATTTCCTCTCTCCTTTTTATTTTTTTACCTTTTGTAAACACAAGCATTTGTAGGCATGCGGCTCTAATAAGACAGCAGAGCATGACAACACAAGTAACTGTGCTTCAGTCTGGAAATACAACCGCTGCTCTAATCCACCTACATCAGTTAATGATCTTAGAGGGGAGATGACACCTCCATCAGAGCAAACCATCCAAGCCCAACAGCATCCTGTACCAGCTGCTTCTTTAGCCACTTAATTCACCCCAGCACCTGTGTGATCACGACAGCTTCTTCACCAACCAGCACACCGACACATGCTGCAGACACATCTCCCAGGTCACTGCACTGAACACACAAATCACAGCAGTGCACACAAGGTGTTGCCTTTAAAAAACAGGACAATAAAAAAAGGCCTCTCTGCAACATTCTTCAGTTAGTCCCACAACACTAATACTCACTTTTCTGATGCCACCCGTGAAGGACCTGGAACCTGCACAGGTTTTCAGCCTGAGTCAGGTCTGGCCTCTCACCTGACTCCTGCCCCGCCGTCACTTCTGGCCAAGTTAGGCTGTTGTTATCTCGCAGCCTGATCACCCCGAGTGAAGAAAAGGAGAAGAGGAAGAGGCTGCTTGCAGCACGTTGCATGGTGTGGACACTTATTACATAATGCTGAAAACAAAGTCTATTAACTACTGACCAGGCTTGGAAATACCACTCACAGTACGGCCACTTTCCCTCATGGAGCTGATCCCACCAAAGGGCACAAACTTCAAATAATCATTGTGGCCAACACAATTCCAGCACTTGGTACAAGGACTCATAGTCTCAAATGTCGACAGGTGTTGCGTTCTTATTCAAAATATTTATTTAGCCAGATTCCTGCTATTATTCCCAGGCCAAGACGGTCCCATAAAGCAGGGCCAAGATGGGATCAGATTCAGTAAGCTGCCTGAGAGCTCTTTTAAGAGCACAAACATTACTTCAGCGTATAAGCTAAGGAAAGAATGGCACAGTTGGAGCCTCTTGACTAATTCTCCTGTTTATATCCAAATAAGAGAGCACTGTGGAACCTCGCTCTCCCCTTGGCAAGCTATGAATTTCGCTTGGACGCAGCCAACCCCTATAGATGGGACCTTGTGGCTACCTCACAAAAGATTTTGGCCAGAAAGGGTACGAAGGACATGCGGTTGAAAGCGGACCAGAAGCACAACAAGGGTTTGTGCCCTGACATCTTGAGGAGGACGAAGCACTTGCCAGGGCAGAATGAAAACCAGCCTCCTCGGGCGCAAGGAAGGGCCCGCACAAGCCTCCCACAGAAGGGAGGCACCCAGGCGCCACACGAACGGCAGCCTCAATGGAGAAAACGCAACTTTCACAGCACCCAAGTGAGCTTCGAAAAGGGGCAGCCACGTCCCCTGACCCGGCCCCGAGCGTGACCGCCTCGGTCAGGCCCCAGGCCGAGCACTGCCACGGTCACCGTGGAGGCAGCTGGTGGGGACGCCCCAAGCCCGTGTCACGGCCCCTCACGCCCATGGCGGCAGCCCTACGCGCCCACATCGGATCCCGGCCCCACACCGCTGCCCCCGGCCTCCGCCACCCCTCGCTGCCCCCGCCGGGCCGGGCCGCCCCGCTTACCTTGAGCTGGGACTTGGAGACCTTCCCGCTGCGGTCGAGGTCGAGGGCGGTGAAGGCGTGCCAGATGGACTTGAGCAGCTCCTCCTTGAGGCCCACCATGGCCGGCCCGACGGCTGCTGCCGCCCCGCTCCCGCCGCCGCTCTGCCTTCGCCTCGCCGGGCCCCGCCGCCTCCCCCGCTCCCGTCCCGCACCGCCCCGGGGGCGGGTGCCCGGCCCTGCCCGGCTCCGCAGGCGCCG
>JAOXJM010000041.1:55821275-55849769 GCA_026413425.1 Tringa solitaria | reverse complement strand
CACACTGCTGGCTCATGTTCAGCCGGCTGTCCACCAACACCCCCAGGTCCTTTTCCACAAGGCAGCGAGTTGCATGGGGTTGTTGTGACCAAAGTGCAGGACCCAGCACTTGGCCTTGTTGAACCTCATACCATTGGCCTCAGCCCATCAATCCAGCTTGTCCCAATCCCTTTGTAGAACACTCCTACCCTGAAGCAGATCAACACTCCTGCCAAACTTTTGTCATCTACAAACTTACCGAGGGTGGATGTGAATCTCTCATCCAGGTCGTTGATAAAGATATTAAAGAGAATCAGCCCCAGGACTGAGCCCTGGGGAACACCACTTGTGACCAGCTGCTCGCTGGAATTAACTCCATTCACCACCACTCTTTGGGCCTGGCCATTCAGCCAGTTTTTTACCCAGCAGAGTACACCTCTACAGTGTACTCCCGGTACATGCAGCAATATCTGTAATGATGTTACAAGCCTCTGAAAATGAGTGATGCAAAAGCAGATAATTATCATAGGTAGATTAAATTTATTTACATGATAGAAGAAAGTCTTACGTTTGTTGATCCCCCATCAATTGATATTTATCGCTGTTTAGAAATCTGCATTACAAGAGGTCTCATTTAGAGTAGATGAGCAATAGATGAGGTATTTTAAGGTGTCTCAGAAACAAGACAGGGCTATTATACAAAGTAAAAACTTAAAGGTATTCCAGTCTATCAATTTTTACTAATGAGAACTGTACACTCAGAGAATTAGTTACCTAAACCAAGTCTCTGAATTTCGGTCATAATTGAACAGCACTGAGACCTCTTATAAATAAAAATACTTAGCAGTGTAAAAGCTTCCCCAATAGACTTATCTATTAAGCCTTTATTAATTTTACTGTATGTCTCTTCTTTACACGAGGTGGAATACATATACATATTTTGCATCCATGCTGCAGAACATTCTGTTATTGTCTTCCACAGACTATTCCAATTCCTCCCACTGCTTTCTTCCCAACTTTTAAATAAGCAATTCTCTTCCTGTTCTCAGCAATTCACGTTTTTTCCTCCTTACCTCAGATCTGGGTCTTTCTTCACATAATTTCATCTAGTCCCCCATCTTCACAGTCACAAGCTCCACTTCAAATCTTCCAGGGGCTTCACCTTTCCAACGTGCAGTACCATTTCTAAAGCTGTAGAGACAGACTGCTAAAGACACTAATGCACAGAGACTCTGGTGCTTCTCTCCTAACCTAACTATCAGCAAGTACGTTCTATTAGTCCAATGCTCATGAGTGGGAATCACAAGCATTACACAGCAGCAGGAAGCAGATCTAATCAGGTCTTGCCATAGTATAATCCTAACTCAGTATTTTATTTCCACAAATATAGAGTTAAATAAGTTTTAGACAATATTAAACAAAGTTTTTAACTTTAATATTCAACTTCAACACTAGTTAGAACAAATAGAGCACAAATGGGAAACATTGTTTAAACTAAAATTAATGAAGAGACAAGCCAGTAATTAAAACAGTTCTGGTTTTTAGAAATATCTGTCAGCCCAGGTGCAACACCAGTAGAGGTTCTGACAGTCACATTCTGTTTGTTTTGGAATTTAAAACCAAATAGTTCAGCTTTGACTGTTGGCATCTTGGACTGCAGTTTCAGTATTCTATCCTATAAGTACAATCAAACTTATGTACATAAACAATGAAAAACAACCTGAACAGTTACACTAAAAATTATTTACAAGTACTCCAACATAAAAAAATATACAAGAGTCTCAAGAATGAACAACTGAAGAGAATATCAACATTTAGAGAACCTTATTAGAATTACAAAACATCAATAGCCAAGACATTAACAATTGCACTACACTAATACAGAGTCCAAATATTAAATTGGTGCATTATTTCACAATGCACTAGCTTTGAGAGAAAAATGCTGCCTTTACTAAAATGCAGCTTAGATTTGTTTCATGTAATTGTTTTAACAAGAAGCCTATTAACACAATAATGATTGTTTTAATGCTACAGTTTTACAGCGAGGACAACAAACTAAAAATAGCAGCAGTTCCACATGGCACTTAATTCCACAGTTTTCTAAGCTGTGGTTTATGCAATGCCTACAAAGTGCTCCCAGTTGAATATACAAATAAAATTCACAATAAAAGTCTACCTGACATCAGGTACATTGAGTGTAGGTGGCCTTAAAGCCTGTCTTTCAAAATGTATTCCCCTCTGCTCCAAAAAAAAAAACAACCAAAACAAAAAAACCAAAACAAAACAGTAACTATCAAAGCAAGGCCTCCTCGCTCCCACTTAAAGTTCGTTAGCGATATTACTTCTTATTACAATGCCATAACACTACAAAGCAGCACACCACTATAGTGGTTAACCCTGGGACGATGTAACATCTAACAGAGTAACTGAAAGGCTTACGGATTAACATCCAGGATCCTCTGTAGACAAGATCGTAACTGAGTCCATTAACCCAAATGGTTAATACAGCTAATGGCCATATTGTACAAGTAGAAACCCAGAAGCAATTCCTGTAAAACTAGTGACACTGATAAAAGACAGGACAAGAAACCAGGAATTGAATTCTTCCTTTAATTCCTTAGGCTTCAATCTCGCAGAGATGCTATAGCCATCCTCAGTAGTTCTTTTAGACTTCATAGTTAGTATATAGTAAGACTAACTGAGCGGTTCATTTTCTTTCCAACGAGTCGAGATGGTCTATTTTGTGTCGTAGATCTAGTTGTCATTCTGTCAGTGAACAGTGCTCGCTCCTCAGCTGCGGCCTTTGCCATCTGTGCTTTCTTCAGCTCCCTGCAAGACATTGAGAGAGTCACACTTGTGCAACGGTACCTGTAAGAACTACAGGCGTATCACAGCAAGAGCATTTAAAATTAATTACAGCAGCTCAAAACTTAAGACTTGCCATCAATTTAGGTCATACTAAGACCATTATCATTTGCATCCACCTGTTTACAAACCAGAGGATAGAAGTGGGATGTTCCTTTACTTGTTGAGATGTTTTTTCTTTGAACAACAAGGGAAGGAAATGAGAAATGCACACAGCTCTGTCAGATTTTGAAATCCAGCCTTTTATAAGCAGGTCAACACTTCAAATATCAGAACACGGTAGGATGCTGTTTACTTTCTAGTATGTGCCGTACGGTAAATCACTAAAGAGCTAGTTACTGAGGTTTGCCCAAATGAAGCATTCAGACACAACTGAACTTCTGTGAACATTCAAACAGACACACACTTAGATAAACATAGATAAATTTAACTGGCAAAAGACAACTTGTGAAGCATCCTTTTCCTTTAGCATGCCCACATCAAAAGCTTACCACCACCTCAATCTTTTTTGCCTAACATAAAAGTTTGAGCCCAAAACTGCAAGGCTGAGTCACTGAAGGTAGCACAGGCCATTGTCCCCATGCAACCATTCTGTTTGAGAGAATTACCAATACTCCGTTTGAGGACGAAGTTAAATAAAACTCAGGATAAAACTGTGAAATAGTCTGACTAAAAAGCAAAGTTATCTTTACCAATGGTTTCCCAAAACACCCCTCCTCTCTTTTCCTTAAATGCTGACATATGGCCTAAGTGTAAAAATTCCCCCCATACTCTTCTCCTATCCCAAACTATCACTTAAGAATTTTTCTCTACCCTGAGAACTAGTATTTGTAATCTTGCTTCACATCTGGACTCTACAGCGAGATCAAATTTTACAGACTTGCTGCATATTTTTGTAGGTTTATTTAGTTTTAAGTTACATTTTTTATTTTAATAAGGTACTCCAATTCTTACTTGTAATCCAAAGTATTATTAACACCTGTGCCCCATCTAATCCTCCCCACATTACCATTGTGTCAGTTCACTCCAAAAGAACGCAATCAATTTTTAGTCATCTTACCTAAAGATTGAACGTCAGTCACAAATACACACAGACGTGCACACTCACCCACCACACCATTACCAGAAAATTAAGTTTTACAGTATACTTCCATTATTCCCTACAAGTCTAACCTTGAATTCTTCCTTCCTCTGAAGATCACACAGTAGAAAAGCTGAGTTTCCTTAAAAGGATTCCTTTCACTGATGATAAGTTACATACACAAGTGGTATCTTAAATCAGGTGTGTTAAAAAAAACAAAATAACCCAAAAATACCTACCTGAATTATTTTACAGAGCACTATCCCACACAACATTTAAAGTTATTACTGGGGATAAGTGTTCTTTTTAAACCATTTTTGAATTTACAGTTATTTTAGAAGGATGTAACCTACTTGTTGCCAGGCCAGAAGTAGTCTTCATAAAATACTAGCTTTGCCAACTTTCCCTTTCACATGATACAAAAACATGTTGCCTTTACACAAGCAAGTTACTTCAGCAAATCTGTCCCTGAATAACCCGCACAAACTGACAAGTTATTGTCTCTGCAGTCAGTATAATTCCTAAGAAGGTTATAAAGATAACCATCTAAAATCGCAAGTCTGGCTACATTCAGACTGTAGCAATGGCAAGATAAGCAGATAGCAAGAGAGAATCCAAACACACAGCTAATATCACTCAAAATGAGTCAGTCAGAAAGTAATCAGTATTATATATTCCCTTATAAAATCCTGCATATTATGCATAACATGCAAAGTTAACTGCAGTGAAAGATTCAGACATATCCCTCTGAACTTGTTAACTCTTTCTCTGAAACTTGAGCAAAAATCAGACTTTCCTAAAAGGAATCTCTTCTTCAAAGCTTTAATTCAGAGCTGAGTGTCTGACCAAAGGGTAGGACAAGATGACCTCACAATACAAATGATTCTCTGGTAACTTAATAACCATGCTGTGTACAAGTCAAATTTGTCCAAAACCATTCCTGATGTGACACTTAAATGATCTCTTTTGAACTTAAATGAAGTCATGTTTTACAAGTTGTTTCAATGCACAGATGACCCAGAAAAACATGGGCTCAAATAATACAGATATATTAGACCATGCATGTCACAAAAGTATGCATTACGCTTGAAATATTTTTTTAGAACTGTAATGTTTTGTACATCTTGAATACTAATAGTGTAGTTGAGATTCCCTTAGAGTGTTCAAGAAGTTCCTTCTACAGAGAAAGTTCCTTTTACCCACTCTGTACTCTCAGGGATGTACATGCATACAGATTTGCAGACCTCAGGCAGAAACAAGGATGGTCTTGTTTTATCATTACTATCATATGAAAACCCATTAAAAATTAAGTTATATTTAAGGACCCCCAAGGAACTACTTACTTCTGCAAGAGTGAGTTTTTGAATTTTTCAGCATTCAGTTCTATCCGGAGCTGCTCTGCACTCTTTTTTGCAGCAGAGAGAAGCACTGAATGCTTGACTAGCGCCACAGCTGAAGGCCTTTTCTCTGGGTCAGGATTAATCATAACCTTGGAAAAAAGAAAATAAGGTATTCTAGTTAAGGGCAGTATACAGTAATTTACATTAATCAGTGAGCCACTAGTACAAGAGTTCTTACTTTCAGTAAGTCTAGCAATTCTTGAGAAAGCACTTGTGGTAGTCTAGGTAGTTTTCCTTGTCGAATTTCATGCCATTGGTCCCCATTAGTTGGAAGTGGTTCAGCCCCAGCAGCGCAGACAACAGTCAGAGCAAGAGCAAAAATATCCGCTTTTGGCAAATGGGTATAGTTCTTGAAAAATAAAGAAAAATTAATCTACTACACATACCATCTAACATAAGAAGAAATCTAACAGACAACTAAACTATTCAGCACAGAACACACCCACAATATTACATTCCCCTCTTAAGTACTACCAGTGTCCAAGGGGATACCATTTATGCAGCTTTTCCTCAAGCAAGAAGGCAGCAAGTCACTAAAGAAAACATCACACAGACCTAACATCACTATTTTCTACAGAAGTTACCTCTTGAAGGACTTCATTTGCGAGAAAACGGCTATCACCTTCCTCCACTTGTGGACTAGATACTCGAGTTACATGACCAAGGTCACCTGCAAAAAGAAAATAAAGGTTTCTTGTCTTTTTCAGAAGACAAATAGACAACGCAATTCTTCTGAGCACAACTGTGCTGCTTCTCACCTATTTTAAATATGACTCTATCAGATGACCAGTCATCATCGTCACCTTCTTCTGAAGTTGTAGTTGGGAGCGATGTCCTAGATATGAAAATATTACCTGAAAAAAGAGCAGAATTGTTAAAAAAATTCCAGCTTCTGTCCAATTTCTACTTCATCTTGTTTCACTACAGTTTGGTTTAGCCACACAGAAGTTTTAGTTGTATACATACCCAGTTCCTAGAGTGAGAAACTATAACTTACGTGCTCTGGCCCCTCTGCTGGGATGGGAGCCAAGTGTTATGCAAATAAGAGTCAATTACACAAAAAGGACCCAAGATAAACTCAACAGTTTAAGTTTGCTAGCCAATTTTATAACTGACATCTTTGTAATGCTATTTAGAACTTCAGTGAAGAATTTACAGTTAGTAAGGTGTGGCTAACTGCTTATTTTTCTACACCAAATTAAATTAACTGAGGACGTTGTCAATACAGAGTAAAGCAGTTTACAAACTTACTAGGTTTGATATCCATGTGTACCAGTGACATTGAATGAATGTACTTTAAACCTCGAGCCACCTGAAGTAAGAGGTCCTTCAGTTCTGGTTCAGTAAAATAACGCATATTCCTGTAATTTTCACTTATGGCATCTGCTAAACTGCCACCTAAAACATTAAAGAAAAGAACTAATTACTTTACACCAAACAGTTCACAAAGTAATAACAACTTGCTTCCAAAACTAAGTACAACTGGCTTCCAAAATTAACAGTGAATATATCCCCAAGAACTCGAGTGTAAAATCTAGTGTTGTGTCCCCTCTTTATCGCCATGGAATATAACAAAATTATTTTTCTCCTGTAGCTGCCATGCAAGTTAACAGGATACCAACATAATAGAAAAGACCACTCTCCCTTTTCCAAATCTCTGGCCGGGTATCGGCTACAGCAAAAAGTTTCAGAAATCAGGTCCACCTCCCTTTTTAAAGGAAACTCTCTCGCAGTTGTCTCTATTCCAGTTTGCACTATTGTACAGAAGAAAGAACCATTTTGCTGCTCACAAATGCCTCACTGTACTTCCAATATTCTTGAAGACTTTGCAATTTTGTACAGCTTTTGCTTCATGTATCTAATATAACTTTTGCAACAGAAAAGAACATCAGAGGTTTGAGACAACGATGGTATGACCTATGTGTAGGGCAATCAATTCCTAACTAGTCCTAGGGATTTGCAGAGATACCTGTATATGTTCAAAAATTAGATTTTTGAAAGCAAGTTCAGAACAAGCAATAACCTTTACTTACCATTGCAATATTCATTCTGTATAAGCATATGATCATCTTCTGCCCATGCAGAGTAGTATCTTACTACGTGAGAATGCTGTCCCAGAACTGCATGTGCATAAACTTCTCTTAAAGCATTTTGCCTGTAAACAGCCACAAAAAGTAACAGCACACAAGAATATTATGAGGTGAAATTAGTCAAATTTCAGCTTGACAGAAACACTTATTATAATATCATGTCCCTCTGCCAGCTCAGGTTTCTAATTAAAATCTTCATATTCAGTCCTATGGCACCTTAAGGTGGATTTGCAGTTATATCCAAACAGCTAAAATAATTTTTACATTGCATTAAAAGACATATATAGTATAAAGAATATAAAAGAAAAGAAAAAAGAAAAAAAAAAGAAAAAAAAAAGTTTTTTTTGCAGATAATTCTTGAGGGAGCTGTCACTTCCATTACACTTAGTTAGGCATATTGAGTTCAGTCATACTCCTGGCTTACGATCATCTAATTTCTTCCTCAAACTTCAGCAATACTTCTCAAAGCTTGCTGGCTGGAAAGTATGTAAGTCCAGTAGGCAATTTTAAGCAACTCAAACTTGTGGAGTTTTATAGTATAACTATTAAAACGGTGGGGTAAAAAGGTCACAAATAGCAGCCTCATTTACAAATGCCAAAAAATACCCCAAAACAACTTAATCTGCATATCACTCAAGTTGACAAGGATGAGAACGTAGTTCGGAATACTGCTTTCCTTTCATATCTCAAATTATCATCACTGCACAATTTATTCATATAGTCCCTCCCGCCATTAATGCAAGTATTATTCTTACTTTCTAGATGAAAATCTGTTTCCACACAGAATTTTGGGACAAACGCCTGCTGGGAGAAAAGTCAAGTAGCCTTTCCTCCCTGGTATTGCACAGTATTCAGAAAAGGAAAAAAAATAAAGTGACTTCAAAATTGTATCTCTTTTACATTTAATTCATGTATATTTATGCTTTTCTCTTAAATGCCTTCTCCAGACACTGATACAAAGAGACATGTGAGAAAAAAGCACCAAGAGGTGACTTTTAACCTCGTGGTAAATACTCACTCATCCACTGAGCCAGCTAAAGGTTTCTTGGATCGCTTTATTGCGTAAATACAGCCATCAAGCCTCTTCACACATTTAAACACAGAACCAAATTCACCAGATCCGATCTTCTCCAACTCATGAAATTCGGTTGCATACCGTGACTTCATATTACTTTCTGTTATTGTTATCCTCTGCAAAGATTAGGAAGGAAAATTCTTAGATCTGCAGATACACAAAGTGCCAAATTCAGTATCAACTTCTAAAGATTAATTACCTTTGCAGGTCTAATAGTTTCATCTTCAGGCTCTCCATCACTTGCTTCCATGTCCTCTCCACAAGAGCTGAAATTCACACCAGTTACTTTTGCAGAAGTAATATGGCTTAAGTAAACTTAAAACTGAAGTCTAGCAGCTGGTGACTTTTCTGAGATCCGATTCTCCCATTCTACCCAAGTTTAACTAATTAAATATTACACTTGTAAGCACAAACTCATAAAATAAAAGCACCATACTAATATCTCTGTCATTTCTTTCCTCGTGTTTCGTTCTAGTATTTAATGCAGTTTTCCCTCCTCAAGAAAAGACTGTGTTCACAGCTCATTCAGTCAGGTAAAAAAGATGTAGGACACAGCCTAGTCTACCCTCTCTGCATACTGATCAAAAGACCTAGTGCTAAATGGTTATTTCATAATAGCATGCATCTCAAAGCAGATACTTTAAAACCTACATTATGCATTACTAACACATTTGCAAAGAAAAACACTTTCAGAGAATCAATTTGTAACAAAATTTTTGCAGCTAAAAGTTGTTTTAAAGATAAGTTTAACAGCAGAAGACACAAGTAACTCACTCATTCCGGTGCGTCCTCTTCCTCCTACGACATTTTCCTTCAGAGTTGTGAAGGAACATGGAATCAGGAGTGAAAGGATTAATGTTCACATGGGGTGTTTGTCTAATATCTTCTTCTTGCTTCTCTGATTTCCCAACATTCATAAATAGAGAGCCCCCTCGAAGTTTGACTGAGCTGGAGCCTATTCCTTGTGCTTTAGAAAGCAAACTCTATTTAAAAAAAAAAAAAAAAAAAAACAAAAAAAAAAACAAAAGAAAGAAAGAAAGAAAAAAAAAGGGGGAAAAAAACATTTGTAGCCTCAACATTGATTCAGATAGTCAGGTCATGTTTGACAGCAATCATTACAATATTGTCTAATCAAAGTTAGCATGAGTTGTTTAAATACCTGCATTTCCATAAAAAAAATTTCTAAAGAAACTACCAGGCTTTATATTACACACAAAATGTTAAAAGAAACACTGAATATTAAAATAATTTTTAGAAGACAGGAAAGATTATGAGAGCAGTGATTTTCTCTCCTTAATCACGTCGTCACCTAAACTTCTTGGACAATTCTTTTTCCCCAAAACGAACACAGATGAAACTCATGGATCATTCTGGGCTATATCACCATGATTTTCACATATGAGATATGAAAGTTAGATCAGACACAGGAAGTGATCTTTGGTAACTTCGAAATTTAGGTGGCAAGCTAAAAATGATAATAAAAGATTTAACACTGAAGCACAGATGCCTCTTCATGAGCCTATGAAGAATGAATTGACAGCACTGTTGTGCTGTCAGTTCAGTATCCAAAACAGATCTTTTGGGTGGCAATTTGTCAGACCATGCATTTTCCAGGCACATGATGAAACTTCTCCCAGTTAGGTAGGGAAGTCTGGTGAGGATGCCAACCACTGACATACTGGATCACAAGCAGGAGTATTGCCCTATGCTAGCAACACCTTACAAAATGAAGAACTGACCTACCCAAACTCTAAACCATCGTAGGGAAGAAGGCTGGGAACTTCAACTGCATTCCTCAAATCTGGACTAGATGAAGACCTTTAAATCATTGTGTGTCTCAACACACATTTCAGTACTTCCATTGGATACTTTAACCCATTCTTCCAGATTTCAAGGCTAACCTCTCTAAGATAACCCACGTGGACTTTGGGCACCTAATTTAAGATTGCCACTGAACCACAGTGTTAAGAGCTTGGTTTTAGTGTCACAGTCCACAAGATTCTTGCATTTCTGAAATGCCTGCTCCTGACTTGGCACAAAATCATCAACCAATTTTACTATTTCCAAACATATTCTACTGATTTCTACCAGTGAAACCTCATTTGAGGCAGAAGCCGTAGAACACCAATTAATGAGGTTGCCTTCCTCGCACCTTAAACCAGTTGTTTTCAATCGATAGTCTATAGCCCCCTGGGAGATTATCCCCGGGGATTATCCCTGGATTACTTCTAAAGGGCTATATGAGAAGTAATGAAGAAAGCAAGCCTATTATCACTAGATTTAAATTCACTATATGGTGTTTTACACAAGGGTCGAGTTCAAAAGTTGAAATGCTTTCCAGAAGTCTGTTATTGACAGACTTAAGAGCTACCTATCCCTTTAAACTTTCAAATCTTATCAGTTTAACAGCACTGAGTACTCAAACGGCCTTTTACACCTGGTGCACACACCAGAGCAGACAGCGGCCTTGCGCTGGCACAGCAATAGCGGGACTCAAACCAGAGGGACCCATTTACTGACAGGCACCAAGGAGCAAATTCCAGTTCAAGCGTACACTTTCTGGTTATAAAGGTACAAATGCCCACACGACACTATAATATTTTATTTTAGTATTCTACTTTTACTTTTTAATCAACTTCCACAAAATATGGAGAAAGCAGGGTACTCATTATACGTTTATTTATAAATATATTTGTACATATAATGCTTTTCATAGATATATTTTGATAGATAACGTATCTCTGAGGGGATTGTCCCTTGCCGCCCAACGGGACAAAAGGCACCGTTGGAGGGCGTACAGGGCTCCTTTCGCCTCCCCGTTGGCAGCCTGGGCGGCGGGGCGAACCCAGAGGCCCCGCGGCCGGGCTGAGGGAGCCGCGTCGAGCGGCGCCGCCCCCGCCCCCGGCCCCCCCCCCTTTCCGTCCTTTAACGCCGCGCCCGCTCCGCCCGGCCCACCGGCGCGCGAGCGGCCGGCCGGGCCGCGGGTTACATAACCGTAACGGACGGGCTGTGGGCAGGCCCCGGGGGCACACGCCAATTTGCCGTTGCCGGCGGCCCCGCCGCTCCCTCCCTCCCCCCTCCAACCCCCACGCTTCAACCGCCGGGCGCGCCGCCTCTCGCGGCCCCCCAGCCCTCCGGGGGCGGGCCGGCCCGCCGCGCCCTGCCCGGCCCAGCGCTTCCCCCCTCCGCCCTCACCCCGGTTAGGGGAGCCCCGGGGAGGATCGCTCACCTTGGGGGTGTGCGGCGTGTCGAAAAGGCGCAGCTTACGGAAAGTTTTGTGCGGCGGGGTGCCAGGGTAGTCGGGCAGCGGCGAGCTGGGCTCCTCGCTCCGCACCCGGTAACCGCTGGCCGCCGGATGCGGCGGGGAGCGCCCGCAATAGCGGCGGCCTTTATTGGGGGGCGGCGGCGAGGGCGAGCCGGCCATGAAATAGGCTCCGGGCGACTTCACCGGAGAGGAGCCGAAGCCCTCCTCCTCCCACGAGTCCCCCTCGTCCGGCAGCGGCGCCGCCGCTGGCTCCATTTCCTCCTCCTCCTCCTCCAGCAGGGGCGGGTCGCCCCGCGCAGGGGTGCGAGCTGCCGAGAGCGGCGAATCCGCCTCCTGGAAAGCCGAGTCCCCGCCGGTGCTGTTGCCGCTGCTGCCGCCTTCCTCCTCCTCGTCCTCCTCCTCCTCCTCGCAGTCGCTGTGGCCGCTCAGGAACAGCAGCTTCTGCCGGATCGGAGCGGCCGCCCGCCGCGCCGAGACCCGCCGCGGCGGCACCGCCTGCTGCAAGCTCAGAAAGCTCATGGCGGCTCGCTGTGAGCTCCACTGACGACCGAGCGCAGCCGCGCCCGCTGTCGCTGCGCTGCCCCGCTGGGTGCGGCGGCAGATCCGCACACCGCTGCCCCCGGGCACGGCTCGCCTCGCGCTGTTCGGACTCCGCGGCTTTCCCGCGACCGTTAATCACGTGACGCGCACACGAGCCAATCACGCACGCCCCCTGGGTTTGAAAACACGGAGGGCGGGGGAGGGCCTACGCACGGCCGCGTCACGGGGCGCTTTGGCGCGAACGCCGCGAGCGGAGCAGGGGGCGGGGCAGGGGCGGGCGCACGTACGTGTCCGCCGGTGAGGCGCGGGCTGGGCGCCATCTTGGGTCGGGAGCGGGGCCGGTCCCGCCCGGAGAGGACGAGCCGCCCATCCCGGCGGACTCCCCGCCTCAGGGCCAGGGTGTTTCGCTCCTGGTTGGCTGCGAGAAGAGTGGGCAAAAAACCTGCTTGTCGTGTGCCCGAAAACAATAACCCGTTTGAGGCCAGTTGAAGACTGCCTTTTCTCGCAAAACAAAAAGAAGTAACGCCTTCCAAGTAACTCTATTCTGTGATTTAAAATGCAGTCAGAAACACGGGAGCCGCGCTTACCACACGCCATGCTGTTAACTCCACAAGACACTTTGATTTACAGCAGGTGCCATCTCCCTACAGAAGCCACAATTTTCCCTCTTAGCTTAATTTTCCATCTCGTACCACCTTGATTAAATGTAACCCAAAAAATAAACCTGGCAATCCCTCTCCTGTACCAAATCACCTTAAAATGAGCCCCTTGGGTAACAAAGGTCCTTCCCAAACTCAACCTAAATATAACTGATGCTATGTTGCTTTCTGGAGTCTACAGACACAGGTATTTAGTGGCAAAACTGAAATTCAGAAGGTATACTGGATAGACTTTAACTAATGAATTGCTAATCACTGGAACAGTTTAAGTGGGACAAAATCAAATGGGACAATTCAGAGTTTGTACAGAGAAGAAAGTATTTCTGAAGAAAAGAGAAAGATAGGAGAGAATAGGATAAAAGGAATAGAGAAGGAAATAAAGAGCAGTAACAATTGTTTTAAAAGAAAGTTTATTTCTAAACTGAGAACAAAGGGAAGTACTGAATAAATATGTAACTATAACAAAATGCATAGTTGCTATATCAGGATTGCATCCATAGGTTCTACATATGTGCTGTTGTGAATTTGCATCAGTAGTTCTTTTGCTGTAGTTTGACAGGACCATAAACGGTTGTGTGGAAGAGAAGATGATTTTGTACTTTTGTACTTTCTGATTTTTCAGTCATTACAGCCTATATTCAAATGAATTAGCTCTACATAAAGCAAAATGTCCCCTGGAAATGTAGCTTTGGAACACTGTCATTTCTCCAGGAGCTTTCTACAGCCGTGTGGTTTTTTCTGTTATGGCAGCAGACCTGCCAGATGTGAGGGCTTCTGTTCCTTGTCTTGCCTCACTAAGACTCAGAAGAGGCTCAGAAGCCTCTCAGGCAAATACTACAGAATCAAGCAGTAACATTATGGAGAGTCTAAAACTCCCCAGAAAAATAAGTAAAATACAGCAGGCAGTCAACCTAAAGGCTGGTGAAGGATTTAAACTAAAGAAAAACCAAAATGCTGGGATTTTACCATTAACATAAGACACTTTTTTATTATAGAAAAAATGCTGCACAATCACTTGTACCTTCAAAGTGTAAATGTTTTGCCATTCCTTTGAGCAAAATGCTTCAAATAATCTAAACAGAACAAAAATAATGCAAAGAAATCTCTTACTGCTTCAGAACCTGAGATGGATGGTATTTAAGGGGGTCACATTTTCATTAGAGATAAACACACAGACTGTGTAGCACAAAAAGCTTCCTTGTTGATGTAATCTTGTATGTTTATTGGGATAATTAAAGTCTGCTCTGAATGTAACCCTCAGTTGAAAAAATCTGGTTATCACATTCCTGATAGGGTTAGGTGTCAACCGCTAACTGCTAATGGTGATGGTCTAATTAGATTGCTAGATTTTCCTTTGGCCAAGCAACTTTGCTAGCAGAATGAAAAATAGCATCAAAGGAATGTCAAACTGCTGGCAACACCTAAGCTGTTTTAAAATACACATAATGCAACAAGGAAAAACATTTGGGTTTATGCCTTATTTGGAATGTAGCTTATGACACAAGAACTGAGAGTGGCTCTTGATTTTTTTGGTCTCTTGTCATAGGGGCCCAAACTTTGCAGGTTTTTATCAAAACAAATAGAAAAAATGGAGAAAAAAAAAAACAAACTTCTGGGGGATATACTGCTTTACAGAAAAAAAAGTACCTTATTATCAACAACCATCTGGAGTTTGAATTTATGTATCTGTAAAGCCAAGGCATGTGTTAATTTCTATCTTTTTCGAGACGAAACTGATGCAAGCTGAAGAAATGTATTTTTAAAGTTCCAAACAAAAGTAATAGCTGAATAGGATACAAGTTACCCTTCATTTCCAGTCTCTTAATGTCCTACTAAACAGTTTGCTTCCCACCCCACTATTAGTGAAATACCACCTGTGCCATATTTGAAAATTACACAGAAAATTTTACATAACATTTAATTTTTTTCATTTGATGACAAACTAAGAGTGACTGCAACAGGTTTGTTATAGGGCACTTCTGCATCTTGGTAAGTAGAAGCTATGGTCAACCTAACATGTGCAATCTCTGCCTAACCTGAGCAGCTGGACTGCTGAAACCGCCAGATTCAGAAACACTCTTGATAACATCCTTGTTCCACACCATCTTTTCCTGGTGGCTAAAGTCCCTGAGGAAGGCTCCCTGACTACGCACTCTAACGAGCACATAGCATGCAGACTGATTTTTCTGTATTTTAGTACAGCATGATCATCACAGAAACCAGAACATCCAAACAAGTTACTCTCAGCAGCATTTGAGGGGTTATGAGGGTCAGGAACTAGAGTAAAGTTTAGGAAGAGCTGCCTTCCAAGCTCAGACATTTTGTTTATCCTGGCTATCAGCTCTGTCCTTCTCTTGTGTGCTAAGCAGATACCACATGCCTTTTCTCCCACACTGTGCCTGAATATCTCTGGTATCGGTCAGCTGATCGTTTGCTGAGATTAATTATACCATCAGGGATTATGGCTTGTTTACAATTTTGTTGTCAGGCTTCAGGATTTACTCTTATAAAAACACACTTTTCCAGAGTCAGCCTATTCATGTGTGCTTTGGCATTAGGTCTTCAGGGTAAAAACTGTCCTATTGTTATGCGTAGTGTGTCTGGCACAACAGGTCATCAGCCTGGAGCACCGAAAATAATTGCGCCCCTCTCTTTTACTATCAGGAGAGGCACTGAACTACAGTAAAGGAAAGCAAAGCCCACAGTGGTGAAAAAACTGTAGAAACATTTAAAAGGGAAAAGTTGACTGCAAAGTCTAAAGAGATTTTGTTTTTATTCCTTTAAGGGAGGAGTTGGAATTCAAATCTGAAAGAAAAATTGTGAATGGGAATGCTGGAAATTTGGGAGCAAATTTCTAAGAGGAATGATATACTGAATTGCTTTACTTTTCCTCTTTACAAATTATTTCCTTCCAGTGTGCCAAAGCATCCTTTTGAGGCAGAACTTTCAAAAGGACGAGTAAAATCTATGGGGAAAGGCTAGAGATTTCTACTGCCAAATGCCCAATCCTTTTTGTTATATTCTTCATTTCCTCCTCCTGAATTCCTTTTCACTAATATGCCCATCTAACCTGATTTCATCCTGCCTAATGTCCACAACAGGTCCTTCCAAACAACACCAGCATCATTCCACTCTGGTCTGAATGGAATCGGCAGAAAATCACACAGGTCTCTCCACTCTGAAAACAAGTCTATTATCAATACAGGCCTCACAGCTAAGATACAAATAATCACCTCAGCTTTTCTTTAAACACTTAGCAGTCTAAGTCAGCCTGGCTTATTTATTCAGTAACCATGTTTTCCTTTATAGGAGTAGCTAGCACCACATGGAAGCACAACTTTTGACTTGGAAGTTTTGCAAGAGTAACTGGTAAAATACCAGTAAAAGAAATAATTTTTAAAATACTGCAGCTTTTTCTGACTGAGCTAGTTCTGAATACCTCGCGCAAACCAACTAGTATGAAAGAGGAAAGTATACTCACATTTGTACAGTGGTCAGAAAATGTCCTGGGAAACAAGAAGGAGTAAGAACTGAAGTTATTTCTCTGCTATGTCAAAGCCATCATTCCAGCCATGGTTTCCAGAAACTATTTGCAATGAAATTTAAGAAAAAAAATCCTTGAACGTTCATGTCAAATGATACAACTTTAATTCCTAAAAGGTGATAAGTACTAAGAAGCTGATCTACTTGACAGGCAATTAATCATCCTTGCATAGTACATTTATCTCCATAGGATATCAAGAATTACTTACAACACTTCAGGAAAACTGGCACCTAAGTGAGCAAGCAGCCTCAGTCCTATACAAAAGTTACAGACAACCTCAGTGTTTCCAAGTTTTACTTTGTAAAGGATCCAGAGAATAGTCGTTGCTTTGTCCACATCTATCCCATAGCACTGTATTCTTTCACTGCACTTTTCAATTGGCCATCTGTATGGAAAACATAAAAGGCTGCAACCCACACTGATAGAGTAATTCACAATAAATGAGCTTTGTTCTATTCAAACTTGGCCTTTTTGAGGTCAAATACCTCAAAGTATGTAGTTATGGACTTTTTTTTTTTTTATGTAAAACATGTACCTCACAATACTTATAAAATGATTACTTGATTAACACTTCATCCAGAAGATGTTTAATCCTTCCCTTGAGAAGCTAAAAGGTGAGGCTTCAGTTTCAGAAGTGCTCTTGACACTCATCTAAAATAAGCACTGAATCTTACATGAAGCCAAAAAAAATTAACTTGCTTGACAAGCTTGCTAACAAGACAAGAGTAGACATTTTCATATAAAAAAGTTTAAAGTTACATTTTACTGTATGTATTATATCTACAATGAAATTTTTTTTCTTTACAGAATGATAAGTGAGAGGAGCATTGTACTTGCATCATCATTAATTAATCCCTTTTTTCTAGTAACTTGTGTCCTGATTTTCAAAAGCACTGATTATCAGCACATCCTAGGTACTGAATGGTAGCAGCAGGCACTCAGAACTGTTGAAAATAGACTATTAGTACTTGTACTTATGCTGCAAACGCACCATTTGAAAATATTCCTCTTGAAAACAGGTAGCTTACTTTCTAGTCAAAATCAGATGACTAATTACTATTTTAATAATTCTTGTAGTGCTTTAAAATGTTTAAAATAACTATTAACACTAATTACTTAATACACCATAGTGGATTATGATCAAAATTAATATGTCAAAAAATTAAGTTTATGATAAATAAACTTTGGAAAAAATTTATACAAGGCCGTAAATAAATAATTTGAACTTCAATCTCATTAAAAAGTAAAACAGTACATCACACAACAACATCATCCTATCTAGACAGTACAAGCTCGCTATATTTTATTGCATAATAATTTGAGAGTAACATCTTAAGTAAAACATGTAAAGAACCAAAATCATTAGATTTACTTCGTTTAATATTGAACAACCAAAGTTTCTCCTTTGTACATAATCCAATTTAAAGATAATATAGTTAGCACTTCCAGCATTAACAGTCTCTATTTACAATGAATGAGATGGGGTAGGTAATCTAAAGAGTATTCAAATCTGTAAGAAATAAATCAAAATACGAAGATTTACAGTAGGCTCAAAATCCAAGACTTTTCCATTTATGGAATGCAATTTAAAAGGCTTTGCCATCTTTATTACTTGTCGGGGTTCCTGAAATGATGATTTTTTAATAGTATTTTAAACATCTGAAATCTTCAGTAATGCTTTCATTATTTGTATACCACATTAAAAATCAATTCCAATACTTCTATTTAATGTTTTCACTTGCTTGTAGACCAGTCTGAAATCTGATGACAGTATAACAAGGAAATTTACTATATAATCCTAATTCCATATTCCTGAATATACAACGGTTGGAAGTAGATGATGTCAGTCCATTCCAAGGGTTATGTACACAAAACTTACAAAACGTTCTTCGCTCTTGCATAAAATGTGTACACAGTATCAATGAGCGGTGAACTTCAAAGTTTTTATGGGTTGCTGCTGGCATGGACCTTTGTTGATTGAAAATAAAATACCTTTCACTCTATTGTTCTGGTAGCAGTTTTAGAAGTTAATCATCAATCCCTGGGGTTTCACCCTGTTGTATTCTGGAGGCTATTCTAATGGCTTCTTCCAGAGACTGTTGTTCTCCAAGCTGAAACAAATGCATTTAAACACAAATACATCCAAAATGTTACATATGGATATAAATTTGTAAAAAAATAAAAAATTAAAGATGAAACAAAAAATATAGATATGGATCAATACTTTAGCATAAATAAGTGTGATCAGTATTGTCACACTTCTTCTAGGTAACATATAATAGCAGCTATCTAAATCAGCATGACAATTAAGATAGTTTCTGATAGCAGATTAAACTGCTTTTCCACATATCTAGCAAATAAGTTTTCTTCAAAGAGCTGCTGCATGGTAAACACATTTCATGACACACAAAATAGATGGTATTTCAACTTGGCAAATATAACAAAGGTAAGATAAGGCTTTCAAAAGTAATGGCAGCTGCTGAATTACATTTCAACACTGGTAAAGCAAACAAATATCTTCATTTTTCTTAACTGTCTTGCAGAAAGTCAGCTCTTTGGAACACCATATAGCATTAATACACAGAAAAAATTTTACAAATTTACATTTATTAGAGAATTCTGAGTGTATAAAAAAAAGCAGTCGTGATAACACTGTTCGATTCTACAGTAGATGGGAGATAAAATTATTTTGTAGTTGCAATTACAAGGCCATCAATGTATCTGGCACTGTCGGAAGCAACATCAAGAAACCCTCAATAAAGACACCTGGACAGAATTTTGGGAAGGAATCCACAAAGTTTTATAATGTGTACACCATGCATATACATCCACTGATGGGAACACTGAAGACAACTGCAACCTAGTAAAAACCTAAAGCTGGCCATTACTTGTTGGATCAGGAAAAAAGAGATGAGAGTGTGAAAAGTAAAACCAGATTATTTGACAGATGGACAGACCTAATGGGACAGTTCTAAATACCGCTTGTAACTTGTTTTTACAGTCACAGGATATCATATTCTGGAGCCACTCAAATTAAGAAGAGCTCTGTTATCACCTCCTTAGGACTTCAATCTAGCTATCAGCCTACTGGCTTTATCAGCATTTAGAAACCAAATGAATTCATTTATTAGTGCTCATGAACAACTTGGTTGACCTGAAGTTTGGCCCTCCCCTGACCTTGCTCTGTTTTGGAAGTTCTACAGTAGACTTAGAAAATCAAATGGTTATTATTCCTCTTCCTGTCCCCATATATTATTTAAAATATGAGATCATATCATATGGTTATGGACAATTTTTTTCAGGGGAGCCAAGCTTATTTGAATCATATTGTTCCATGACTAGGAGCTTCTAGCTCTAGAAGAAACACTTCAAGAAGCATTTATCACCATCTTACCTGTACTGCAATTTGTGTTCCATTGGACGTAGCCAACAATGTAACAGGTCTAGTTTCTGTAGTAACTAGATGGTGCCCATGTTGCTGATGTCCCATTTCTGATGAGGCACTATGAAATGCTGCTAAGTCTTGAGCCACAATAGCAACCTTCAAGACCAAAGGAAGAGAATCAGCTGCATGACAGATCTGTTACCATTACTGACCTCATACAATGGTTATCTTCAAAGTTCAAATTCATGAACGTAAAGTTATTCATAAGCATAATTTTATTGTGCAAAAGATAAATTTTTTAGAGAAAGGTTGCCATCATTGTGTTCTCAAAGTTATCTATTAGCTCTCAGAATATAAATATCATCAGAACTGCACATAAGTTCAATAAATGTGCCTATAAGACTGTGATTATTTATACACACAGAGCACAGTGATTAATAGGCATCTTAATTTTCATGTGGCACATTTTTAGAACAGTGCAATGCATTTTAGTTTAAAGATTAAAAATTATATCGCTGTATTTCTACAAAAATGTTAGCTATTTTATTTGTATATTAAAAACAAAAATGCAAATATATATTTACACAAATGTTTCCTATCTGCCAAATAAATTAGTCGCATAATACTAAATGGTAAAGTTACAGTTCATACTGGATTCTATTCTTAGCTCTGCCACTCATCTACTATGTGACTTTGGGAAAAGCACTTAACATTTCTAGGTCTTATTTCACACACACCGCAATGAATTACAGCACTAGTACCTCAGGATTTTTTTCCTTGGTGCCCAATTGTTGCTTTTAAAGCATTCTGCTGTATGTTGGCGTATAGCACTGGAGTAGAACTCTTATATATATACTATGTATACTCTTATAAGGGAAATACTATGGCCAGGTGTTGAATACTGCTTTATTTAGATAAATCTTTGTGAATCACAGAACCGTAATGGCTTAGGTTCCTATTTTATATCATATTATAAAGGAACACTACACATGCATGCAGGATAGTAACTTACCTGCTGTCCTTCAGTGCCTTCTGCAGTAACCATCGCTACAGAATGTGTTCCTGCAGAAGAGATGACGGCGTCATGGGCAGGGACTGTGATGGTGGTGCCATCTTGTGTTACCATAGTGATAGTATTGCCAATGGCCTGCATATCTGCCTGGGATATGTTGACCTGCAACACAAAGTAATTCCTGAAGTAAAAAAAGAAGGGTTGATTGCTGCTCAAATCATACCCGAGTCTTAGCTTCTGGCAACATATAATATGTTTTTAAGTAAGGTTTGAAAAAAAACTAGTATATGTATTTGAAGTGTAACAGCATTTATGAAACAAATTCCTTCTGCTTGGTTCAGCGGGAATACTGCTAGTTGTTCACTTTCTTCATGTGAAACAAAATGCGTAGCAATCCAGAACAAAAAGGCAACTTGTTCATAATAGCAGGAAATAAGATTTTAGTCATGTTCAAAAGTAACATACTGGCCAAAAGATCTAATAGGCAGTATTCCCCATCCTGACTGGTATGCTCATGCATTCCTTGAGAATCACCATCTCTTTGGCCAAGTCCCCGTCTTGGAGAAAGAGCCCTCATGGAATTCATCTTACAGATTGGGATCTAGTATTCCATGACCTTTCAGACACACTTACGTGTTTACAGAAATAAAATTATTGCTTTCAGTAATAAGAAAAATTATGCATACTTGCCCCTAGCATCTACAACTCCATGTTAATCAGATCATATCCCAAATAAGTGCATGCTAAATTATCTATGCATGTGTCTTACACAATGGACAACGTGACTCAAGGTAGCACCACCTGACATACTTTTATCTTAATGGAAATACTAAAGAGGCCTATGAGGGCTTAGAATTTAAGCCATGAATAAACAGTCAATAAAAAATTAATTATATAAATTACTGATGTCTCCAGTATAAATGCATTAGGGCATCAGCTATGTGACTTGATGTCTGATTTACAAGGTAATAAAACATGCAAGAACTAAAGTCAAGCTGAATTTAAATAAACGCAAGAACTCCATGTCAAGGCTTTTGCAGGCCTTCATTTTAGAGGGTAAAAATGCCAATTACTTAGCACTGCTGCAGTGTTCAGAGCTGGCAATACAAGTCCCCTTTAATTTTTCATTTCCAATTTGAATTTAGAAGATAACTTTCATATGCTACTGGCATTTCAGTTACCTTTCCATCTGAAATAGAAACATTTCCCTTTATACCTTTGATGTATTGCCACAGCTAAACAAAAGAATTGTGTTGAAATCCCCTCCCAATAAAATTTCATATGAAATCCTTAAAAAAAAAAATATCCATAGGAATTTTCAAGTGGAAGTGGTATCAAAGCATTCCTTATCCTGTTTATGTTAGAAATAATAAGAACTGATCACTACCAGCTTGTACAGCAGGCACCTGGACTAGAAAGATTTCCCACCCCTAGCCGCCCAAAAGTGTGTGCACGAGACAACAGTGAAGATGACCATCAGATATTAATGGAATAATCAGACAATTCTAAGAAACCTCAGAAACTAGGCCATATCTATAACAATTGTTAAAATAGCCCACGCCTACTTTAAGAGTGACAAGAATAGCAAAAAAAAAAATCTAGCTTAGCATTAATACAGCTTCAGATGCCAGAATATGTGGTTTAATTTAGGTATTCCAGAGGATGCCCAACATATCCTGACCCAGCTCCAAAGAAGCTTCTTTCCTTAAGAAATCCACTAATGCATTCATCAAAAATTCTAACTGATTTTAGAAAGTATGTGGAGTATCTGAAAACACCTACCTCAATTCTGAACATATTTTTGACAGTTCTTTAACACTGTGGTTACTTACGTGTTGGGTTCCATCCTGGGATATTAGTGCTACTTGTTGACCTAATCCAGATTGAGTAACTGTAGCAACCTGTGCAGAAATTACATCTTCTCCCTCTACACCTGTCACATAGGTTATCTGGGAGCCTTTGAGAACATCTTCACCTTGACCTATTTGATACAAAGAAAGCAAGAGGGTAGTTTACATACTCTAAATGACAAGAATGAAGTGCCAGCCTGGTTTGAAGGTTTTAAACACTCCAAATGAAAAATTTTAGTGGAAAGACGCAAAAAATAAAAGAAGGAAAAATATCAAAAGCAAGTCAGAAAGTCTGTTGTTTTGGGAACACAGCATTATGATCTTTTAGCAGTGAGTTTTAACACACAGAAGTACTACAACTAAAGAAAATATAAATTTAGTTTATAAGCAAATATGAAAATGGTGACAAACCTTCCTAATTGATTCATTAAATATTAACCTCTCCATACAAGAGACTCCATGCAAACACAAATGGCAGCTTTTTAAAAGAGTTATTAATTAACAAACATACCAAAGAACACAGTAATGCCTTTGTGTGACGATTTAAGTAAGTTCATTATCTTAATAAATGTTTAACCTCAGCAAATGAATCTTATCATTCCCTTAAAAGAAGGAATTAGACTATAGTAAATCTGCTGAAGGCATTCAGTGCAGTTTCTCATACATGTAGTATAACTTTTCTGACCAAAACATTTTGTGCATGTATTTCCTATCTTCAGTCCCATCTAAAAAAATCACAATTTGATATTTGTCCTACCACAATACTTCTTTCAGTCTGATCTTTAATAGTCATAGGATTCAATACTCATGATAACATGAAAAACATATTCTAAGGAGTACTGCAGCACATGAGCTTATTTTCATCTTTGCCTCTAGGACAGTTTACTGAAACTGCTGTTAACCAAAGCAAAACCACCACAGCATCAGGGTGCTGCAAAGACAGATTTTTCCTTTTCCCAAGGCAGTCCCTTTACTCCTGCACAAAAGACTGTGACCGACCATGGTGTTATACATACCCTTACAAAAATCCTTAAGAAAAATCCAGCAGGCTGCAAACAAACATTTTAGACTCTCACAGGTCCCTTCCCACATTCATGCTTATAGCAAGTTTGCTGGGACTGCAAAAGACTATAAATGGGTTTTATGATCTGGTCAATTACTCTCTTAGTTTCTGTTTACAAGCTGCCTATCACAGTAAAGAGTTCCTATAAAGAAGTTAAATAACTTTATTAAGTATTTCAGATTATCTATGCTTTTATTTCCTTGATTATAAAAAAAGCAGCAAAATATCATCCAGCTTTTTTTTTTTTTTTTTTACAAGAAGAGGTTCAAAGACTGAAACTCTCACCTGGAGGTGGCTCAAAAAAAGCCTCTTGTTCTTCTTCAATGGGCTCTGTGTCATTGTGTGCTGTCCGCTTGTGCATAGCAAGTGTAGAAATCTGCTTGTATGTTTTCCCACAGTGATTACAGTTATATGGTTTGGAATGAGTATGTACAACATGATGTTTGTATAAACTAGAATACTCTGTAAAACGTTTATCACAACCAGGAACTGTACAGACATAGGGCTTCTCCCCTGTATAGAAAAACAAAAGGGATTAAAGAGAATTTTATCCAGGATGCACAGAAAAAACTGTAAACAAATGATATTTAGTGACACATCTTCATTACCAATCACACTTCAGTTTCAAAGGCAACAAGCTCATAAAGTTTATCATTGCAGCTTCTCACTGTCTTTTTTTTTTTTTCTTTAAGAACTACTGCCAGTATAAGTTGGGCCTTATTTATTACTTATCACTCCATCTAAAACATCCTTCTGATAAAGACGGATACAGGCTGAAAGCTATGATGTCAGTTTGGCATCATACTAAGAATTTTCTTTTATTAATAGAAGCCTCTTCTCCTCAACAATCAGGTATGTTGATACACTAGCACAATTTCACTTATTCTTGGATCTTCGGGCTCTGAAGAAATCTATAGGAAGCATATGTTTAAGCAATTACAGTTTCATATAAAAACACCTTTCAGTTAAAAATCAATGAAACAAATGTCCAAATTACATTATAAATTAAAAAGATAATCTGAGATACAAAACGTACCTCTATGAAACTTGTCTGCATTTCTATAAAATATACAAGACTTTTACGTATTAGAACCTTCATATTTGTGCCGGTAATTGTGCTCACTAAGCCTGACAACCAAGTTGGATAAGTATTCTCACATCCAGTCTATAAAAAGAAGGTTTTGACCATTGCTGCAGCAGTAAGGAAAATACAGCTGGGATGAAAGGGTGACTCACCGTGGCTAGCCAAAGTCAAGCTCAGACTTGTACTTTACTGTTATTTATTTAAGGAACAGCTCACACCGGAGGCAAGCCCCAGAACCGTATTAAGGTCTTAGCCCAATATCCATTGAAGACAAGGTTTTGCATTAATTTCCAAGAACTTTGTATCCAAAGCAAAGTTATCCTGCCTTGACAGCAAGATGGGAAACTTAACTGTTTAACTCGCCTCAGCTGAGGGGAGATGAGGTCCAAACAAAAGTACATATAAATAAAAATAAATAAGAAGTTCATATAAACATAACTATACCAAATTACAATGCACCAAAACAGTGTTCACAAGGAGAATGACACAGCCTCTCCCAAGCAGATTCCACTTCAAAACGCAAAACATCACTCATATACCTGTGTGTATTCTCACGTGATTCTTATAATTAGTTGCACTGGCAAAAGCTCTCCCACATCCTGGCTCTGTACAGTAGTAAGGCCTTTCACCTGTATGTGTCCTGATGTGAACCTTTCTTATATTGGATGTTGTGAATGACCTGCCACATCCTTCAAATGGACACTTAAAGGGCCTTTCCCCTGAAAAAAAAAGAAAATAAAAGGTACACATGCAAAAGTTATAAAAGAACAAAAATCCTAAGTTACACTTGGACTGAATGTAGGAATCTAAAGCTACCTAATTTTGTCTTTGATACCCTCAGTCAGAAATATGATGGACATGCCACCGTGTTCTACTGTTTAGACAAAAACTCACAAAATTCAGGAAAATAATACAATCACTAAGCTAAATTATGGAGCTTTTAAATTAGTACTTTATAATGTATAAAACCGACTCAGTTGCTTGGATTAGCTTCCACATTGTCCATATTTTAACATGTATTTAACTCCTCCCCAATTTCATACATATATTATTCAAAGCTAGTGTTTTACCATTTGTACGTTTGTCAATTGCAATTCATAAAATGGAAAAAATACCTTTATGATTTAGCATATAACCAAGATATAAATGGATTAGTAAAACTCATTATAAAAAACAACCTTACATGAGAAGAACCAACTTTTTAAAGAGAAACATCCCAGAAATTCAAGAAACTCAAACCCAAAGCAATCACAAATTGAAATAAATCTATTCGTGTAATACAAATTTAAGCACAATAACTTACATCACTGCACCAAAACATTTCACCATGAACAACAGATTAAGGCCAGCCCCTGTATAATACCCAAATAACCCTGACCTTCCAGATTTATCAAAGCACACAGAGGGGGTGAGTGAAGGAGGTTAACCTGGGAGAAGTACGACCAGCCACCTGACATGCTGTCCTGTTGTAATTTCACACTTCCTAGAGCTAAGTACATTCCACCCACTGTACTGCTTACCAAAGAGAAGAATCTGAGAGCAAAAGAGGGCAGATTACTGCTACAAGATACATTAAGTAATTAAAGACAGAAATAAAAAACAAAGTCCTGATAAAGCCATTAATACCACGAAACTCCAAAGTAGTTAGCTCCTTGGCTGAGGAAACTATAATTCACTCCTTAGGGCAGCTGTTTCGGGAAGGTTTTTCAGCTTCCTGCCAAGGCGGTGTGTGTATTAAGTTTACAGCCTCAGTGTTGTGTTACCATGACTCCCCTAATCCTTGCTTCAGCACAGGACCTCAAACCATGCCCGAAAGGAGCAGTGTTGCAGTCAACCCCACCCAACAACAGACCCTGCATTATAAACCAAAACAGATTCCTCTTACTGAATGCCCACAAGAATGTCATCCAACCAGTTGGGGTAGCCAGCCTTTTAAGTTTCTAATGTACTTGTTAGAAAAGACCTGTTTCCAGGTGACTGAGATTTCTAGCACTAGAAATGCAAAGGAAGTCAGAAGCCTTCAAGCTGTACCCCACAGCAGCTCTGAGGAGCCATCCACTCCAGCTTTTCTGATACCAGAATAGTATGTTTAGGAAAGTCTTGGAGGAACCTGAGGCAAGCATTTGATGGCAATAGAAAGTGAGACTGAACTGCCACTGAAAGAGAAGGAAAATTCACTTTTAGCTAAAGCAGGCAGAAAATAAACTGTTAACCCTACTCTAAAGGAATAAAAGGATAAAGGAATGAAAAGGTTTCAGATCCATGGCAGACTTGCCTCCATTGGGTGCAGTGTTGCAGCTTGAATAGGGTATGAGCATGCACTACTCCATCCATCTACACAAAGGACTTGTTGAAATTTTCTTCTCATTCTTTGCTTCCTGCAGCTACTCGTAAATCTTAAAAAAAGACACCCCTGAACTCTGGTCCCTGGACTGCTGGGAGTCTATGATTATATTATTAATATTGTTCAAATGGATAAATGGTTACATAGGGCTGGCTCAAGTCTTTTATCTCAACTGCTAAATTAGAGTAAAACGATTAAATTATGATATGACTTCTATGGTCATAAAGAAGTAAACAGTCTACAGCTAATAAAGTTGACCATACTGCAGAAGTCTTTCAGTTCATAGTCTGCGCTTGATGTATTACATAACAACATCAAACAGTTCTCTTCTAGAACTGAAAACAGATGACACTTTTATGTCTTTGCCCTGATGACTAATTTAGCATCATGGTAGCACTAATCTCAACATACTGTCTTTGGATACAGAAGTCCAGGAAAGCAGACTTATTTCAATGTAATACTGAATTGTTATAATTTGTATTGCCTGCTTTTATTCCCCCCCTCCCCCCCCCCATTCTTTCTAACTTGAGAAAACCCCGTTTCTTCTGTTCTTTTTTACTGTCTAAGATTCAGAAAGTTCAGTAGAAAAACTTGTCAATGTTCTAGCAGGCAAGTTTGAGGTTTTCTTTTGAGATCTCAGGAGCAAAGGAGACATTGTGCAAACTTGTTTACACATGTGTGCACCCATAGTGTTTTGCAAAGTGTAGTGTATTCGGTCTAGAATGTATTTGTGCTTTGGCATTCAAATGAATCTTTTTAGATAAAATGTAAGATTTTAATTTTTATGCATTTGGGATTTTTAGTAACAGTTGGTTTTCTCATATTTTTTTTGTTCATTTTTCTGCTGCGAGAAGGGAAATCAGGATAAGAAACGGCTCAGAACTATCAACCTTTGTGAAGCTGACATGCAAGTTATCTTGAAGCAGCAAAACTTAAGAACACTGGTGCCATTTTCTAAAAGGTGAGCTGTATTATTGAGAAGTTCCTTGTTCTGTTACAGCTGCAAATGGCACCAAGTGACTTAGTGAAAATGCAAGTGATGCATTATAGAAGTTAATGCATTTGCAGTAGCAGTGTGAATGCTTAAGTGCTTTTTCCAAGGAAAACATGCTAGATTTGCAGCAAATGCTTACCATGCCGAAATGTTGTTGAGCTCACTGGGCTTCAGAAAGAAAATATACACAGGCTGATTTCATAAGTATAAAGTCACAGAATGATCACACAGGAAAAAACCCCACACCTTTGTGAATTAACCACA
>JAOXJM010000041.1:55794894-55821175 GCA_026413425.1 Tringa solitaria | reverse complement strand
CCCCCCCCCCCCCCCCCCCCCCCCCCCCCCCCCCCCCCCCCCCCCCCAAATATAATAGTACCTGTGTGGGTTCGGATATGTTTCTGCAGGTCTCCTGATGTCTTGAATGATTTGGTGCAGTTTTCTTCTGTGCACCGATAAGGCTTTTCACCAGTGTGTGTTCGGACATGACTTTTTAACCCATATCCTGAAGATCAGAAAGGACGTTATAATAGCAGAAACACAACATTAGGATACCCCATAAACCATCACCATCAAAAGCTGTGCTTGCCACAGCTCCCTGATGAGTAAAATTTGCTCCTTCACTCTTCACAAGCTCTTCATTCTACCACACAGAGCAGCAGAGCTCTAGACACTGTTCATTCTTTATGAAGAAAGTACATTTCCATAGTGTTTCTACTTCCTTTCAAAAGGATAAACTGTAATGATTACAATGTGTGCAAATATTTATTCTGTCTTCTGAGGATGCTGTATGCTCTGTATTCCATCTACTGTCATCAAAATGACATTTAATTACTAGCTTATACAAAAATCAGTATTATTAACGAAGTCAGCAGTAAAAGCCCTACAGCTATGCAGGCTCTAAGTTATTCCAATTATTTTAAACCATATTATTAACATCATCCCATATATACGTGCCAACAGACAGTAGTCTTGGACTCTCATTCCCCTTAAGATTAATTTTAGAAACTCGTCTTCATCAAAAACTACCAGTCTGAAGTGAGCTTTGGATCAGGCTCTCTTGTAAATCATTTTGCAAAGAGCATTTTACCAAGATTTTCCTTTCTGCAGTTCCCTGAAAAGATCATGACTAGAATACCTGACAAAGCCGTTTTAGAAAATAAACCTGAATTTTACTGATGTCCACAAGTGATATATATTTCTACAAAATAAAGTAACAGTCCGTAAGAAGATGGCACCTGCTTTAGTTTCACAATGTGTTCTCCCTAAAACAGACAAAATTCCTATTTTTGCTGTTTTTAAAAACACAAAGCACGTGCTACCAAGCTAAGCATGAATTAATTCTTTACATCTAAAATAAATTCAATTTTACGATCGAACCCAAGAGAGCTTGTAATATTTAAATCAAGAGCATTCAGTACTTAACATGAACTTTATTAAAGGCTAGGATTGCTGAACTACAGTGGTACAATGTCTCTGATGAAAAACATGGTATTAATAGACAAACAGCTGTTTATAGCCATACATCAGTCTGTTGCAATGGAAGAGAATATTTCATTATGTCGTTTTGAAATCCCTTTACAAATACTATGCAATTAAACTTAGGTGCAGCCCCTTAAGTATGGATGTTTCCCTTTCGAGCTTTCTCACCAGCATTTCTTTTACTTGTTTCTAGTCAAAGAAATAGTATTAAATATATTAGATCAGTTGAAGTTATTATAAAAACACCTTTAAAAACAAAAAGAGCCTAACTTTTCTAAGCATCATACTAATTTACAAAGTAAAAGAATAGATTTGAAACGAGTTTTGCTCTTTCACTTTCTTCCCTGTTTCATTCTTCATAATTGCATTTTGCATAATCAAATTAAATCTCAGGGAAAGCATCATTTATGAATAGAGTAGTCTGTATGAAATGTAGACTTCACTTAATGACAAACGTCACTCTGATACAAATTCAATAAAGAACACTTAAAACAGCATCTTCCATCAAAGTTCTTTTCAAATTTGGAACAGAAGATCAAGTATTTACCTCTAACCAACAGGTTCAGCTTATTATCAGCTTATTTAACTTATGCTATTAGTTTCATATTAAGAAAGGCCTATTTTTTCAACATGAAATCTGTCTGTAGCATGACAGGTGAAGAGTTAGGGAAGGTGTCAAGTGTTTCACTTCATTCCTCCTTCACTAAGAGTTAAATACTCTGTCCTTTCTATATGCTATGCTAGCTGAAATGATGGCTTTATTTTTGCAGTTCTCCCAACCAAATTCTTCACTTTAACAGCTTTAAAAAGGCAATGTTAAAAACTTATTCAAAACAGAGACAAACACTAACAAGCAGGAGGAGTTAGTCCACAAAAGATTACCTGTTGCAAAGGCTTTGCCACATCCAGGGTGTTCACACTGATATGGTCTGTCTCCTGTGTGTGACCTTTCATGCACCTGTCAAGACATCCACTACACCGATTTAATGAAACGTTGCATCTGTTTACATTGACAAAGAGACAGTTCATTCTCAAAGACAATATATTTTATTTCTCTTCCTAAGATTCATACTCAAGTGTCTTCTTTTTAAATCAGTGATAAAAAAAAAGAAATATGGTAATGATATTTCCCCTAAAACTAAAAATGTCTTTTTCCAAGGTTTAAACTGATCTTTTCAGTCAGTTTTGCAAAAAAAAACATTTCTGTAAATATACACAGAGTTGCCATCATGCAACTACACTACAGTATGCAAACATGCCTCGGAGCCTACTCTCTGATTTTTGACTCCACTGAGCGCTTCTAAGGATCCTCTTCTGTTGCACAAAACCTCTACAGTAAAGACACCATTTTAACACAAGATCCATAGAGTCAATTAGTCACTGACTCCTGAGCATTTTGTCAGAGACAAGACAGCACTGCAAGGAGTTTACCTCATTGACAAGTGATTACCTCAGCCTAAGCTGGAATGTGAACAGCTCTACACCCTTACTGTCTCAATAATTCCTTTACTTAATTTAAAAAGAGAGAGAATTAAGGAGTTGCCACCTGTAAAGAAAAAAGATGTTCAAGCCTTTCCCCTTGAATGTTGGATTGTTTTGAAGGTTTACACTTTGTATTATGATGGTAATTTCTTTTAAAAATTGGAATTTTTGCATGATCACGCATACATGTAAATTAGATAAAGTGAACACTGGATTTCACAGTTCCTGTGACGTTGCTCTCGACAAGAGATTTCTTACATGCTGACAATATAGGAGCCTAACGTGATCCCTCACCTGCATCTTTCCTGATCTGAAAGGCAAATGGGTAACATTTAGAGTCACCACTTTTTCTTTATTGTTCAAGTTACAGTGCACGTGTTTTATGTAACATTAACAAAAAATATATTTTGGTAGTCAGTGACTACAGTCTGCTAGATGGTTAGTTTTCAAAGAGAGCCTTGTCTTGGAACACTATTCAAAATCAGCTGAGTATCTGGGAAAACAAATTACTGTAGGATCAACCCAATAAACATTTGACAAACCAACATCATTGTGATTTGCTCTCTGTTAATTTCTGTTACTTTTAACCACATAATCTGTCAAAAAAAAGTCATGCCTGGAAACTAACAACGGCCATTTTACATCTCATCACCTTAAGATGGTGAGCTGTTGTATACAGTTTTCCACAGCCATCGTAATCACAGCGAAAAGCTTTCTCTCCACTCTGCTGAGATTTTGCAGTCACTCTTGTTCCATGTCCTTGCAAGACAATCTTAAAATGAAAAAAAAAACAAACCACCATTAAAAAAAATGCACAATGGATCAGAAAAGTCACATACATTATTTTGCTGTGAAATCAGAACTGATTCTGACAGATTTCTCCTTGCTGTGCCATGAGTTTCTTAGTCTTATAAACAAACTAAAAATAAATAACTGAAAAGCATAAGTTCTGATGAAAGAGAGAAACTGTAAAACATATTCACTTGTAGCTAGCAAATTTAAATGCATGCACTAATTAGTCAAATAACAAGACAGTAAAAAATAAAGTTGAAATATAAGTCCAGTGGTACGATGGCCAAATTAGTAGACAGAAAAAGCTTAGATTACATCTAAGGCACTGGATTCATTCCTAAGGGAGATTAGTCATAAATTAGACCACCTTCAAAGATAAGTTCATACAAAGGCCAAACAATAATTAAATGCACTTATAATGAACACTTTTTGGAAACAAAGGAGAACATTTTGTACTTTGTCAGTGATGCATGTATTTTGAGCAAACTGGTGCAATTTGAGTTAGGTTCTACTCTCCTTTCTGGCATGACACAACAGGAAAACATACAGGATAGCTTTGCGATGCAACTTAAACCCCTTTTAAAGGCTTCTTCATACTGTAAGATGCAAGAAACATTCATACAGACTGAAGAAAGTCCACCACTAAACCACATCACTAAGCACCAAATCTATCTGTCTTTTAAATATCTACAGGGATGGTGACTCAACCACTTCCCTGGGCAGCCTATTCCATCGCTTGATAACCCTTTTGGTGAAGAAATTTTTCCTAACAACCACCTTAAACCTCCCTGGTGCAATTTGAGGCTGTTTCCTCTCATCCTATTACTTGTTACTTGGCAGAAGAGACTGACCCCTATCTCACTACAACCTCCTTTCAGGTAGTTGTAGAGAGTGGTAAGGTCTCCCCTCAGCTTCCTTTCTATAGGCTAAACAATCCCAGCTCCCTCAGCCACTCCTCATAAGACTTGTGCTCCAGACCCCTCACCAGCTTTATTGCCCTTCTTTAGACATGCTCCAGCACCTCAATGTCCCTCCTGTACTGAGGGACCCAAAACTGAACGTGGTATTTGAGGTGTGGCATCACCATTGCCAAGTACAAAGGGACAACCACTTCCCTAGTCCCGCTGGCCACACCATTTCTGATAGAAGCCAGGATGCTGTTGGCCTTTTTCGCCACCTGGGCACACTGCTGGTTCATATTCAGCTGGCTGTTGATCAACACCCCAGGTTCTTTTCTGCCAGGCAGCTCTCCAGCCACTCTTCCCCAAGACTGTAGCGCTGCCTGGGGTTGTTGTGACCCAAGTGCAGGACCTGGCACTTGGCCTTGTTCAACCTCATCCCATTGGCCTCAGCCCATTAATCCAGCCTGTCCAGATCCCTCTGTGGAGCCTTCTTGCCCTCATGCAGATCAACACTCCTGCCCAACTTGGTTCAACTCAATCTCCTTGTCCAGATCATTGATAAAGATATTAAACAGAACAGTTTCTCGAGAAGAATGTTGTGGGAAACAGTGTTGAAGGCTTTACTAAATCTAGGTTGACAGCATGCTCAGCCTTTCCCACATCCATTAAGTGGGTCACTTTGTCATAGAAGGAGATCACATTAATCAAGCAGGACCTGCCTTTCATAACCCCAGGCCCATAACTGTGGGCCTGATTGCCTGGTTGTCCTGTATGTGCTGTGTGATGGCACTCAAGATGATCTGCTTCACAACCTTCCACAGCACCAAGGTCAGACTGACAGGCCTGTAGTTCCCCAGATCCTCCTTCCAGACCTTCCTGTAGATGGGCATCACAGTTGCTATCCTCCAATCAACTGGGACCTCCCTGGCTAACCAGGACTGCTGATACATGATTGAGAGTGGCTTGGTAAGCACTTCCACCAGCTCCCTTGGTAGCCTTGGATGGATCCCATCCAGCCCCACAGACATAAGTGGTGAAGCAGCTTGCTAACCATTTCCCCTTGGATTATGAAGTGTTCATTCTGTTCCCCATCCCTGTATTCCAGCACAAAGGGCTGGGAACCCAGATAATAACTGATCTTACTATTGAAGACTGAGCCAAAAGCAGCATTAAATACCTCAGCCTTCTCCTCATCCTTACAGATAATGCACTCTAAAGAAACTAAAAAATTCAGATATTAGGAGGCACAAAATCAGAAGAACATAGCAAATAAAGTACATTTATAATAATGCGAAACTTGTTGAGAGGAATTGTGTCCTTCAAAATACTTTTAAAGAGACAAAATTTAAAAAACCCAGTAATTTTAAAAGAAAACACAAATGCACCCCGAGTTCAGACATGTAACACAGGAGAACAAAGGCAACAAAGATCTCAGATAAGGTTTTTATATTGTATACATAGAAACTTCAGTTATATGATTCTGCTTTTAATATGAACAGATGGGTATGACAGGTTTGAAAGCAAGTAGTGTGTAATATCCATTTGGTCACGCATAGTCCTTTGTTTTCACATGTAGAAGTCACAAAGAGGTTTTATGCTTTTTTTCCTTTGGTGAAAAACCTAACTGCATGCAAGTTTGAATGACTGTTTAGCAGCATGACATCTGTTCTGTTCTTATGTTACCTGTGGACTTAAAAAGTTTATAAATACACACTTATTTAATACTATATCTAAATATAAGACTATTTTATCCCAAGTAATAGATTATTTCCAAATGAGCTACAAATAGGTAACTACTTCCATCAAAATATAATAGCGATTAAGATTTTCCATAGATATTTGATAGCTTCAGGACCGTTCAGTTGCCCAACTGAAGTCACTTTATAGGCGTCAGAATTTGAGACTAAGCCTCAATACCTTTAGAATACCAGATTATTTTGTTGTTGTTGTTTGGAACATATAACACTACATATGATTGGTGCACTTCCATATGGTATATATGTTGCCATACTTTATTTTGGGGCTGAGGCTGAAATCAACACGTAACTGGATACTGGTTACAGGTCATTTTGCTTAATAGGCTCTCCAGGTAAAACCAGCCAAGGTCTTATCTTACTCTTCCCTGAATTTTCCATTTTGTTGGAGTGGTATCCCTGTTCAAACCTACAAGTGTGCAAAACCTCAGAAGTTCTTGATTTCATTTCAAGGAATATATTCCAATACCATAAATAATGCATGTATTAGCTATTCTCTCACAGTCATGCCACACAGGCAAGACTGGAGTGTCTGCGGCTTTAAATATTGTGGGACCTAGCTTTTAAAAAGATTAAGAATAGAGAATTCTGAGGTAACTCTCAGAGGTGAGCCTATAATTGTTCCTTTCACAGATACTGTATCTTACCTTGCAAGATACTTTTCCTCCTTGTCTAGTTCATTGTATCTTAAACAAAAAGAAAAAACAGGGCTTCTCTAACCAAACCTTTCTCAATGCAATGACTTTTCTGGTTTTGATTTTGTGGTTTGAACATGTGAGGGTATAGGAATTTTATTATTATTTTTGTTGTTGGTTATAATTCCTTGAAGCCCAGAATATGCTTTGTCTTTTCCTTTAATAAAATGTTATGATGACAAATAGCACTCTCCTTACATAATTTTATGGATCCCAGGTAAAAAAAAGCTTGATACTTAATAAGCTGCATCTGTATTTTCCATTGCTCTTTGAACTTTTAAGTTAATACTTTCACATTGAAAAAGTTTTTATATTTCTATGTACCAACAATATCAATACAGAGAAAGAAATGGAAATACTTTTCTGCTTCTTTAAGTGTTCACTAGGAGCAACAATCTGATTACTTACAAACCCCACAATACAAGTCAGGGACTCTTAAGAGGTCAAGTGGAATCAAAATAAGTCACCAGAGAAAGAACAGTTTCAGACATATGCCTGGAATTGTCTCTCTTGAGAAGAAAATAATTAAGTCAGCATTCGTTCTGCTTTAAGGACAATAAAAAGTCAGTTTCTCTGGAAAAGAACTTCTGAAATACTTAATAATCCTTACTGATTAAGATACTCAGGTCAGCTTGAAAAATCTTAGAAATCCAACATAATTTTAATTACCTTTTAACAGGAAAAAAAACCCCCAAACAGTAAGTATTAGAAGATCTTTTTTAAATCCTGTGAAAGGATCTTATACAAAGTGAGAAATATGACCCATCTGTATAGGTTTGAGATATAAAATTCCTGAAGGGTAGCAGCAGACTCTGGTTGATGGCTACACAGGACTACCTATCATGCATGTTGCTGGGCAGAGAAGACAGAAGAAATAGATATATTTCATTATTTTGTATTGGGCTACATACCTGCATTTTTTTATCTTGTTCATTTTCACCTATCATTCCTGTCCCACTAACACTGTCATTTCCATCAATGGACACCTGAAAAATAAAGTTGAAATGGGAAAAACATTTACAGGTTATTTTTATTCATCTGAAAAATAGAGGACTGCAGACAGATCCTGAGGGCTTATTATTTCATAGCTCTCTAGCGCCCCCTTGAAACATGGTTATTCTATAGTACATTAGCTTACATGAAAATCACCACTTGTAGCACCTGCATTATAGAATAAGTACAGTGAGCATCTCAAAGTTGTCTTAAAACAAGGTAGGAAAAACTGCAAGAACCAAGTATGTTAAATTAACAGACTGACAAAAGAAAATAAATTAGTAACTTTAAAAATACTGAGTTCTGACAGAAAATGAAACAAAACAAAACATTTACTTCTTTTATAATAGGATATATCTCTCACTCCCTGTTAAGCAGGATTTACTTGTTTTAAACAGCACACCTCCTTTGGAACCAAAATACCTAAGACAATGTGTTACATCTCAATTTGAAATAGTCAAATTACAACAGCTAGGCAAAGACTTGTGTATTGTTCCATAGGCTTATTTTTAAAACCAGTCTACAGGAAGAGGAAGGTATTGGTGCTTTCCAGGGAACTTATAAGAATATTTGAAAGAGTATTAGACATTAATTTGAAATTTTTATTTTAAAAAAATATATAATTGCACGGTTTACAAAAATAACCACCACACAAACTCTCTCACAACATGAACTCAAAGAACAGTATCTTATTAGTCACTGTAGAAAAAACTACTTTAAAATATACTTTATGGAGTTTCCTATTCCTTAATTGCCTCTGTATTGAGCACAGGCATTCACAATACCCTCTGCATCCATTACACTCAAGACTGAGATTGATGCACCTAAATCTAGCCTAAGTGATTTTATTCTTTAAAATAGTTTGGCAGAAACTCTACCTCAGCAGGTCTGCTTATGCCCTTTCACTAAGGAGGTCATAGCAGGCTCCTGAGAACATTAATGGTTGTGTAAAGTATCTTGCTCAAAGCATCAGCTACCAACATTTTGCTTGGAGACTAAAGATGAACTTGTCCCATAATTGGTTTTCAGACAGTATTGTCTTTCTAAATTAGACAATTGTGAGCAATACACTTTTGGAAACTTTGAGCTAAAACAGTGAAGAGGAAAGTGCCCAAGCAGAGGCAAGCTTACATTACAGAGAGGCTGCAAAGAGAGCTTGCAAATAGTTAATTCTGAGGTGGTTTGGGGTTTTTTTGTTTGGTTGGTTGTTTTTTTGTTTTTTAAAAAAAGAAACAGTAGCCATTTTGGGACCTTCTCCTGCAGAACTTCTGAAGGGAGGGGAGAGAACCTGCACCGAAAGGACACTTGAATCACCTCATCCTGAACTTTCTGTCGTTGGTAGAGAAAGGAACTGCTGACATGAAATTAAAAGTTTCAATGCCACTGGAAACAAATGATCCAAACGGAATGTGTGAGCGTGTGTGTAGATATACACATATCCCAGGAACTGTACTTTTCCAGCACCCAGGATGTTGCAGGAAAACAGCTTATGGAAGAAAAGTATGTGTTATAACCTCTTCACAATTCCATTACATATCTTCTGACTTTATGTTCACTGAGAGTGACAACCTCTTTTTTTCTCAATTGCTTTGGGAGGAAAGTGGCATTGACTTAGTCCAAAATTAAGAGGACTCTAGTTTAGTCTTTGCATGTGCTCTGCAAGGTGTGGAAAAGTAGTACTATGTCTAAAAGAGAAGCAAGGGACAATGAAAACTGTACATGTTCTACTACTTCCAGTGAACTCCTTTGCTGTCTTCTTGGACCTCTTTGTATGAACTCTATACAGTTTCTACATTGATCTCAGGCAGCTTACTGATCTTTTCTGTTTCTGCCTGTTATGTAGGTCAGAGGAACAGAGAAAACCGCCATTCTCCAAATCCACCTTTAAAATTTTCTTCACCCTTGAAGATTTTATCTTCAAAACAGGAAAAATTAACCAAAAAAAGCAAGACACCCAATTGTAAGCCTCTTTTAGCTGCATGAAGAGAATTTTGGAAGGATCCCAAGGAAGATCTTTGAGTTCCTCCTAAAAGACGGTCTTAGATTCTAAAGAAAGATTGTCTGCCTTCAACTAAGAACACCTATACTGAGTCAAACTAAAGGTCAATCTAGTGCACCATTTTGTTTCCAACAGCAACCAGTAGCAGATGCTACAGAAGACTAAATGAACAGACCAAGCATATAGTGATACATTCCCAGAAATATTCTTCCAACCTCCAAGCAATTTGTGGCTTCGGAACTTCCTGAACTAGAAATCACATGTTTCTACCTAATAGTCCTGGATACGTTTTTCTTCTATGAACTTACCTAATTACTCTTTGAATCCAGGGACATATCAGCATCCACAACATCCTACAAGCAGTGCCATGGCTTAACCTTGTATTGTTTGAAAAAGTATTCTTTCCTTGTTTTTCTTGAACTTGTCACCTAAGAGCTTCATCTGCTGTTTCACAGAATCATAGAATGGTTTGGGTTGGAAGGAACCTTAAAGATCATCGAGTTCCAACCCCTCTGCCATGGGGGGACACCTCCCACTATACCAGGTTGCTCAAAGACCCATCCAGCCTGGTCTTGAACACTTCCAGGGATGGGGCATTCACAGTTTCTCTGGGCAACCTGGTCCAGTGCCTCACCACCAGTTCTTACACTGGTAAAGACAACAAGTCACTATTCTTCTCTGTGCCACTTAAAATTTTATAAAATTCTATCATATACTTACCTCATGTATTTCATGCTTGCTCATCATTGTTGCCCCTTCCTATACCTTTTTCAACGTTCCTATACCAGCTGCTATAAAAGTATACATTGCCTTACTATGAAGCACATGCAGACATGAAGTAGAATCACAGAACCACATTTCTCCTTTTAAGAGAAAGGCAGTTATGACAATTAAGCTATTAATTGCTTTTGTATGTAAACCGTTGCAATACTTGGAAACTCACTTCTACTGACTTTCCCTGAAAGGTTCTAACAATACCTTTCAGAATAAGGTTCTGGGATGAAAGCTTAAAGAAAAGAAATATAATTACTCCTAGACACACACAATTACACCACAGTAAACAAATTCACATTACAGAATTAAAACACATGTGTTGAGGTAAATAGAAGAAAAATGCAAATTTATTTGCATTTATTCTGTTTCTTCTTCACCTTCTCAAAACAGAAACTTATAATGAATTATGATCAATATAGCTCCTTGTTAAGACGGACAAAGTTATGACTGATTTAAACCTAAATTAAACAGTAGCTAGGGAATGTGTAGAAGCTTGTCACTACAGCTCAGCTAACCTTGGATTACTATTTATTTTATGAAATGTTAAGGCATAGCCAAACACAACACAATCTGACTGGCTCTCTTAGGATGTCTTCAATTGTAACAGACAGAAGCATAATGGAAAGAACAGTGTATAAGCCATTTAATTATCCTAACTGGCCTTCTCCCAAAATTTGACAAATCTCAGTGACACTAAAGGACAGCTTTTAAAATTTATTCTAGTTTTTTTCCAGAGCACTGATGGCAATCATCCAGCAACGGGGACACTGCTAAACCGTAAAGTCGTGGAAGTTGCACTGCCCATTATTATATCATGCTGTACAGAAGTCCATTACAGTGGACAACATGAATTTTGAGCATCATACTACATTTTACTATTGAAAGTATGTATCAAAGAAGTTTTTTCCAAACTCAGTAACTGTCTAATTTCTATTTTACACTTCATAACATGCATTGTCCTTGCCCAGTACACTGGGCCCTACTCTTCCCAATACACAAAAAAAATTTTAAAAATCCAGCAGTAGTGCTGAAACAAGAATAATTTAACTTTGTGCTTTCCAACTAGTGTCCCCTCAAGAAGCTCCTTTCCAATGTTATATTTTTTAAGAAAATTAGTATTTAGTTTTCTAAATAATTTTCCAGATCAGTCTGACTCCACATAGTTTCCGTGTTTAATCTTTTGTTCTTTTTATGCAACACTACACACTGCAGTACCTCATGAAAGTCAAGCACTGTCATAACAAGCTGGTGTCCTCTCTAAGAGTCTGAAGACTCTTAACTATAATTTTAATTCTTAGATCGCAATTGGCTTTTGCTGACAAATGTGATGCTACATTAAAACATTACGGATAGAGAAAATGTCTTTCAATATACCTTGGCTGCATATTGCTCCAAAGCACTGATGGTATCTGGGTCAATGGCAGCATCTCCTGTATGAAGACCTGCCACGGTGCCATCAGCCTGAATGGCTAAAATGGTATCCGACTGTGGCATTTGCACTGTGTGGTGAATGTAGGCCGTAGTTCCATCCTCCAGCTGGACTGCTTGTAATGCACTCTGGTCATAACTGTCTGTGAAATAATATTACAAACTGTTACGAAATAAGAGGAATAACAACATCTACATGTTACATGGAAAACTACTGCTGTTTAGGAAATGTCTCCTGATGTCCTATCTATACACGAAATGTATGGGAAATATAACCACTCGTATATTAGAAATATAAACACTGAAAATATTACTATGAATAGCACTGATGATTTTTTTTCCAAGGCAGTGCTTCCCATAACTTTATTTCTGCACACTTATAAAAGTGCAAAACCAATTTTATATTGGCCTAGCTTTATCTACAAAGGAAACCAGGAACTCAAATATGCTTTCCATTACGTTTCCACTCATAATACAATGTAAATAATATCACACGTGTACTGAAGACAGTACCTCAGATTCTTAAGTCTGATCATTTTAAGAACAGAATCATGCCAATATGCAAAAGAAACACATGAAACATAGGATGACTTTTAAGGAAGAAATTCTTTATTATATTCTCTCCTCTTAGTATTGATGATTGAAAAATTTAATTCTTGTCACACTAGTTTAAACAGACTTAAAATATCTACTTGTTCACTTTTTGTAGAGAAGCTGTACTATTTCCAAGACTAGTGTAACCACCTGCTGCAGAAATCTAAGTTATAATTTAAAATAAATATGTTTGCATTCTTGACTGTCAGCTGTCACATTTTCTGCCCTACTACCTAATGGCAAAACCATCAATAGTATGATCTTTAAATTTTAAGTCAATCTCTACATTCTTTAGTTCAAGAGGGACCCATTGGTTGATTCTCACCTGCTTTCTCTTCTCATTTTCACATGCAGTTATTGCTGAAATCTGTATAAGGACTTACATTATCTAGTAATGTGACATATACTTACTTTAATGTGATCCTGGCATAGAAAAAAAAAAAAGTGAAATACGTTGGTCTATTTCTAACTATTATAGAGGCCCAAAGAAGGAACTGAATCAGTCTCATTTCAACAATTTCCAGATGTCACAAAGTAAAAGCAAGAAGTAGTCTACACTAAATGACATCATAGTCATTTATACCATATTCTACACTGCTGAGGTTCTCTTGAACTCTAAATGGAAAAAATCCCACTTCAAAACAATAAATTACCTTTCGACGTGTGATGAATAAATGCTGTAGTGCCATCTTCCAGCTGAACTGCTTGCCCATCTTCCAGACGCAAGCTGTCCCCTGTTTGGAAGAAAGAATTACAATGCTTCAACAATAGTTTAAAAAATCCAGTAGTTGGAAAGATTAAACACTGAATAACTAGGATTACAAAATACCTAGGACCTCTTCATAACTGTTTTCCATTTAAATAAGAAATCAAGCTACTATAATAATCATTAATTACTTAGTATAAGTATTTATCAGTAATATATTATTTTAGAGTATATTTCTTGTATTATTACACTTACTGCTTTTAGGCATGGGTACATGTTGAACATAAGCAGCAGAACCATCTTCTAATTGAATGACTTGGCCATCCATTAATTTACCATCTGAAATACACAATTAGAATTCTTAAAAAACATTCTGTATGACACATCACAGTTTGAAAACACAGTTCATACTTTCTGGATTAAAATATTAATAAAATATCACAGAGAAAAAAATGCTTGATAAAGACTAAGTAGAATACGGCTATACAAAGGTTTTAAGATTCTTGGATTAAAAAAAAAAGGAAAAGGCCTGATGACCTATCCTGTAGGCAGAATACTAATATTTGAGTTTGAATCATCTCACTTTTGTTTGATTTACATTCTGCATTTGATATCTGCATCTTATTAGTAGCAGACTTAAATATTTATTTTAGAGTACTACTGTAACACCTGTAATTCCCAGCTGGAATTGGAACTTCATAAATATTGTACGGATTTTGCCTGACATTACAATGCGCAGGGGTTTACCATCTAAAAACAGGGTAAAGAAGGAGAATACAATTTCAATACCAATCAACTCCTAGTCATTTACCTACCTTTAGAATTGTGCTGTATGTAAGCAGTGGAGCCATCAGCAAGGGTAACTGCTTGCAAACTTACACCTTCCATGTTTTCTAAGTTGTCACCATCTAGCGAGGAAAAAAGTTCTTATTCACTATTAGCAGCATCAAACCCTAAAAATCATAACTTATCCACCTCCACAAATGATTACATCCCCTTAAAGCATGATGATTTCAAATAATAATAGGAAATTGTTCTTATTTACGAGTTTTATCTGAACTTCAAAGAGAAAAGGCACAATAACGTAGAGATATTTTAACCTGAAGGTTCACCTTGCACAGCTACTGCTTCTGTTAGACAGAGAGTCACATGCTGGGCCTCCATTCCTCCTCCAGAAAATTCAGTCATTCCCTGAGAGTCTCGGTTTATCTGAGCTAATAACATTGTCTACCTAGAAAAAAAGTATTCACAAAACATAAATAATTTACATACAGAATCAGAGCTGGTTAAACACAATCCAAGCTTAATTTGATTTTTATACAGCTGCTACAAATATTTTAAGTTGTTTTCTGCATAAAGAAGATGCAATGAATCACTGACTTACCTGGAAAATGCTTCAGAGGAAAAAAAGTTATTTGAAATTGGTAAATATTATTACCATAGTTAACTAAGCTATTAAGAACTTCACGTTGCAGTTACTAAATTCAAGTGCATCAACCACATTCAGATTTCAGTTAAATATAAATTATTAAAAAAATATATAAATAATAATGGACAGTATAAGTAATTATATCTTTTTAGCCCCAGAATTAAAATAAAGCTCACAATTCCCTATGGTGACCAATGACAACAGCAAGGCTTTAACTATAAAAATTAAACATCTCTCCAGTGTCATTATCACTCACTTGGAAATACACACTTCATTAGTAAGTCTGATGGAACAATCCAACTATTTCCCTAAACTTTCCAGGAAGGTTTCTATTTAAAAAAAATCCCTCCTTGAAAAAAATGAAGTATCTCATGATAAAATATAAGACAACAGGTTGGTGATTGGTGAGTGACAGTCGAAACTCTGCACGTTTCTCACAGAACAAGATATAGCCATGCCTTTGGATACTAATTTTTCACCCAGGACAATTTCAATATGGGTGATTAAGAAGTTACTGAATCTGAAAGGCTATTACTAATTTTCAGTATTACCAGATTAAGAAGCTGTAAAGGAAACACATAACATTGCATTTTCCTAACTCACATGTTGGCTTTCACCACCGGATGAAAAAAAAAACCCAAAACAAAAGAACAACCAAAAAAGAGTCACTGAGTTCTGTGACCCCTTTAGTTAATGTAACACACGCTTCAATGTCAATGAAAGGAAAAAAAAATTCACATGGAACAGCAACCTAGGCATTAAAGCAACGTTCCCCCCAGCCCAACCTCAAGAAGTCAAGAGTTCTTCTTACAATAAGAAGCAGTTGAGCAATCTCACAAAACGGTTACAGATAAACAATTGAAGCTCTTAATCTTACTATGGTTCTCTGATCTGCTGTTTTGTAATTCAAGGCTGAGAGGAATGATCCAGGTTTTTTAATTTACTTATGATTTTATTTCTAAATAACTATATTTACCTCTACAATCCAGAAATCTGCCCTTGAATGAGCAACTCATGGATAGCCTCAAAGACCACTGAGAAACTCGTGCTTATGTCCATACTAAAGAATAACGAAAGTAAAATTAGACCATTTACGTAGTCCAGCATGCCTGCAGTATTTAATAAGTTCAGTACACTAATTTAGTAGTTGAAAATTATACCCATGTATTTTTCAAATACATCCAAGTGACTTTGAACCAGACTCTATTTCCTAGAGAGGCAGGCAGCCACCTATGATTCTTAATCTCAGCTGAGAAAAAGCTGACCCACACCCAGCTGCTGCAGCTCTCCTGCTTTCACCGCTTGAAGTGCTTTAACCCAAGCTGTGCACAAAGCAAATGTGCCACAACGGCCCAAGGCCCACTAACTTTTAATGTGATGTTACACCAAGTGCCCACAGTTACTCCTGAAATTGGACCTGGAGTCTAAACCACCTTAGCATGTATACGAATACTATGGACAGTTTGCTTAACTGTTAAGAGCCCACCTATATCCTTGTAATAGAGAATCTGAACATTGAACTCCGAGCATCAAAAAGAAGATATAGTTAAGACAGAACCCAAAATTTAATTCAAAAGATGTGTGAGATTTTGTAACACCAAAGACGAGAAATTGTTGTTCCCAGCATCATTTTCAAGAAAATACGCTTTTCTAGAAAATAAGGTCTCTGAAAGAGATGTAATACAACAGAAAAAGAGACAGTGCAGAGAAGCTGTCTAGACTAAATGCAGATAACTGTGAAGTCCTGAAAGAGTCAGAGCAGAACCAGTTGCTTAAAGGGTCAATGGCTGTTCTGGAAGAAAAAGAAACGTAATGCAAGATAAATTCAAGGGCCACAGGAGCAAAAGTTTTGTTTAAATTACCTTACAGTGTTTGGTTTTGTAGTGTGGCTGATTAATAGTTATCACACACTGAAAAAAAAAATAAATCAGTGAACTGTTGCATACAGCAGAACGTTCACTGCTTTCCTCTATTGCAGATGAGCTAGATGATAATGTGCTGTAACCACACAGACTGTGTTGCTGTCTTCTCCCAATTATGACTCCACTAAAATTATTCCTTCCAACATATTCTCTTCCCAATCCTTTGTCCTTCCACTAGCTTATCTCCAGCTCCATTCTTTCTCCTTGAAGTACCAGTTTTGTTCTTCAGCCAGCCCTATCATGGTATCAAATTTCCAGCACATCCCTCTTCTCAAGTATAATCACATCCTTCTTGTGAAAATAATCTAAAATACTCCCATGTCCACACCAACTCATTCTGCAACTAGCCTCTTACTGCTGGACTGCTCTACATGTCTGTCACACCGTTGTCAATCACCTTCCTGCCTCTTTGTCTCAAGACAAAGTTCATGTTCAGACCCATCTTAGAAGCACAACCCTTGTAATGGAGACCCCTCCCTAACAGCAAAACCCCAGTTATCACACACTCTTTGGTGATGCAGCAATTTTGCTCTGTTACTCTGCTGTGCAGGGAGGACTACCCTCAACCAAAAGTGGACATGCTGCTCCCTTTCAGCTGCTCTTCTTCCTTTCCAGTGGAGAGGACAGGCTAACCAGATAGCGCTATGAGATCTGAGGAAGAGGATGGGGAAAGACCTGAAGACAATGGAAAAAGTTGGTCTACGTTGTACAGAAATGGTTCAGGCCATCACAGAGATATTGCTGCCACAGTGTTACTTACTTTTTTCCTTTCTGTAACAGTGGTCAAATACAGGAACAGATTGCGAGGAAGGGTTATGGACTCTCCATTCTTGCAGGCGTTCGAGACAACTAGACATAGCCCTGGGCAACCTGGTCTAATCAGACCTGCCTTGATCAGGGCTGGACTAGGTAACCTCTGGAGGTCCCTTTCTGTTCTATGCTATCTAATCATTTTGATATTGCATACATTTAAAACATTATCACCATGCTGTTGGTATATCAACCACCCCGCATATCTAGTCTCCTACCACTTTTATTAATTTGTCTTAGTTTTGTTTTTTTTGAAAGCAGTCTGTTTTCATCAAACTCAAGCCTCTTCCCTTTACTCAGCTTTAGTCACTCTCACGCCTCTTTTTCTGCAAATCAGCTTATATGCTGCTTTCTCCTCAGCTTCCAGCAAATTTGTCTTCATCCTTCTTCCAATCCAAGTCTCACCAGCATCTTTCCCTAATCCATCTCATTGCTTTTATTTCTGTGCATTTACATCATTAAGCTTTTTCATTAAATCTCCTATTTGCCAGGAATTTTTTCAGCAAAAACCCGAGAGAGAAGGGTTTCCTTTACGCACTTCAAATATTGCACCTCGTTAGTTAAAAAGCAGCTGAAAGCATCCATTTTTAGGAAAATACATGAACCCTGGGGTGTAGCTTGCATGGTTGCTCAACACGTATGCACTGTATTCTCTGTGATCTCAAGCGCTGTCCTACAGAACAGACACCAAGTTAAGAGGCTGAGTCATGAGGTACTCACTGAAGTGAAAACTTGAGACTTGACTTTGTGAACTCTTGCAAGTCTTCGCGGGTCATACACAAGCTGCAGTTTTCAAAGGCATGTTAATGATGATATTTGTGAAGACTTCAACGTGGACAGTAATTCATATTGCATTCCTGAAATGATTAGTCACTGAAATACTCCTATATATACTCTCCGTGCAGACAAAATGTTACCATTCTTTAAGATGGTCAAAATACTTCCCACAAAAAAATCAGCCTGAGACAGAAAATGGTTAGACTGAACTGAAAAGTGTCTGATAGAAGCAAGAGCCAGCCACAAGAAGTGATGCTGAAGTAAGTCTCGCGCTGTTACAAAGCAAATGCAGTGAATTAGTGATGCACGTTGATGACTTTATTATGCTTTTTAAGAAAAGCTGCGCCAGCCATGTAAAGCCCCACTAGAACACTGACAGATAAAATACGCTATCCAGCAGGGTACATAGGTGCAATTTTTTATTAACACCCCCAAATTCTCTGACCAGTAAAAACTGTGAACTCAAGTATGCTTTAAATTCTGAACACTCAGAAAGCAGAGGTATGGTGGGGGGAGAGAGGGAATTGGTTAAGAAGATATGATTTTTCATTAAGACTTCATCAAATTGCCTACCTAGAGAACATCTCCTGTATTTTTTCCTCCACTAATACCTAAATAGAACGTTTTGGATGATGTCACTCAGCTTGGAGAAAAGATGCGATGATAAAAGAGAAGTTTTTCTGTAAACTCACTCTAGCAACTGGAAACAGGAGTCTCTGCTGAAAACGAAGAATTGAACAACTAAGAGACGGCAGGTAGGATTTAAGCAGCTGAAAAGATAAGCAAGAGCTGGTAGAGGGGATGCTGCCACAGAGCAGAAAGTGGGTTTGGGACACTCGGGAAACGTGGCAGCTGAGAACAGCATGAGGAAACCTTGTGTAGTAGAAAACGTGGCAAATAGCAGCTGCAAAATAGCAGGAATTTGCCATTTAAAGAATGACTACACCACTGTATGGCTGGACAAAGGAAAAAACCTGCAGTGACATTAGCAGAAACTCCTTTGAGAAAAAAAAGATGATGCTTAGAGGATGATTAACAGGAAATGGAATCAAGTTTGTAATAGCAGTCATGGAAGAAAACTCAGGCTTATAAAATGCAATCTAGAATGTGCAGGAAGACAGACAGAGAGGAGAAAAAAAAACTACTCCAGACATTCAGCAACCTTGTGATTGTCCACCCTCCTTGCGCAGGCAGAACTGACAAGTTTGAAGTAATACTCATTTATTTCATTTGAAAATAAACATCACTTGTTTTTAATATACTAATGTACAAAACTGGAGTAATTTTATAAAACTTACAAAAATAACAAATAAAAACAAATCCAGAAAAGTAAAATGGCAAGTGAACCGTAATCCCACAACACGGATACTTTCATTGAAGAATTTTAGGAAACTGCATTCCCACATTTGACAAAGTTGAATCCCAGTATCAGTTCAAGTATGTCAGCACAGTAACAAAATTAAGGTTTTTCTGAATTAAGTCCTGGCTACATTAGGGTCCTATGCTCCTGATATGATTGCAAATATTAGAAATTTCACAAAACTAGTCTGATCAACAAATATTTGTGAAAAAATAAAAACTAGTACATACAATTAATATTCTGGTTAAATACACTTCAACTGGTAATTAATATGCATCACAGCCTTCTGGGTCTTGGTGCAAAAAATGACTGACAGACTGAAAAACTGACTAGTCCAGACAAAGTTTTTTTTTAGAGGACCCAAGTGTATAGCTTACTAATTAGGTGAAGTCATTTGACAGCTGGAAGCTTGGAAGTAAAAACAAAGTCAAAGTTAAGACTCTCTAAAATCTTGCTTCTGTTACTATATGTACCTGTATGATAATCTTTTCCAGTATGAACGCACAAATCTGTAGAAAGGTCAGAAATGAAATAGAGATCCTGTGGATGCTTTGACCACATGCTTCAATAGATGGGACATGGATTTCTTTCTTCACCAACAGCCCTTACCTTTTTCAGTATTTTACCACTGCACTGAAACACTGATTTCATGCTATCATCTGTCAGGCTGACTTGTAGCGAATAAACATGACAAACTACTTAATGTTAGGCACTTCTAAATTTCTATGTGCTTTCTCCTATAATCTTAACTTTTTTTACTGTGTTTTTTCCAGTCTCTGGTAAAGGCAAGTGAAACATAATTAAATAGCAGTTTCCACCACATCAATCACCCACTGTATAAAACAGAAACAAGACTGAAATACAGAACAAAAACCTCTCCTAAAGAGTCTGGTAACAATAGTTGGATTCAGATAGAGGGGTAAGATACGCAGTTTATTAGCAAATTACACAATTATTTTCTAGATAACAAAGATGCATTGCAAATTATGAACCATGGGTCTAACCCTGGCCCTAGTGAAGAACCTAATCAAGACTGACAGCACTGCCAACTGCATAAGCATGATACATATACTCCAAGTGGCAGCACAGCTAACTTGCTGAGACTCATGTTGCCCAAAGCTAAGGTTTGCAGTCAAATTCAAGGCTCCTTTTTATTCTTTTTGCAGTATTTCAACCTTTCTGTTCCACTAGAGATACATCCTGATTATAATGCAGTTCAAGATTAATTCACTGCCACAGACTGATATCTCTTCAAAATAATACATAAATGCATGACCAAATCTATCACTGCCATAACCAAGCACAACTCTTATGACTTTAGTGTGAGCAGTGTGAACCACATTTAGCCTCACATACTTACTTTACGTTCCAGCAGCCTTTTTCTCCCAAAGTCATCACTATATATACAGTTTACATTGTGAATCCCATCTACAGAATTTTAAAAGTATCGTCAGAGATCCATGCTTGCATTTTATAGAAAAAAATAAATGGACTAGCCAGTGTAAATAAAAAATGTTTACAAATCCTTAGTCTAACTAATATTACAAGGTTATGCATGTGTGTAATTTCATACTGCAGGAGTTCTGAGGATGCTATGATTTTCAAATGTATGCCACTTAAAAAAAAATACAGGAAGATCAGAGAGCCACCCACCAAGAAGGCCTACACATGTGGAGAAGACTCAGGTTGATCCCAGATATGACTGCTAACTTCATGTGTTTCTTGAACATATTAGAGAAGAAATTACTGGTTAATCAATGGAGGTCAGAGTAATCCATCCATGTATTAACTGTCAGCAGCGCTGACAGAAAGCTAATTAAACTCACACTGCAGCTCAGGGACAAGCACTTCAGCAGCAAATGCTTAGTTCAATGATCGCATTTGCCTTGGGTGGCACTATTACAACAGCACTACTTCTATGTAACTACCCCAATGACCAGCGTGGCTTCCTAAAACAGGGATTTGAAACAGACTGGGGGGTCTCTCAAGAGATCTGATTCCAAAAATCCTGCATGAAAGGCAACAAGTAATTGAGATCCATACAGCAGTGTTTGCAGGAGTACAGAAACTGGAATTCTGAAAGCTTTAATAAAGTACAAGAATGTATAATAATGCACCTGGTCGATGATCAATACACTAATAAGACATTAGAATTAGTACACTGCTGACTAGATTTAGCATGAGAAAGGGCCGTATAATCTGTACCAAAACATCAAATTCAAACATGACCAAAACCACCTATGCATCATTTGGAATACTTGTGAGTGTGCATGGAATGGCTTGCAGGCATACTGTGACAGGAATAATGTAAACTTACCTACCAAAAGAAGCCAGCAGGTTTCTCTGAACTCAGATGGTCTTCCTTGCTCAAAGGCTGAGACACGTTTCTTCTTTCCTGGCCAAACTTGTATTATGAATACTCATGCAAACCTTTTCTAAAAAAACCCACCCATTTCTCTATGGCGAACTGATTGGTAATAAATTATTTTTAATAGTCAAAAAAGTAAGCATAAATAATAACATGCATGCTCTGAAACTGAATGTTGAGCCTGAGATCAGAAGAAAAGCTGAACATATGGTAGGTGGTCTGATTTTCTGTCTTACACAAGAAAAATTTAGAATATGATGAACGAAACTGAAAAAAACCCACCTTTTAAATAATTTCTCAGCACATGTGAGATAAAGCCCTAGATTTCATTCTAAGTGTATTCTTCCCCTGGAAGTCACAAAGTCAAAAACAGACTTAAAGCATTTTACCAACACCACACCCACGTGTTAGTAAAACTACTGGCTTTTGGGGTTTGTTTTTTACTATCAAGTATACACAAAATACTGGCTATTTTGTATATTACTGGCTATACATAAAATACTGGCTAAAAACAACAAAAAACCCAAACCCTAACAGTTAACTTAGAAATTGAGACCAACTATTTCTATCAATCCTTTACTTTTATGCCAAACAGAACTTCTAACTCTCTTAATTGTCAAGAAATCACATAAGTGTCTAATTTACATCACCAAAACAGTTAATCCTGGCTATGCCCCTGCAAATCCACTGAGGCTGCCAACAAAACAGGGAATTTTGAGTGGGTTGTTTTGTGTAGTTACAAGTTAATTAGTAATCTGATAAATACATTACAGATGTATCAGTATTAGCCATGACAGTTAACAGCAGCGTTTTAGTCTATGCTTCCATTTCAGGAACAAAATGGACAGCCTATTCAATTGCCAGCCTTTACCCTGAACAGAAAAGAAAAAAAAAACCAAACCAGATTACAAATGTAAACAGTACATCTAAATATATTCTAAGAAACTCTGTGTAATACCATATTACCTAAGTAAATTAAGATACGAGCAACACCAAGTAACTTGCAAATACAGACCCATCTTCCAATTCCAGAGAAATCTGTCATCAGAAATGAAGCCAAGAGCATTAAGCAGATAATACAATCTTCCCCTCAATAAATGTATACAGGCAGACATTCAGCAGACAATAAAATACAGACTGAAGGAAGCACTAAGGAGTTCAAGTGTAACTTTGGTATCAACTCTGAATATCGCAGAACTTGCTGGAACTGCAAATTCCTTTCAAAGAGAACTTCATTTATTTAACAAATGTTATCTTGGTGGAGCAAAGTATAATCCCGCTATACAATTAAAAAAAGCAGTGTAACCTAGAAAATTTTAGCAGACTAAATCACTGGAAGCATTCAGTAATTTAGTCCAGTCTCATTTCTGATCAACAATTCATGGTGCACAAAGTGAGAGGACCAAAGCCATAGTCCCTTAAATCTCCACTGTGCCATGATGGGTCATAAGGCTTCCTTGGCGTCCTCCCACAGAAATTTGGTGTCCGTGGACCAGCACTTCTCTCAGATGCCTCACTTCATCCTCAGAACAGTACCTATGCACACCCCTATTTACAGGAACGTGTATTTCAGAGCTGAATTCTCAGATTCCAGGAGAGGATCCATCTGTTAGGATCATGATCCATCCTAAGAACACATGGACTAGGCAGAAACCTTCCTTCAATCTTTTGGGATAATTTGTGGCACAAAGCACAGGAATAGGCTACCCAATTCATGCTCTCTTTACCAGGTGCAACAATTTTGCTGCAGCACAGAAAAGATGAAAAAACAAGCTGCCCACTTATTAATGCACAAAAAGCAGAAAGCGTGCTGTCGATCTGTAGAAACGTGTGAGAGATGTGACAATTCAGGAAAAAAGGACAAAGGTTGGCCTGGGATGCTAACAGTATGTACACACGTATGTCAGAGGCAGCAAGAGTTACAAAAGATAGCGTGGGAAACAGAAATCATGGGGATTATCAAGGACAAGGGTACAAGCAAAAATGCAGACAGTAAAAGAGCAATGAAGGCACTGCGACAACTTAGATCTTCCTCATATTTACATTCTGTCCATTACAACACTGGAAACAGGAAAAATTGCCCCGATTATCATGAATGTGCTGTTCGTTTTGTGTATGGAAACTCATCCAAATTCAGCTCAGTCCTATGCTTTGGAAAACAAATAGTTTCACAGGTGCCAACTAAAGACTCCTCAGAATTTAATAACAGTGTTTCTCAAAGACTCCACCTATGCTGAGCATGTTTTAACCCTAAACTTTGAAGGCCAAAACTTGCATGCAAGGAAAAGATCGACATCCCACACTCTAAATGAAACCCAATTACACCATAAGAGAAAGAACCCAGTTCAAAATGGTCATCTTTTTAAGCTTTATTTTAAAAGAAAGCCCATACATTTCATTAAGGCCAATACATATATTTTAAAAGAAAGCCCATACATTTCATTAAGGCCAATACATAAGTCCTCAAGAATACACACACAGTGTTTCAAGGAGTGCCCAGAAAAGCTGGTGTCCAGGGAGAGATGACCACCAAACTGAAGCTGAGGAACCCTCTGCAGCCCCGCAGGCAAGAAGGTAGCCGGTGCTCCAGAAGCACAGCTGGAGCAGGCACAGCAGCTTAGAAGCCTGATGCTTGGACCCTCCCTGTTCACAGCTCAAACCCTGATTCCCTTCTCCTGGATAGCAGAACGTGGGCCAGCAGCAGTCTGCTGAGCTGAAACAGCACATAACTTGAGATATTCTAGAGACAAAACCAAATTTACACTCTCATTTTGGCACCCATTACCAGAGAATATTCATCACTTCTTTATCACTGTGCCCATCTCCTCTGAGAATAGGGTTTACCAGCTCTCGACAGGAGTATTTTGAAGTTTAAGCATCAAAATGCTACACAGACATGAAGACAGAGTGAGCCCATATGACTTTCTAGGTAAAGAAACTCCTGCACTTGCTTAAGCATTTGCTTTAGTTGAGCCCTTTAATATAAGGCAAAATAGCTCTTCCTCAGATAGGATATTAAAAATGAAACATTACTTCATTACAATGAGAACAGTTTATGTAAACTATGCAACCAATTTGAAATGCATTTTTCAAAACTATTTAAAAATGTTTATTTTGACATCTCCTTTAAGATGCAATCTATTACCTAAACAATCATAAGTTATTTTACTACGTATTCCCTGAGTTTCATTTTCTGCAGTGATTCAGATGAATAGCTTCTGACATGTGTACAGCTTGAAAGCTCAAGACTTTATGCATGAATACAAAGAAACAAGCCATGAAAACAATCAGGTTGTACTCTGCCAAACTAAAGCTAAATGGCAAAAACACACAAAGAAGCTAAAATACAGTATGTACATACTACTTCTCTTAGAAAGCTACAAGTTGATTTGATTTTTTCAGGTACCATCACCTTGAATCTACACCAGAAAATCTAGGAGTAGCAGAAATGTACAAATTTACAACACCTGAAACAGAATCCTGAGAAAACTGTTTTCTTTGAAAGCCTATAAGGTTGAATTTTCTGTATCACTGGAAACAGGAATAACTGTCCTTAAAAGTACAACTCTGCATATAATGACAAATATAATTCTTTGATAGCGCAAAACAAATCCTTGAGAGATTTTATACATAACTGGAGTTGCTCAACAGTACGCTTGTTTCAACAGAAAATTTAACTTGCATGAAAATCACATCATCGTTTCTTGACAAATAAGCACCACAAATAAGACCTTATTAGAAAATTTTAAAAAATATTAAAAAATTTTCTGCGTTATTGCAGATAATTTTTCTAGAGGAGCAACTTCTCGCTATCCTGTTCTACTAGGTCTAGACAAGAAAAGCTAAAGAAAAGGAGAGCATGCTGTAAAACGTTTAAAATTATTCTGCATGGAATTTTGGCGAGTTGAAAGAGATAAACTAAAATAGATGATTTCAAAAGCTCTGTGCAAGAACCTTGTGTGTCAGCACGGCAAGCGCCGAGCCGTGCTCATGGCATTACAGCACCCAAACGTTAAAAATAAGCAACTTCGCACAAGAATAGCGAATTATTCCTTCCCAAATGCGCGTGTATCGGGGCGTTTAGGGCCAGCAGAGCTCCCAAGGCGATTGTTTTAATGCCGCTTCTAAAGTTCGCCCTCCGCCAAAACGGGAACACCACGTTAAAAAAAAAAAAAAAAAAAGAAAGGTAAGAAAGCGTAAAAATAAATTAAACCCTAAATTTATGCACGTCGAGCGCCGGCAGTGAGAATCAGCCGCCCCCGAGAGGCAGAGGGGCGCGGAGGGGGACGGGATCCCCCCTCGCCGCGTTGCCCGCCACCGCCCCCGCGCCCC